>CM039468.1:35230642-35553733 GCA_022433065.1 Begonia loranthoides | reverse complement strand
ATCCGTTAACCTCTCATATTGCGTCTTTATCCTTGACTACCATTAGTTCTTAATTGAATAATTAATTCATAACGATTATTAATTGCGCGCTAATTATTCAATCCTTGAACTAACAAACAAGGAAATCTATAGAAATGGATTTCATTGTATCGATATCAACATTCCCAGCTATTCATTTTAATTTTCTCCCAATATACAAGGTATACGAATCGTAACTCGCACAAAACTTTACTGAGTAAATCAAAGAATAAATTAAACTAAAATAGGAGTTTATTAAATATAACGAATTTAGATCATACATATATGACCATCATTATGATAAAATTAATTATTCTATATTTAATGAAAATTATCAGAACAATATAATTTTTATCTGTTCTAGTCCTATATAATCATATTATATAAAACATATTTATCTTATGTCACTACATATTTAGTCGGGATATGACTATACATTCTTAATGAGATAAACTATGTTTATGACTATGAATTATTTGAAGATTCCATACTTCAAATATAAGTCATGGACATATTCTGGTTATTACTCTTTATATTTTATCCCACATATATACAATATATATGTTAATATAAAGTCAGCATTAATAACCAAGGAATTTTCTATGAATTTTATAAAACATAATCTAAAATGTTAACATAATATTAATCAATATAAATTTATTTATATATTATAAAATTGTTCTATTACATTTGCTTGTTGGGCACATTACTCCCAACTCCTTGTTCATGTGGGAGCATGAAATATGGAAATATTGCTCTTTTTGTGTTGTTGTTGCCAAGGAGTCAACTTGGTTGTCTATCATTTCAGGCACTTGCTTCGCTTGACATTCTTCCTCAATTTGCTCCAGAGTTTCTTCTAATACCTTATTGCAGTCATGTGCTTGTAAGGACGAAGTGTAATACCCCGATATTTTTAAGTTTGATAAATATCGAGGTATTACCAAGTACGTGTTCGAAACGTTAAGTCTAGTGGTATTCCCAGTAACGTTTTCCCCGTATATGTGATGTAATTATTACATTGCTTATTTATACGTGTCATTAGGTTGGGTGTTTGTGAGAAAAGTGTTACGGGAGAGGGGTAGAGTAGGAAAAAGTGAGAAAAGTTTTGGACTTGCACTTGCGGACGACTGCGGACTACTCTGCGAACGCTGTTCCTCGTCCGCAAATGCATAGAACGTCGTCACAGTACTTTAGGATGACTTGGGGACGACGTCTTCGCATCCCAAGGGTCACCCCTACCTCTGTCATCGTTTCAGAGGAGGCTACGGACGCAGCCAAGTTCATGCGGACGTGGGTTGCATCGTCTGATTTGAATCTATCCAGACCTGGACACTTTCGGACGATTGCGGACGAGTCCGAACGAGGTCTCGCCTCGTCTGATTTGCCTCTATCCGATTTTTGGGACAATTCGGACGCCTGCGGACGTTACATGAGGACGCCAAATGTCGTCCGAACCTTGCCTGCCAATGGTACGGACAGGACGAGGAAGCCAGTTCTCGTTCGAAGCCACGAGTTTAGCCTTACGGACGAGACCTATGCATCCGCACTTGTCCGAATCAACCTAGATAGAAATTATTTAAAATCGGGAAGAAATCGACCCTTAGCCAATAGAAACGTGACTCCCCGACAAGAATATCCTCCAAGACCACACGTGGCCGACCCCCTACCTCCCTACACGTGTGGTTGTCTCCTCCTCCTTCTTGGTAAAGCCTCTCCCCCTCTATTTCATCCAGCCATTCTCGCCCCTTTTCTCCTCTCCTGCGTGAGTGTTCTTCTCCTGGGTGAAGAGCTTTGTCTGTGAGCTCATGTGTGTGTTCCAGTGAGTGTGTGAGGTGTGAGTTATGTGTGACTGTGTGAAAGTGTGATGAAGCAGTGGTGAAGTTGGGGAGCTATCCTCATTGGAGCTGCTATCCTGCTGCTGCCGTCCATGAGCTGGAGCCGGAGAGCTGTCCTTGTTAGTATGTCTTCAGTGATGGTAAGACTTGTGTGTGTCTTGGCCAGGTGGAGGCCCTACACCGCAAGTGTGTGCGTGAGTAGTAGTGGCTTTTCTTTGGATGATTTCTGCTGTTATTCCTTTGTTGAGTTATGGTTGTATGGTTTCTATCGTTAGATTTCTCTGTATTGGTTGTTGATTTCTATTGTGGGCTGCTCTGTTTCCTTGAAAGCTTTGTTAGTGTTAACTTCCATGTTGCTCTGTGATAATGGTAGAGTGCGTATGTTTCCTATGCATGAATGCTCTGTATTTTAGTCCTCTGTAATATTCCTATGTTGAATGATTTGTGTGTTAGTTACATTGTTTCGCCGCCATTCCATCTAATGCTATATTCATTGTTCTGTCATCATATTAGCCCATGTTTGTTCACTATTATCAAGCAGGTTTGGTTGAATATTGTTGCTGCTATTTTTCTTAGTCGTTCATCAGCATATTTCGCTGCCTTATTTGATATTGTTGTTGTAGATTGTAGTTGTTGAGGAGCATGTCTTTCGCTACTTCGTTTGTTATTAGTTGCTGTTGATTATAGTTGTTAAAAAATATGTGTACGTTGTTCTGTTTCTCCATATACGCAGTTGTATTTTAGTCGTTAAAAAGGCATGTGTTCGTTGTTCTGTTTCGACGTAATTCGATGTTGTTTTTAGATGTTTAAAAGCATGTTTCGCTATTTATTTCATCATTATTTCTTGCTGTATATTAGTCGATTAATAAGCACATTTCGTTGTTCTACTTTCGATATCTCGCTGCTTTTTCTTTTGCGTAAAATCATGTAATCAATTTAGTGTGTCCCTTTATTGTTAGTTGGTGTTAGCCTATATGATTTTCTATATGTTCTCTGTTGATATGTTGCCTTGCATAATTCCTGTTGTCAATAAATCCCCTGAGTGATTATAACTTGTATAATTAACTAATGTGTTGAGCATGTTAACCCAATCGTTATTTCGTCAAGCATGTTAATCTAATCAATTTAGGTACTCTAAACAAGTTAATTAATATAAGCATGTTAATAAATTAGGTTATAAACTCTCAAGCATGTTATTGTTCTTTAATGTATTGTCGTGCATTTTTATGTTTGTTTTGGTTATTATATAAACTCCCTTGTATGTTGTATGTGCTTTTAGGGTAGCCTTAGGCATCATAACGATAGAAACAATTAGGAACACCACCACAGGGTGGCCACATGCCTTGAGTGAGGAAAAACATTAATCCTTCCCATATCGGGATCACCAAACCAATTAACATAATTAATTAAAAACCAATAGGCTATCCACAGCTCCACGTATGAGCTATTCCTAATATATGTAATTAAAAGATTGGTTTGGGGCAGACCCATTCCAAAGAATTAAAGAGAGGCATTTCATCCCGAATAAACTCATTTCCTTACTGGGCTTTTAGGCTCACGTCTTACTTGTGGTGTAGGTACATGTATGCGCGGAGTCCTCGAGCAATAAAGAAGCAGTTGATGAGGGATTCGCACGCACGAGCTCGTGGCTGACTAGGCTATGAAAAGTGAGAGATGATTGAGTTGTAATTAAATTAAGTTTTCTTTTCTTAAATTGTAATTAAATGTTTAGTTTATTTCTGTTAAAATATATACGCTTCCGCAATGTTTTAAAGTGTTTCTAACGGCTCGGCTTGCACTATGATATTTCTTTCATAAAAGCTTCGAATCTTAAAGCATTTTTAAAAGGATTTACGAAAATCTGAGTCGTTACATGGAGTGCTTGATATGCATGCTTCAAGTTTGTAACAAAGCACTAAATTTATCGACTTTCAGAAGAATATTCATACCTTGGGAGTGGTGGTGGTGAGTGTAGAGCATGCTTTCGTCTCTCAATTATTAGAGCCATCTTGATTACATCTTCAAATGTGTCATAAGGTTGTGGTTCCATCATGCTTCCAATGTCATTGTGAAGTCATAGGATGAATCTAGATATTGTTTCGTCTTCTAGCTCTTGCTCGTGTAGTTGTTTGTAAAGCTTCAAACTTAGCAATATAATCGTCGACGGTGGAGGATCCATGCTTGAGGCTTTGCAATTGATGATAGAGTTCTTGCTTGTAATGGCTTGGAACGAACTCCTCACTCATGAGTCTCTTTAATAGAATCTAAGTTCGGATCTCTTCGCCTCCCTGCCTCCTCTTTGTACTAATGTTGCTCCACCATATGCTTGCATATTCCGTGAACCCAAGTGTTATTAGTTGCACCTTCCTTAGTTCCGAAAATTCATAACACTCAAATATTCTTTCCACTTTTCCCACCCACTCATTATAATCATGACCCTTGCTTGAACCGTTGAACGGCGGGATGGATACCTTGGAAATAGATGGTGATGAATTCTCCTCATCCGAGAAATAACTCCATGCGTAGTTTTGTCTCCTCGTCATAGTGTAACAAAATTGTCATGAATTAGTGGGACGTTTTAGCTCTAATACTAAATGAGACACTACCAGAAGGGCATTAGAATATAACCTAAAAATATGTGGAAGAAGTGTTGAACAATTGGTTGAAGAAGTAGGATAATTGTTGAAGTGGGTTAATCAACCAAAGGTGGCTGTTTTCTGGCCTTGCGGTCAAGCTGTGGTCGTGAGATTCAGTTGAGCGTTGCATCCGCAAAATGACAAAATATGACAGATTCGTTTCGGTCGAATTGCGGTCGCAGGATTCAGTTGCGTTAGGCGACCTAATCTCCACTTTCCTTAAATTGGCAGAATTTCAGTTTTGGAAAGTGAACTATGAACGAGTATAACTTCTTCGTCTTAGATCCTTTTGAACTAAAATTTAGACCACGTCACATCTAATGAATAAGAAAAAGAACCCTTCAAGAACTTTGGAAATATCCTTCAAGAATTACGAGATATGTTGAAAACACTCCAGGTGATCAGATTTGGAAAGTAGGACAACTTGCACTCCCTTTTGATGACTTATGGATGGAGACTTGATGGATGGTTGAAAACCACTTCACACAACTTTTTCCTAGAGAGTAGGGCTGTAGATGCTACTAAAGAAACTCACTTAAGCCTAAGTGAGATCCCGCCTTGTGATATAACTCACACAAGAAGAACTTTGGATGAAACTCACCAAAGTGTTTGAAAAAAGAGTCACTCCAATTTCAAAATCAGCAAAAGCTATTTTGTATTCGAACTTCAGTGCCTAAAGCATAAGCATTAGGTGGCTTTATATAGCCAATTACAATGCCTAAAATAATAATAAACTAATTAAACAATAATAACCCTAATCAGCTCATAGAATAAGTAGTCTGATTTTCTACTTAATAGAAATTAGGTTAATTAACTAAAAGATTATTTAATTAATATCTTCCTTTCTTCTTCTCCAAGTCTAAAGGTCTTTGGTAGCTATTCCTTGTTGAAATTCTCCACTTGGATGGTTTCCATGTCTTGATTTTCCTTACTCTCCAAGTTTGGACACTTGGACTTTTCTTAACTTCTTCTCTTTGTTCCATGGGCTTTTGACATAGCCAATGGACTTCACATTTAGCGATCCAACTCATGCTAGAAAGCTTAAGAAGTCCGCTACATTCTTCATGAAGCACACGTTTTGAAATGACATCGTTTGAAATGCCAAAATAGTCAAATACACGTCAGAGGTCAAAAGAAAAATAGTTTTTGGAAAGTTTTTTCATTTCTCTTTCCTTGCTCTTGAACTTCCACCTATGCTTAACCTTGAATAACTCCATGATATTCTTTAAGGCTTGATCAATAATAGAATGGACCCGTAGTCCATCACAAAATGTGTCCACTTAGTATGGATGGACACCCATTTATATCTCATGCATTTCAATTCCCCTAAGTCGATGTGGGATTGCAACACCCACCATTTTGGGGTACTACAATCTGAGCTCAAAGAACTCAAAGTTAAGTTGGATGAAATTCAATAGAGGGAGTATACGTTTAAACACATCACCATGGTTTGCACTTACCTTCTTAGTCAAGAAAAAGAATGGGTTGCTCTAAATTTGTATAGATTACCAGTAGTTGAACTAGGTTACATTGAAGAATAATATTTCTTGTCGAAAACTAATGACTTACTTGATAAGTAAAGGGAAACTTACTACTTCTCCAAGAGTGATTTGAGGTTAGGGCATCATTAACTAAGGATCAGTTAGGTGAATGAGCCTTATACAACTTTCACAACAAGGTACATGCATTTAGAGTTTTGCGGATATGCTTTTGATTTGACAAAAGCACTTGCAACATTTATGAATTTGATCAACAAATTGTGTAGGTATTACCTAGAAAATTTCATCATCCTTTTTATTGACGACATCCTTGTGTGTTCTTATTCAATGTAAGAGCACAAAGAGCTCTTGCATAGATAAAGTTTCTTAGTGTGAGTTTGGCTAACTAAGTACGAGTTTTGGCTTGCATAGGTACAATTTGTAATTCATGTTATCTCAAGGAGCAAGATTGCATTAAATTCGTCAAAGATAGAGTTTGTATAGAATTAGGAGAGGCCTACAACAGTTTCAACATTTAGGAGCTTTTTATGTCTTGTCAATGTAGTGACCACAATTTTGTAAGAAAATAATAATTAGTATAAGGAAGAAATTATGTTTAAGGGTATATATATATAGGTTGTTTAAAATAGAAAAATTTTATAGTTTAGAAATATATAAATGTAAAGAATTTTAATGAAAAGGGGAATAGAATAATAGTTTAAATTGGGTAGAAGTTTGAATGAAAGGAATCAAATATGCAGTGTAGTGGATATTTTGACTGTGACTTATAGACGTTGTCATTTTGAAGGAAATGTTCATTGTAAAAGAGTTTTCTAAGGATGGCGTCCGCATGAGCATACTGATCCACGAAAGGAAGGAATGCATATGATGCATGGTGTCACCGATTGGATCTATTTTGCTGGAGGGGTATACACCATTAGATTAAGAGAGAATGGAAGGATGCTATGGAGGGGGAAATATTCCCCAGGAGTGTGTTTGATCATCGAATGAGAAAAGCGAGCGAAGGATTGACTGTAGATGAGAGAAGGTAGATGGAAAAGATTCTTCTATGGGAGAGAAAGATTCTTTGTGGAAGTGAAGGAGATCATTGGATTAAAAGGGCAGACTAGACAAGAGCCATTGGATTAAGAAAAAGATTCTTATGCAAGAATAGAAAGATTCGTAGTGTGAAAGAGATGGGTCATTGGATTATAAGATCTGGAGTGTTGATAGTTGTTGGATCAAGGAAGGAAGCCGTGTTTGTACGGGAGAATGAAGAGCCGTTAGATGGGGAAAATGGGAGAAGCATTGATTGTTGGATTAGAAGTTGTGGATGAGAACTCATCCACGAAAAGGATCGCATCCTAAATTTAAAAGGACTTCGTCCTTTCAAAGGAAGAATGTGTCCATGGTGAAATAAACAAGGATATGAACAATGTCATTTTGACTAAAGGAACCTGGCTAAACAGTGAATTTACGGGAGCATAGATGTCCATGGATAGAGACGCTTCTGAAAGTACAACGTGGCATGAAATGATTGATTTAGCAGGATGAAAATTTGCTGAAAATATTCTTGGTAGACACAAACGTGTTTGTGGCAGCCTGTACTTCAGCAATTGTAGATCATCGTTTTGAAGCAGTTTTTGGATGATGAAGGATGTTAACAAACGTCAAGACGGTGTCATTCAGATGATAATGGTAAACATTGGAATGTCTTCTGGATGTGGAAATATTATTACTGTGAAAGATAAAATGGCCGGGAACTTATTATGGCTATTTGAGAAAATGAAAGTTGGTGACCTCTTGAGTGAAGGGGTGAGACTGATAGAGAGGTTGAGGACGAATCTGGATATGATGAGTGCGAAGAAACAATGACACTTGACTTTAATTGATAACTCTCCATCCAAAATAGAAACAACAAGAGTTTTCTAACGTAGTCTATCTTTGAACTGTAGATATTTAGAGGAAGGAAAAGTCCCGCAAGGATGACGATCTCATTATAGTGGCTGAAGAATCCACAAACTAAGAAGACGTGTAATAGTTAGCTGGAGATATTCATGCAAAGAGAAAACCTACGAGGGAAAAAACCTCTTTGTAGTGGCAGAAGGATCTATGAATAAAGAAGATAAGTAACACTTCAATGGAGTATGTAGAAAAAATAAGGTAAGTAACGCCACATGTGTTTGGCCCTTCTAGGATTGCAACACAAAACACTAGGGTTAAGTATGTTGAAGATCTATCATGATGATATACATGTCTTGAGGAATTGGTTGATATGTTAGATAATATTTAATGGTGCTCTATGATTTGATGATCTGTTAGATAGAGTTATGAGTTGAGATAGTTTCAGGATTAGTTGATCTGTTTTGTTGATATATAGATGATGTTGATTTGTTGATTTGTTAAACGATACTATTTTTACTTGAGGATTTGATATTCTATTAGTTATGTTATAGATGTTTGAGGATTCAATGATATGCCAGATGATGTAAGATGATGTCCTATAGTTTAATGATATTGATGTCTTGAAGATTTGTTAACTTATTAGATGATGCTATATTACTTGGTGATTTGATGATCTATATAAGATGCTGAAGGATTTGATGATGATGTGTTTAGTTGCATGTAGGTTGTATGTTCATGCATCACGTTTTTAGAAAAAATGAACAAAAATGTTTTCTCATGCAAATAATATGTATGTAATAAAGATAAAAGATGTTGAAGATACATAAATGGGTTTTGAGGATAGGCTGTTCCAAAGGTTGGACCAGTGGGTACATTAGCCCGTTAGTTTGTTCCTGATTGATTTTAGGGTAGATCGGCGAAAGGTTCACTAGGTCGCCGTGCATAAAAAATGCATGGTAGCTAATAGAGGACTCCCAAAGGTTGGAATCTATCTCCCAAAGGTTTGAGACTATCTCCCAAAGGTTGGAGAATAGTGGTGTGCGTCCCACTGCCAAGCCTACTGATTCTTAGAAAGAGAAAGAAAATAAACATAATAGAATGAAAGAGAAAAGAAAGAGCAGAAATAGAAAACAGAAAGAGAAAAGAATTTGCATGTTTTTAATGATGAAAACACATTTTTAAAGACTATAGTTCATGTTTTTAATATTCATTACTTACTAAGCAATAAGCTTATAGATGAGTTTTGTGGTGTAGGTAATGGATTAGATGATGATACATGGAGCAAGAAATTTGGAAGGAAAGAAGCAGTTGAGGGAGTATTCTCCATGACAAAGAAGGCTTGGTGTTGTTACAGGAAAAGTTATGTAAAAGAGAATTTTCATGTATTATGTGAGAAATATAATTTAAGGAAAGTTAATTTGCATTTTATGTTCAACAAGAAAAGTCTTCTACTATGCACATGTTTTCCAAGAAATAGATCACGGTTTTAGAAGATTAAAATATGTGTTTTCTTTTATAAGGTTTTAAAGTAAGAGTTTTCAAGTGATAATCGGATTTAAGAAAGAATTTAAAAAAAATAACTTAAAAATTTGGTCGCTACAGTCAGGTATTATAAGAGATTCATGAAAGAATTTTTTAAAGCTGTTATGTCACTCACTTCTCTGACTCAAAAGTAGGGTTGGGCAGAACCGGCTTGAACTCGAGGGTATACTTGACCCAGTGGTTTGGTATGGTTCAGGACAGTTCATCAAGTAATAGGAATTGAACACAGTTTGTACTCCCCAATACCCCTTGATAACGGTTTGGTTTGTGGTTTTTGAATCCAAAAATCATTCGAACCATGGGTCAACCAAGTAAAATCTATATAAACCCAACCAATTTACCAATTATAGCCAAAGCCCTAACTTTACTAGTCCAAGCACTTAGATTTTCACAGTTCACACAAAATCAGAAAGTTGTTCTTCGTCAGTATTCATAGTCATTGACTTTTGAGTTCCATTTGTCATTGACTTCTAACTTTTGTTTGTCGTTGAATTTTGAGTTCTGAGTTTTGACAATTCTATTTGCAGTTCAAACTTCAAACTTTATTGTTTGAAGGTCTAGTTCTGACATTCGAGTTCTGGAAACCCTAGCCACTACCTACAGTGACACTCTTCTAGTTCCAGTTTGAATTTCCACTTTTCAAAGTTTAAATTTTGACTCTTTCAATTTGAAGTTCAAATTTCTACTCTTTGATCCACTAGCGGAAGGGAATAGGAATATAATCTGTAAATATTTGACGAAAAATGATGAGCAATCTATGAATGGTCACTTTGTTGATGAAGTGTTGATCGATCATTGGTTGAAAGAAGTGGAGAAAGGAATGATCATTAGTGAAGGTGTTCGACCGGTAATGAAGAGTTTTGATCGTCTGCGAGATTTGCGGTCTCATGGGCGGTTAATCACCAACATGAAAAAATAAGGCAAAGGCAAACATTTTCTCAGGCTGTCAATCATGTTAGGTGAAGGTGATCGACCGGTCTTTCAATTTCCTTAATTTGCCGCAAAACACAATATAGAAACTTCAACTTTGGAAAGCCATATCTCCCTCAATTTGGAAGCTTTCTTTATGAAATTTGGAACACAACCTCTTAGATGAATTAAGAAAGAATCCTTTCAAGATTAATAGAAATAACCTCCGTGGATTGGGAAATATGCTTGAGAGAACTTGAGTGGTCGAAAATAGCAAGACGCACACTTGTAACTCCCATATGGATGACTTTGTGAACAAGAACCCTCTTGATAGTTGGACACCTCTTCACACACCCTTTCTCCTAGGAGTAAGAATGTATATGCCAATAAGAGAACTCCTTCAACGCCAAGTAAGCTCAATCTTGTGATATAACACACACAAGGAAACTTTGGTTGTGACACTCCAAAGGTTTGAAAGAGAAATCACTCCAATTTTGAAAATAAGAAAAAGCTTTACTATATTCAATCTTCACTAGTTAAAACAATTACATAAGGTGATTATAAATAACCAATTACAAACTATGAATACTACATAACTAAGTAAGCAACAATAACACTAAATCGGCTATAGTATAAGCTAGGTCGATACTTTACTTATTAGTTACTATGTAAATTAACTATAAGAGTCAATTAATCTTGTTAAAATAGTATAGTTTTCAATATGATAACAGAAATTTTCAAATTTGAAATTAGTTCCAGAAAGTGACATATTAAATAAATTTTAATTTTTCTGAAGTCTTTTGTTGCTTTTAAGGAATTCTTTTACTTAATGATTTTATAGTTTTTCTTAAATCTTTTAATATTGTTTCATTTTCTTCCACTGGAATTTCTATTTCTACTTCTTTTTTTCTTTTCTATTAAAGGTACTGATTGTTCTATATAAATAGATGATTCATTATAAGATGGGTTAATTTGTAAGGAACGTCTGTAAGGTTCATAAAATGATTTTGATGATGAATTTGATTCTGATAAAGACATGCTTCTTGATAATATTCTATTGTCTTTTATAAGTTTTTGTGTATTACTTTTGATATAAAATATTCTTGGTTATGTTTCTAATTTTAATAATGGTTGAAATAATTTATCTATTGATATTTTTTCATCTTGCTTAAATGCTAAACTATGATGACTATTAGTTAGAGCATAATTGATTTTATATGTTATGGAGAAAGGATGATTCTTTTCTTTAATAAAGTTCTTTCATTTTAATTCATATCTGAGAGTTATAGATCTGTTTAAATCTTGATCTCTTAGACTTAATCCTATTTGTACATTAATGTCAAATTTAATATTTCCTTGTGATAGATTTCCTAATTTGTATGTTATAATACATTCATTGTTGTCTATAATTCTGTCATCTCTTATTTCTAATTCTATTGGTGTATTAATTCCTTCTATAAAAGTGCTTTTTAATATAATTTATGTCGTACTACAGTGTATGTATGAAATTTTTTCTCTATCTTCTTTTTCTAATCTTTTTAGAATTTGTGCTTTATTAATTACGAGTATTATTATATCTCCTTTTGTTTGTTCAATCAGAATAGTTTCTTCTCCGAGCATTATTCCATATTTGATTATATTTTTTTGTGATAATCTTTGTTTAATTATTTCTAAGAATGATGTTTCAAAATTATGTTTTTGAGATAAAGAAAATTTTGATTTTCTAATTTTCTTATGTCAATAATTCCGTTAAACATATATCCAAATGATTCATGTTCTTCTATTGATTTGAAATAATTAGAGGATGATGGTATGTTATCTGACATAAAAGACTATGAAATAAAATATATTTGATGGGTTTATATGATAATTGATTGCTTCTAGTTCTTCGATCCCTCCAGAGTATGACTTTAAGGATTTAGTATATGCCCTCCAGGGATTTCTCCCAAGGCAATATCAACCAGTGCTCATAGATAGTTGAGAGAGGAAAACTGAGACTTACATAATTGCTCACTCTATTTCACTCTGAGTTTTCTCAAAAGAGAAACTCTTTATTTATAGGAGAGTCAAGCTCCTTACAAACCCGAAGGGATAAGATTCCCTATAACTTTAATAATTTACAAGATTCCTGACGAATGGAATCATACAATAATTCTAAAAGTAATTTAATAATGCATAAGAAATCAGATTCCCTTTAATATTTCAAGCTTTTGATAAAGTTTTCTTGTCATCTTGCTAGGAGTGCTCCATTATTTTGATGTTGTGTTTGCTTAGTGCTCCATTATTTGATTTTTGTCTTGGTTTTTCATGTGGCTACATGATGCTGCTATTGATTTTTCATCAACCCACGTGTTATTCCATAATACTTCCACTGCTGTTACTAGTTTTAATGTTGTTGCTTCTGCATTTTTGGCTTTTTCTTTTTTCTTTTCACAGTGATGACACATATGATTCACACTGAGATTTATTGAGCTGCATAATTGTTCATTTATTTGATCAAGGAGAGGGACCAGTTATCCTCCTAGATTGTAGAAAGAAGCTTTAAAATTTGACAGTGCTTTTAGTTCTGCTTCATATATTGGTTGTGGTCCATGGGAGTATATTAGGGATGTATTACTAACGTAATTAATTTTTGTAGTATGATCTGGAAATATTCTCTAGGATTGAAAAAATACTCCTGCTAATAAATGTGGCTTCCATAGCCTCTAGTATTTCAAAATTGTTGAATTAATCCATTGTTGGATAATCCTGATTTGATACTCCTAAAGCTGTAATAACCAATAATGGTAATAAAACTTTTCCTTGATTTCCAAAGAGTGGATAAGATGAATGTACTCGAAGAAATGTTTCTCGCCCCTTGGCAAATTTGTAAAAATATGATTTTATAACCAATTTTATTTTTAAAGGAAAATTTTCAACATCCTTCATGCTGGTAGAATATATAGTACCTGTAATACCATGCTGAAAATAGTCAAAAATTGTTAAAGGGAATGCTCCTGAAAGAAATATTGCCTTTGGTCCTAGACCTCGTACTTTAGGTTAAAAATTCATAGTAGTATGTATTTCTTGATAATTTAGTATGGAATCCCAGTATTTCTGGAATTTATTTAATCTGACCTCTTTCATTTTTTCCTTTTCATTAGTAGTGAGAATTTTTCCAATAATCTCCATTCTTCTAGATACTATATTTCTTTATGGTTCTTTCTGAGCTATTTCTTTATATGAATCATTTAGTGCTTTCTGAGCTTCTTTCTTTTGATCCATATGATTTGTGGATCACATTTTTTCCATTAATGTGTTGTGTTGCTATGGCCCATTCAGAATATATTCCTCTAAATGCTCCATTACCTTTTCTTTTCAACCTTGCTAATTATTTTTCTTTTGATTCCTTTTCCTTTTTTTCCTTTTTTTTCTGTTTCTTTTGTTTTTTATAATTGTCTTTTCTTCTTTTTCTACTTTGTCTGCCCAAGATTGCTTCTTTAATAAGCTAGCTGATAGTGGAGCTGAAGTAGATGGCTAAACCAATACTGATAACGTGTTGACTGTTCTAATTAACACTTCTTCTTCCATCTTTGCCTTTTGTAATTGTTGTTGTAATCCTCGTATTGCCTTTTGTTTTTGCATTAACTAATCTTGTATTGCCTTCATTGCGGTTTCCATTCTCTTGTTAATGTATCTGCAAGACAATTGTTTTCTGATTTTATGTATTTAATGTAAGGCTGATACTTATGTAACTATAGTTGCCATCTGATCAATTGTCCTTTTCTATGGTCTTTTTCTAATTTATATTTCCAAAAACCTATTATGTATTTTGAGTCTGTCCGTAATTTAAATCTTGTTCCAAATAATTCTATTTTACATTTTTAAAGTATTTTGAACAAGCTAATGTCTCTAATTCTTGTATAGAATAATTATGTTCTATTTTCGGAAAAGTTCTTGAAAGATATTTGCATAACTTAACTGGATATTTTTCTATTTTGAGCTGATGCTCTATTTCATGTTTAAATATTTCTTGTTTTTGTGAGCCAGAACTCTGATTCTTTAAGCCGAAGCCCTTTGTGAGCGAAGCTTTAATTCTTTAACACTGAAGCTTTTTACGGCTTGCAGGTCTAGTTCATTTAAAATAATTTCTTGTTGCTCCTTAGCTTTTACTGAGTGACTTGCTTCATCAAAGTTAAAAATACTTTTCCCATTCATAATTGGAAGCATACATTCTGCCCATGTATCATTCGAAGCATCTGTTTCTATTATTAAAAAATAATTTATTTTTAGATTATATAATGTTGGTAATATTTTATATTTTTCTTTTATTTTTTTTATTGTTTCTGTGTCTTGACCTGTCCATATCCATTTTATCTTTTCAGAAGTTTTCTTTTATAATTGTTTTCTTTCTTTTGCTAATTCTTTTAAAAATCCTTGTTCAGCAATATAATTTAAACATTCTAAAAATCTTTGTATTTTTTTTTTATCTTGTAATTTTTCTGGGAAATTATTTAATTTTTCTTGAGTACTAGAAGTTAATTTTATTTCTCCATTACTATTTATTTTTAATCCTAAATATTCAACTTCTGTTTATAATAGTTTTGATTTCTTTTTTGAAATAACTAATCCTTTTTCTTTACATCTTTCTAGTACTTTTATGACTGTATTTGTTCCTTATGTAAAAATAATAATATCATCTATATAGGCTAGACATATTTCTTCTAGACCTTCTAGATTATTATCTATAAATCTTTGATATATTGATGGTACTTGTTTTAATCCAAAAGGTAATACATTCTATTTATAATGTTTTTGTGAATGACAGTTAAAAGCTGTTAACTTTTTTGTTTCTTCTGATAATCTTAATTACTAGTACCCTAACTTTGCATCTAGAATACTAAATAAATTGTTTCCTTTAATTTTTTCTAAAATATAATCTTTTCTTGGTAGTTTGTAACTGTCTCCTATAATAGCATCATTCATCTTTTTATAATTTATTACCATTCTTTGTTTTCCTCTTTTTATTTCGTTTTTATTTTCTACATAAAAGGCTGGTACAATATGAGGGCTATTACTTTATCTAATTATTCCTAATTTTAAAAGATTTTCACATTCTATTTTATATTCTTCAACGTCTATAAGGAATTTTATTTGGTATATTTATTTATGCTAGATGATCTTTTAGTTTTATTATAATTTCTTCTTTATTTGTATTTTTTATATTATCATGTGGATTGTCACTACATATTTCTTCTAATTTATTGTCTAAAATGTTATTAGTTGTATATAAAATTTGAATAGCATCTAAAATATCATGTGCTATCAATTTTATTACTTCGTTTTGCGTAGTTATTTTGGTAGTAATTTGTTTTGTATTGACACCTTCTCCCCAAGTGGACCAACCGGTGGCTCCAGAATGGTGGTGCTTGATTACTCTAGCAAATTTTATTGGAGAAGATGTCACTCACATTGCTCCAATTTCTGTCAAAGGCAACTCAGATCTGGTCCAAAATTACTTTGCTTCTGCTATCGATAGTGTTGATTTTCCTGTAGATATAATGGTTAATAGGAATTTACTTCATGAAGAATTGCTAAGGGAGGTAACAGTGGAGGGTGAGTCTAGGTTTTACAAACGTAAATTATTGATTCTGTTCAAAGGATTTTTGTCCATGTTGTGGTGCTTCAATCTTACTCAGCCAATATTTGGACCACTGATTCCCTTGATATTGTTGTTATTACCGTGGATATATTACTTCATAAGATTTTGAATTGTAGGTCGACATGGAAAAAACTGTATCATTTTAATTTGCTTAGGGACATTTAGGGAGATGAATGTGAAGAAAATGATTCAATCACTAAGCATGTTTGCCTTGAGACATATGTACAAGTAACAGTTTTTAATCCACAATCTTGGCTTCAAGTGGAAAGAGGAAAACTATCCAAAATGTATTCACCTACTGCTTCACTAGGTCATTTCTATTTTCATACCTGTTTGGCTTAGTTAGACCACATTAAGGATGATAAGCTAGAATTTTATGAGCAGATGAGTTCTGTAATTTTGTGTGCTGCCCCTCCAGAATGGATATATAGCGAGAGATCATTATATTGCAGAAGTGATAAAAAGTGCAAGTTGTTGAAGACAATTCAAAAGAGCTTTGTATACGTCCAAGATATTTTAGATCAAAACAAGCTACTAATCAATGAGATCAATCAAAACCAGGCTTCCAATATTGCAGACAATTTGGGGAGAAATGTGGGTTTGATCAGAGAGCTGAATAACAGTATCAGATGGGTGGTTGATCTGTATGCTGATCTTTCAAGTTTTTTCACCAAATTAGTGGAGGTTTTTAACAAAGCTGCTAAGTGGGACCCAACTTTGACATATACATGCATGTATCTAGCTGCATCATTAATGAGGAAATAGGATGTTCAAGCAACACATGCTGACATCAACAAAATTTTTGGCTTTAATCTAGCATTGGAATGCTTGGGTCTTCGATTTTGTTTCTATCTTTCCCTAGCGGGCTAAAAAGTTGTCATATGTGATATTTAAACAATTCTCACACTATCTTCTTATTACAGAGTGTTTGAAGAGAAAGTGGTAGCATCACGACTTCGTGCACTTGTATGTGAGCATGTTAAGAATTGTGAGCATGTTGAGAACTGGGACACAATTGATGGTTGGCTGAAATTGTACGATAGACAGTCATTACTTCTTCTTCAGTTGAATCATCCTGAGGCAGCAAGGAGGAATTTATAATTTGCTTGCCCACATGCATTCAACTAACATGAACAACTGGTTTATGAGAATTGGATACTTCAATGGCAGAAGGGTGTTAAAATACTTGGATGTACAATAGATAGTCATTACTTCTTCTCCAGTTGAATCATCCTGAGGCAGTAAGGAGATATTTACAGTTTGCTCGCCCACTTGCATTCAACAAACATGAACAACTAGTTTATAAGGATTGGATACTTCAACGGCAGAAGGGTGTTAAAATACTTGGATGGTGACTAGAAGAAGTTGAATATGTGCTTGGTCGCACTAGAAATACAAATGGCAATGACATTTGATCAAGTGTTGATAGAAATAGGCAGGCTAAAGGGTTGATTGGAATCTATGCCCAAGGAGATAAAGCGATTGTTAAAACGATGAACTTTGGTATGGATTATCCAAAAACATTTTGTAGAGAGATTAAGGTTGTGGAAGGAGCATTTTATCAAACCATAAATGGCTTCTTGAACAAATTCAATGACTGGGAGAATAACTCTCTCAAGATGATTGGAGAAGTCTAAAAAGATGTGTCTATACCAGAGCATAATGACCAAATAAAAATCGATACAACAATGGCAAATTCCATGGAAACTACATCTCTAGTGCACATCACACTGAATACATTTGTGCCAATGAAGGAAGACAATATCCACCATTCTCATCAATTGAAGAGGCAACTAAGTAAGGGAGAAGTAATAACCAACTATTTGAAACTGACATTGGAATATAAGAACTACAATCCATTATTAATTCCTTTCTATATTGGGATCTCATTAGATGGAGACACAGTCAACATCAACTCAAATAAAATTTTTGATATTGATTCAGCTACTGCAGTAGAAGGTATTGAAGAGAATTTAAAGTGCCATCCTTTCTATATTGGGATCTCCTTAGATGGAAACATAGTTAGCATCGCCTCAAATGGGATTGTTGATGTTGATCCAGCTTTTGTAGTACTATGCAATGAAGAGAAGATAATTTTGCCAAAATTTTATATCCTTGGGGACAAGTATATTGTAAGGGGGTGGATTGTTACGACTTACTGCCTATGTGGCAGTCTCCTTATTGCGTATGTGCCTCTAACTTAGGGACATATTGGTCATCTTCAATTTTAACACAAAAGGGGACAAGGGCAGGAATAGGGATCGAAGCTGTGAAACCCATTTCTGTTTTGCCTCTCTCTGTCTCTGTAATCTCCAATCTCCCTCTCTTCTTCTATGTGATTCTCATCTCTTTCTATCTTCTTCATCTTCTGTTCTTTCTTCTCTATTCTCCCTGTAACTTTCTTCTTCCCTATACCTTTCGTTCTCTTACTATCAATACAATTTATTGTTTTCCTCTGATTTCCTAACAATACCATAACTGACAAAGGCAAATTTTTTTTTGTGGAGAAGTTGACAACTAGGGTATGAGTCATCTCAAATTTTGTTGATGGAAGATATGGCAACTGGCAATTGGGAGAGGCAAAGAGAGGTCGTCGAATAGAGGAGGTGATTCTATCTAGGGAGAAAGGGCGGTGAGGAGATAATCGTGATTTAGGGTTTTGCAATTTGAGGATTTGGGGTTTTTGATGAAAATAGCCCTAACTGGAGAAAATGGTTGCGAAAGGAGGAAAAAGAAAACACACTAGATGGTGCACTCTTGGATTGGGACCCCTCGGGAGGAAGGTTTCAGCAATGACTAGTGTTTGGGAGAGAGGATTTGTGATTTTTGGCAAGCAGATGCACGTTTGGATGCCCTGAACCAACTTAAAAAGTGTCGTTGCAGTTGACCAATTCTAACCAATGGTAGACAGGGTTCTAATGTGATGCAATCCATCGGAGTCACTTGTGGTTGACCAAACTAATTAAGTGTTGTGCATGTATTGGTTGTCATATTGACCTAGAAATGAGACTTAAAACAATTTTAAGTTGAGTCAATCTGAATCAATTGTAACTAAATTCTAATATTTTTGAAAGTGTTTTGTCCAAAGAATTTGTAAAGATATCCCGCTAATTGATTTTCAAAATTTATGAATTCAAGAGCCATGTCACCTTTTTGAAGGTGATTCTGGATGGAGTGATATCTTATCTCCACATGGTTGCTGTGAGAATGTTGAATTAAAATTTTATAAATATTTATCGCATAAGAATTATTGCATCTAATTGAAATGTTCTCATTGAATTGATATTAATCCTCTAAAGTTTGTATAATCCAAAGGATTTGAGCACAATGAATAGCCAACAATATATTTACTTTCTGTTGTAGAAAATGCCACTAATTTTGCTTCTTAAATAATCACAAAACCAAGAATTTTTCAAGAAATTAACAAGTTCCAAATGTACTTTTTTGATCCACTAGACTTTTGTCATGATTAGAGTCAATGTATCCCACTAAGTTTATGAATGTTTCTTTGGGATACCATAGATTGAAATCATTAGTCTCACTTAAACATTTAAATATCTTCTTTACAACATTTAAATGAAATTCCTTTGGACATGTTTGGAACCGAGCACATAAAAACATTAAATAAAATGTTTTGTCTATTAGTAGTTGAATACAACAAAGAGCCAATCATTTCTCAATATTTCTTGATATCTACACTTTTACCACTCTCATCCATATCCAATTTTGTTGAAGTACCTATAGGTGTACGAGAGGGTTTAGATCTATCCATTTTAAATCTCTTGATAAGCTCTTTAATGTATTTTTCTTGTTTCAACAATATTTCTTCCTTATATTGCCTAATTTATAAACCATGAAAACATCTGAACCCCACTATCATACTAATCTCAAATTTACTTGGCATAATTTTCGCAAATTCTTTGCAAAGTGACTCATTTATTGCAGCAAAAATAATATCATTAATATAAATTTGCACAATTACATATCATTGTCCTTGTGCTCTGGGAACAAAATTGAAACAATTTTTTCAATCTTAAAATCCACTTCTATGAGAAATCTGCTCAATCTCTAAGGCGAAGCTCTAGGAGCTTGAGCCTTGTTTAGCTTATGCACATGGTCAATCTTATCATGTTCGTCAAAACCTAAAAGTTATTCTACATATATTTCCTCCATTATATATCCATTTAGAAAAGCCCTATGAACATCCATTTGTATAAAGTGAAATTTTTAGAGGAAGCAAAAGCAAGAAGCATACAAATTGATTCTAAACTTGCTACCAAAGCAAAAGTTTTTTCAAAATCAATTCTTTCTTTTTGATATCTTTTTGCAACTAACCTTATTTTTTTCCCTACTACTATCCTATTTTCATCCAACTTATTCTTAGATATTGATGCACCAGCGGAAGGGGTAAAGAAATAACATATAAAATATGATGTTGAGATGTCGAAGTTTTGGTATGTTTTGGCTCAATCTTTAGATGCTTCTTTTTGAACTAGTGGTCGCAGGGCAGTTGAGGATTTTGAACGAGAAATGCGTCCAAAAAATAGAACAAAAGCATCTTTAATGCGGCGGTCGATGTTGCGGTCGTGGGAATCAGTTGAGCTAGGCGACCGAAAACTCCTTTTCTTAACTTTCTGCAATTTCACTTTTGGAAAGTCCGTCTTTGGAAGTTTGTAACTCCTTTGTTTTAGAAGCTTTTAGACTAAAATTTGGACCACATCAACTTGGATGAAATAAGAAAATTTCAAGATTCACGTAAATATCAGCCACGGATTAGGAAATATGCGTAATAGAAAATAGGTCCACATAAATAGAAAGTAATGTGATGAATGTTCCCGTATGAATGATTTATCGATGACGCCCCTTTGGAAAGTTGGACACCACTTCACACCTTCTTCCTCCAAGGTTGAAGAGCAAGGATGCCAATGAGAAAAGCTACCCAACTCACAAGTAACCTTAATCTTATGATATAACGCACACGAGGGAGGAACTTTGGATATAACTCACCAAAGGTTTGAAATAGGAATCTCTCCAATTTCGAAATAAGCAAACATTTTTTGTATTCAAACTCAATCGTCTTAAACATAAGCATTAGGTGGCTTCATATAGCCTTTTACAAAGCATAAAATAATAATAAATTATAAGCAATAATAACCCTAATCGGCTCATAGAATAAGTTGTCTGATTTTCTACTTAATAGAACTAGGTTAATTAATTAAAAGAATATTAAATTAATATCTTTCTTTCTTCATCTTCAAGTCTAGATATATTTGGCAGCTAATCCATGTTGGTGCTATGCCACTTGGATGGTTTCCATGTAGAGATTTCCTTGGTCTATAAGCTTGAACACTTGGACTTTTCTTATTCTTTGCTCTCTATTCTGTGGGCTTTTGACAAAGCAAATGAAGTTCAAATTTAGTGATCCAACTCATGCTAGAAAGCTTAGGATGTCAGCTACAATTGTCATGAAGCACATGGAATGCCAAAATAGTCAAATAGGTGTCGGAGGTCAAAAGAAGACAGTTTTGGAAAGTCTTTCCATTTCTCTTTCATTGCCCTTGGACTTCTGCTTGTGTTTGACTTTGAATCTCTCCTTAATGATATTGAAAACTTGATTGTTAGTAGATGGACCTCGCAGTCCATCAGATATCCATCTAGCTCCAATGGCAGAGTGATGACGAACTTTCAAATTATTTCCTTTAAAAGAATAAAATGCCCAAAAAAGGAAAGTCTTTACAATTTTGGTGAGTAGATATATATGTGTTGAAAATTGTGTAATTCAATACATTTTCACATGCAATTTGAACAACTCTGCACCTTATAAGTGAAAAATAGTCTTGCAAAATTTCAAATTGAAATTAAAAAAGGAGACAAAGTTATAGGCGGATGAACACAAGTTGGTTGGAAATGATGCCTAAAACATTTTTTCACTCCAAAAGCTACTTCTCTGGACAAGCAGCTTTCCAACTTGATAATGTGTGAGATTCCTCAACTTCACTGAATATTTCCACCTCTAAGAAGTGAAAGGAAGTTAAAATAAAGATAAACTTACCAAACTCTCACGAATGGATAAAATATTGATCACTATTCTAGTAGCTACAAACAACCGAAAAAGATTGTAGGAATTTGCAAAAAACAAACAAGTTTATTTCTTCCAAATATGATGCCTCGAGTAGACCTTAGCTAGGAGTATAAATAACCTAACAAAAGATGGTTATAGAATTCAAATGACAATTAGAGACCTTTATAACAGTCATTAACTATGGGGTTACTTAATTTATTATCGATTAGTACATGTGACATTCATTTTTTTGATTTCTTTCATTTCCTAAATGCATGAGTTATAAATTATAAATCCATCCTTGGTTCATGCATGTATTTGATCAACATTCCATGTCATTGATCCGTGCATTGAGTCTCCTCCAATTGAGGGTGTTGCTAGTTTTATAGTGTCTTGACCATTTTTCCATTTTAGTAAGTACTTTAGGTTATCTTTATCTTTTAGTGTTAGGACTCCATCTAAGCTCCTTTGTAATTCATTTCCTACAAAATAAAGAGAAATGTAATAATTTGTTAGCCTCCTTGCTTGTGACTTAGTGATAGGTCCATGTGACACATCATTCTCTTGGGGTTGAGAAGAATTTGTACTCAAATCCGAAAAGTTCTACTGTAACGATTGCATTTTTCTAAACCTTTTTTTTAGAGAAACTATTCTTTTCTAAAAACTCGAATCGACACTTGAAAACTCTTTCTTCTTAATGCTTTAAAGCCTTTTAAATTGAATTACATATTTTATCTTTTACAAATGAACGAAATCTCTTTTTTAAAAAGAAACGAATGTATAGCGGAAGACTTTTCTCATTGAATATAAAACTCAACTTTTCATAAAATTATTTCCTTACATAATACATGAAAATTCTCTTTTTACAAAGCTTTTGTTGTAAAAGCGCCAAACCTTCTTTGTCATGGAGATACTCCTTCAATTGTCTCTTTCATCATATTCTTTGTTCCATTGTCATCACCTTTCCTATTACCTAAACCACAGAATCCATCTATAAGCCTAATGCTTAGCAAGAAATGTAATTATTTATGAATAATAAAATCATCTTTTTTAAAAACATCATAAAAGTTTCTTCTTTCTTTTCTATTTCTGTTTTGTTTTGACATTGGGACATGATACACCAAAGTTGTTTTGTTCTCCATTGGGAGCATCAACCTCCCAAAGCTCCAATGGTACTGTATCACTAAAGTTATTACGTATCTTCTTTCATCTTTCTCTTTCTTACCTAAAACATTTATACGTGAGAAAACATTTATGGAACTTTTCTGAAAACATGATGCATGAAATAATGCAACATGCATGCCACTCAAACTTTATCTATCAAACCATCAGAACATCTAATCCTCATATCAAGCATAACATAACGTAACATAATAGAAATTGTAAAACACTTTTTCTAACTTAACATTATCATTCTATGGTATTATCCTCGAAGGACCAAATACATGCATCATTTCTTACCTACGTCCTTTACCCGTGAGATAACAACTTTTCTTTCTCGCTCGCAAGCCTTCCTTGTTCGCAACCCAATTTATTTTCCTTGCTCGTTAACCTTTCTACATGACCAGCTTCAACAAGACTTTTCTAGGCCCTCAGAAAAGAGACTCCTCTCCTTCTATATATTTTATCCAATGAACTTCGCACCCTAAAGACAGAGAGACATCAGAAATAATGCTAGAAAAACTCTCAAGGTATTTCCCTTAAAATGAGAAGTTACCATTTAAATCCAAGGCCTCTATTTCTCCACATAGTTCAAGTCCAGATTCATCCCTAATGAATATGTAAATCTTGCCTCTTAATTGCCACCTTTGATTCATAATCTGCCAAATAATCGTCTGGTAACTTTTTCTCCACATTACAATATTTCCGCAGCTAAAATGTGGCCTAACATCCTTTGTTATCATCTAAACGATGTCGCCTAATTATTTGTGAGTTTCCTTCACTGTCCAGAAGTTGCTTCACAACAATAGCTTTGTTGTGGAAGCCTATGCTCCCAAGGTAGCTGCGTTTGCATCTGCTGAGAATATCCACAGCAAATATTTCCTTTATGTTGTGTTAATCGACCAATCAACAACCACCACGTCTTTTCACGGACGTGTTCCCTACCATAGAAGCACTTCATAACATAAAATGATGACATATTGTCCTTACTGTTAAGTTGCCATAGACAAGTTCCCTTATGCGGAAGCAGATTCACTTATCCAAATGACATCATTTTTCTTTTCTTCTCGGTTGTCATGGATGCATTCACTCTAGCAGCTATGCTTCCTTCCCTTAAATGATGAAATTTAAGGTTTTATCACTTAACATCTTTTCGCATGACATCCTTTCCTTGCACGAGGGAATCTTTTGCTCCTGCGGGAGCATTTTTCCATGATCTGAGAATCCATGATTCATTGTCCAATTAAATCCAACGGTCTTTCCTTCTCTCAAACCTTCATGCCATTATTCTTTCTATTTCATCATCCAATGATTCTGGTCTCTTCTACATTCATAATCCAACGATCCTCCTCTCTTCCACACAGAATCTTTCCTGACCGCAGAAGCATCTTTTTTTTTATCCAACGACCATTAACTCTTCCATCCTTTAAATCTAATGGTTACCATATCATCCAATGTTCCTAAAACATTTCTTTCATCCAAAATGACTTCGTTCTGATTGTGGATTCTTCTTTTTTGCGGATTCGTGCACTCTAGTGGATGTCTTCCTGAATCTCCTTCCTTTAACAAGACGACATTCACCCTAATTTTGTAGTAACATTTTTTTTTTCTGCAGACGCCTAACTCCCACAAGTCCTCCATACACTTACGTTCTTCAGTAAAGCGACAACATTTCCTTCTTTTAATCCATTAGCTGCGGATGCATTTCCATCTATGGACACTTTCCCATTTGTGATTCTACTATTCATAGCATCTCTTTACTCCAATGTGACATTATTTGACATTGTTATGGTGCAATATATTGCTCATCCGTAACATAAGGGGAAAGGTCTTGCACATTAAAAGTTGTTGAAATCCCATATTCTCAAGGGAGTTCAATTTTGTAAACATTATCATTCACTTTCTCCAAGGATTTTGAAAGGACCATTGGCCCTTGGTGCAAGTTTAGAATGCCTTTGTCCTAGAAACCTTTATTTCGTCAAGTGCAACCATATTAAGGCCCCTTCTTTAAAGATCTTGACTTTTCTTTCTTTGTTAGGAGCCTTTACATACATTTCATTTTTCTTTAGAATGACCTTACTCACTTCTTCATGTAATGCTTGGACTAAATCGGCCTTGGTCTTGCCATAAGAATTAACCAATTCCTTACTAGGTAATGGAATAAGATCCATTGGTGTGAGAGGATTGAACTCATAGACCACTTCAAAAGGGGATTTGTTAGTAGTACTATGAATGCTACGATTGTGGGCAAACTCAATATATGGAAGGTGAATATCACAATCTTTAAGTTGTTTCCCTACAATTGATCTTAGAAGAGTTCCTATGGTTCTATTCCCCACCTCAGTTTGACCATCAGTTTGGGGGTGATAGGAAGTACTAAATAACAATTTTGTTCCCAATACTTTCCAAAGTGTCTTCCAAAACTAACTCAAAAATTTTGTGTCCCTATCCAAAACAATAGTTTTTAGAATTTCGTGAAGTCTCAACACTTCCTTTAAAAAAATTTAGCTACATGGTAAGAGTCATTCATCTTACTGCAAGCTGTAAAGTGTGCCATTTTTTAGAGTCTATCAACCACTACAAAAATAACTTCCTTTCTTCTAAAAGGATGGGGTAAGCCTAGGACAAAGTCCATGCTTAGTTCCACTCAAGGATGAGTAGGTATGGGTAGAAGCATGTACAACCCGTGAGGTTGCAACCGACTTTTAGCTTTCTTGCAAAAATACATTTTTCCAGAATCTTGTGTACATTTTTCAACAAATGTGGCCAAAAGAAATGCTCCTTTATAGCTTCATACATATGCCTTTCACCTAAATGACTAGCAAGACCACCGCCATGTGCCTCTCTAACTAGTAGTTCCCAAAGATTACTAGTAGGAACACATAATTTTCCTCTTTTGAACAAATATATGTCCATAATATAGTAACCATTTTTGGCTTCAAAACAACAATTCTTGTACCAATATGAAAAATCTCTATCATTAGCATAAACAACTTTTATCCATTCAAAACTAAGTAACCAAGTATTCTATTCAGTTATTAAGGCATACATTCTAGATAAAACATTCGCTCCTCCATTGTTTTATCTTGTTTTGTACTTGATCTAATGTGAATATCTTTCAATGAATTCTACCCACTTAGCATGTATTTTATTGAGTTTCCTTTCACTCTTAACATATTTGAGGGCTTGATGATCGGTGTGAATGATAAATTTCTTTGGAAGCAAATAATGTTGTCAAACCTCTAATGCTCTTTCCATGACATAAAATTCTTTGTCATAAGTTGAATAATTTAAGGGGGCTTCTTTCAATTTCTCACTGAAATATGTTGTTAGTCTTCCATCTGGCATTATCACAACCCTTATTTTTACTCCCAAAGCATAACATTCTACTTTAAAAATTTTGTTGAAATCTGCTAGATCTAGAATCGATGCGTTGCAAAGCTTCTCCTTGATCTTCTCAAAACTTACTTGGTATTCATTGAACTAGTGGAAGTCCTTCCCATTCTTTGTATAATCTGTAATGGGAGCCATGGTGGTACTAAAATTTGTCACAAATCTTCGGTAAAATGAAGCAAGGTCGTGAAAACTTCTTACCTCCGAGGTGTTGCTTGGAATTAGCCATTCCTTAATAGCTATGACCTTGTTCTCATCCACTTTTATGTCTTGGATTGAAATAAAAAATCTAAGAAAATTCACATTCTCTTGCACAAAGGAGCACTTCTTGAGATTACCATATAATTTGGCCTCTCTTAGTGTCTCAAATAATATTTTAAGATGACCCAAGTGTTAGTTAAAATTGACATTATAGGCCAAGATGTCATTAAAGTAAACTACAAAAAATTTTCCGAAGAAATCCTTCAAAACATGACGCATGAGTCTCATAAACGTACTATGAGCATTAGAAAGGCCGAAAGACATCACTAACCATTCATAGAGTCCATACTTTGTTTTGAAAGTCGTGTTCCATTTGTCTCCTTCCTTCATTTGAATTTGATAGTAGCCACTTTTAAGATCAATTTTGGAAAATAGGGACGCTTCTCTTAATTCATCAAGCATGTCTTCAAGTCTCGGAATGAGAATTCTATAATTGATAGTGATTTGGATGATAGTTTGACTATCTACACACATCCTCATGGAGCCATCTTTTTTGGGCACTAAATATTGGAACAACACAAGGATTAAGAGATTCTCAAATGTACCCTTTTTCTAATAAGACTCTGACTTGTCTATGCAATTCTTTGCCTTCTTCTTGATTCATTTGATAAGAGGGTTTTTCAGAAAGATTTGCTCCTAGTAAGAGGTCAATTTGATGCTTAGTACCTCGCAAGGGTGGTAACACTTGAGGAAGTTCTTCGGGATAAACATCTTGGAATGTTTCAAGAAGAGATAAAACTTGCTTCGGTAACACTTCCAACTTTTCAAATCTATCTTGAAATAAGATTAGTACCATGGTTCTCATACTAGTCATTGCCTCCTCTAACTCATTCTTGGACATAAATAGGGTCTCATTTCCTTTCTTCTCTATCATAGTTTGATAATCTAAAACAATTTGCTCCCACCTAAGAGGAGCTAACTTGATAGCTTTTTCTCCCATCTTGAATGAGCAGTAGTTGGTCAAACCATCATGTATGGTTTTTCTATCAAATTGTCATGGTCTTCTAAATAGGATGTGGCTAGTACTAATCAGAACTACATAACAAACAAGTTCATCAACATAGTTTCCAATAGAGAATGGAACCCTTACTTGCTTGGTAACTTTGACATCTTCCTTGTCATTGAGCCAATTCAATTTGTAAGGAGTTGGATGTGAAGTTGCATCCAACCTAAGCTTGTCCACCATGTCTTTGAGGGAAACATTCACACAACTTCCTCCATCAATAATTAGGGAGCAAACATTGTCTTTAATCAACCATCTACTATGGAAAATATTCTCTCTTTGATAATTTTCTTCTTGGCTTTGTGTTGTGAGAGCCCTTCTAATCACCATAAGAAGTGGTCATTCATGAGCAAAAATCACTTCCACTTGTTGCTCTCCTTCCTCATGGTTTGCTTCCAAAAATTCTTCTTCACTCTCCACTTCATTTGTTTCATCCCTTAGAATCTGTACTCTTTGGTTTAGACATTGAGAGACAATATATCCAAACCTGAGACACTTGAATCATTTGATCTCCCTTGCCCTTAGCCGAGATGTTTGAATAGTACTCTTCTTTTACTTTTGTCTTAGATTGGATGCTTCCTTACTAGCAATAAATCTTTCACTTTGCTTGGTTTAAGGCTTGTATGCATTTGGAATTTTAGATAATGGTCGAGAACTATAAGTTTTTGTGGTTCTCTCTCTCCACCTTCAAAGAAAGTTGAATAACTCCTTCAAGGTGCACAAATGGTTGAAGCTCAATGACATCTCCAATTTCTCTATTCAAGCCTTTTATAAATCTTGTGATGACTTGCTCTTTTAGTTCTTGATGCACCATTGGTAGGGTTTGGAAATTTTGCAGATGATTGAGATATAGTGTTTCGCAAAAGTTTCTAGAAAATTTCAACAGCAAAGAAGACACCACTAATGGACGATTTTTGACAAATGTTTTTTTTACACAATCTCAAAGGAATAATGATAAAGAAACCCTCAAAGTTTTGTGGGAAAATTCGTAGGGATGACTCAGATATGGCTGAAATGGTGCAAGTCAATCAGAAAGTTGTTATACAATTGCAAATTTCTACTCTCAAGACGATCTCCAATGGAAAAAAGCACTCCAACTTGATTATTTGTGAGTTTTTACAACCTTACTTGGAAATTCACTCGCTGAGAAAAGGAAATGAGAAGGTTTTAATAGGAAAAAAACTAATCCAACTCTCATAAAGGATTATAAATCAAAACACAAAATAATTAATTATCAACAACTGAATTGCAAAGTAGGTATTTGTTTCAAAGAACAAAGAGGAGAGGCTAAAAGCTCTATATTTTAATTCATCAAAATTGAAAAGAAAAAGCCCTAAAGAAAGCTTAAATTGCTTTTCCAAAATTAGGGTTTTGAGTTCACAAACAAAAATTACAAAATTTACATTAATAGGACTCCTACTTGGTATAGAACAACCTACAATCGAGTGACTCTAAAATTAATCTTAAAATAAATAAATAAAACTAAAAATAAAACTTAAAGTCTTGCGTATAGCCATGATCCAATGGATCATTCTTCAAGGTCTATCTTCAAACTGATTTGGGCTTAAATTTTGGGTAAGATAGAATGTGCTTCATTTGCATAAATGAAGCTCACTATTTGGGGGCATTTTGGCATAGCAAAAAAACTTTCAATTTTACAAAACTCCCTGTTTTGAAAAACTTGAGATGCAGCTACAATCTTTATGCAGTACTCTTTTTGATATGATATTGTTAAGACTGCAAAATATGTTAAATATTGTTCAAGGGTTAGATTGTTGAAAGTTTTTGGAATGTCTCATACTTCCTCTAAACTTGTGTTTGATTTTCCACTTATGCTTGATTTTGAATAACTCTCAGCTATATTTGGATGCGTGATAGATGTGCTTAATACTTTTAATACACTTTTCTCCATGATTACACACAAAGAAAATACTAAAATTATCAGTAGAAAATCTCCTCGCTCGATTGTGATTGGAGGCAATCTGTGGCACATCATCCTCCTAGAGTTGAAGAGAATTTGATCTCAAATCCTAAATTTCTTTTTCTCATCTTGCCTTGGTCCTAAAAGTTTTTGAGCATGCAAAATAAATGTCTAAGAACTTCAAATTGAAAAGGTCTTTTGATTCTCCACCTGGATGAAACAGATGCAAATGATCTGCACCATGCAGTAATAACGTTTCTCTAAACTGCCATGATGGAAGTCCTGGAGAATGCATGACACGTGTGGGATCCTCAAAGACATAATCCCATTTTCTCAAAATCTATAAACCACAAAAATTAGCAACAAGATCCAATGGTAAAAATATATCCTCAATTTGGCAATACTTCTTTTGCCAATACCCACAACGCTCAAAATCATTCAACCCTAATCGAGATTCCTCAAGATAGTCTTGTATATGAATCAAATATGTATCATGATCAACAATGACTTCCTTATAGTTCTCAGAGCACCACCTAAGAATAAAATAAAATACAGTAATAATAGAAGTATGTGGTGTACTATAATTGGTCCTTCCCATCCATGAATATGTATACAATAATTGGTCCCAACAAACATATCAACAGCAGTTGTTCATCCCCATGAGATAACTAGTATAATCAAAAGCTATACACTCTGCCATATGACTAAATTCTCTAATTCGTGAATCCCAAACGGAATTATCAACAAGTTCCTTACTCCATCAAATTCTAAAAAGCCAATCGATTAAGGAATTCAATAGCACGTACCTTCCTTGGCTTATACATTGGTCATGAAAAATTTGCTCCTCTAAGAGTTTGTCTCCATGGGTTTGGAGAGCTGGATGCTCATGTATTTTTAAGAGGAAATGTTCCTCTTGTTTGCAACATTCTTCCATAAGTATCTCTTTTTCTTCAAGTATATTCACTAACTCCCAATTCATTTGGCTTGGCAGACCGTAATGTGGATCGATGAACTTGATTTTTGCTTCTTTTCCTTATGGAGTTAGTTCCATGAGAAGATCCTTGCTCACGAGGCGTGCACTTTTGAAGACTCCTTTCAAAAAATCTTCTTCCATGCTCTGGGAATCCAAAAACAGTAATGGCTCTCCTTGAGAAAATATAATGCCTTCTTCAAACTATTCCTCTGCCCCTAGTATTTCTTCTAATACCTCAACATGGTCTTATGCATGCCAAGGTGGAGTGCATGCAAAACTCGATTTCACTGTCATGTTGTCAAGTTGTTCATTTATACTCTTCAAGGTGGCTTGAATGTCTCTGATTCGGGTTTGACAACTTTGGGTGGGAGTGACTCCACTTGTAATACCCCAAATTTTTATATTGAAATTTAATAAGAATAATTGAAAAGTAATTATGGATATTTAGATCAATTGGAAAATTATCGGGGTATTACCAAAGACGTAATTATCATCAAGCAAATTTTGAATTAAATTGGGAATTTGAAATTGGGATTGAGAATAATTTAATTAAATGAAGGATTTAATTAACTTATTAAAAAGAAAATTGTTGGATGATAATTATGATTAAATTAGTGGGGTAATGTTATTGAGTCATTAAATTAAAAAAGAAAAGAAATGATGAGATTAATTATAATTGGTTGGAATTAAGAATTAGGAAGATGATTAAAATAAAAAAAAAATTAGATGAATACAGGAGAGGCTAAACCGGTTCGCTGGTCCGGTTCACAATGTGGTGGTTTGGTTTGCAAAATTAAAAGGGGGAGAGTTATGTAGTCTGTGATTTTTGGGGGAGAGATGGAGCGACGGCAAGAGAGATCGATGGAGACCGCGGGTGAGAAGACAAGAGTGAGTCGTCGGCGAAGCTGGAGTCCGGCGTGTGACTCCAGGTATGCGAAATCTGGCAGCAACACGGGGACGCCGGCGTCGGTGGCTAGGGCTCGGAATAGCCGCGATTTGCTGGGCACAGGTTCGTAGAATCGGACGATTTGGGAGCTGCGATGCTTGCCATGCCAAATCAAGGTGAGTATTCTGTTGATTTAGGGTTTGAATATTGATTATGCAACTGGGCATTGGTATGGGATGGATTGCAGGGAGCGATCGCCGGTGGCAGGAAGGACTGGGCAGGAGACTTTGGTTCGCTGCAGCTGCTGGTTCGGTTTGCCTACGGTTCGGTCCAAACCGGTTTGCTGGCTGGTTCTTGATCTGATGAATACAGCAGCATACGGGAGGATAAGAGGAAGATTCGAACGACGAAGATTTGGCCGAAGAATTTGCATCGCATCGCTTGAATTATGTGATAAGTTGTTAAGTGCTTCAAACTTAGTCGTTTGTGTATAAATAAGGAGAAGCATTCTAAATTTTCAATTTACAGAAAAGAAGATGATGGTGAGGGAAGAAACAAAAGGAGAATTATTTCTCGGGTATTCTCAGGCAATGACAGTTGGAGGTAAGTCTTTTGCAAAGTTGAATTTTTGGCCTCTATTATTGTTGATTTTTGTCGGTTGTGACAAATTGTTTGGCCCAGTTGTTGGCCGTTGCTACAGAATTAGACTTGGTGGTGTGATTACTCTTGGTTCAAGCTACTGGGTTTTTGGTATTGTCTTGAACTATAGTTTCGGGCATTCTTCTAGGTAAGGAAAATTCTTCCCTACTCGTATGGATTTTGGACGTTAAGATATGTGAATAAATGCTCTCTGCTGTGTTGGTTTAGTTATTGTGATAATCTATGATCTGTTTTGTGAATCATGTTGTTGGTCAACAAGCATGTTAGGATTAATATTTTGAATGGATTGTTGGACGTAGAAATATATGGATAACGCCCTGTTGATTACTGTGTTGTTGATTGTGAAAATATCATTGAGAGTTGGTGTCCGTTCTGTTATTTTTATGATCTATGTGGTTTTGAATTGTGAAACCCTGTTGAGTGATTGAAGTATGAATATAGTTCTCTGCTGATGTTTAGTGCTGAGATTATGATAAGTGCTCTATTATTGTGGGATGATTTATCTACTGCTATAGGCAATGCTATGTGGTTAACTGTTATGTACTTGTGGGCTATTGCTATTGAACAAGTTTGAAGGGCTATGTATTATTTTGGGTGTGTATAGTTATGGGGGAGCTATATTCTGTTATATTGATTTAGTTTTGAGGTTGGATTAAATTGGTAAATGATTGTATCCTCTACCTACTTGATCATCTGTATAGTTAGTGGAAATGGTGATGGGGTTGATTGTGTTCCATTGGGCTATTGTTTGAATAATAAGGCTAAGGATAAAGCATATTGTGGTTATATGCTCTGATTGGTTTGATTATAATACTCTCCATTGGTTTATGCTTTTGTATACCCTGCTGTTTTGGTGTTGTTCTGCATCTTTATGTGCTCTGGTTATTAATTGATTGAACATGGACATTGGAATGAGTTATATTCCGTTTAGGGAGTCATGGGTTCCTAGAATTGAATAGCAAATTGAGGTATTTAGATTATATTATTCTATTACGAAACAAACGCAGTAATGATATCTATGTTAGTGTTCTTAATTGGTATAGATTAATGATTATATGTTTCTAATTGTGAAGGTACTAAAAGAGAAGGAAAGGATAAATGTTTAATTGAACGGTTTAAGGAAACGAGGTAAGTGATATGCATGTGTTTTGCTCTTCGGACCCTACATCGCAAGATTAGGAGATGCATGTTTCGTTGCTTACCGTTTTCCCAGCATGTTTTGTTGTTTACAGTTTTAATAGCATGTTTCGATGTTTACAGTTATTAAAAACATGCTTCGTTGCTTGCAGTTTTTAAGAGCATGTTTCGTTGTTTACAATACTTAAATACACGTTTCATTGTTTACTGTTTTTATAGCATGTTCTGTGAATCGTACGTTGACTGTTTATTTACGCTTTCATATGAACTATTGTATGCATTCATGAGCATCACGCATCATGATTTTCAAAAGAATACGAAAAAATGATTTTTATGCACGGTTTTAAAAAGGAAAGACGCAAAACGAAAAGAAGTACGAACAAATAAAAAACGAAAAGAAAATATAAAGGAACGATTAAGAAAAATAAAGAAGAAGATTCTTATGGACCGGTGGGCCAAGTCCAGTGCAAGAACAAAAGAAAAGAATAAAAGATAAAAAAAAAAAAAGATAAATGTTTTTGTGGTTTGGTTTGTCACGCCCGGCACAGGAACAAAAGAAAAGAAAAGAAAAGAAAAGTAAAGTAAAGAATATGAAAAGAGAAACGGAAACGGTATGAGCATAGATATGGGAACAGAAACAAAAAAGAGAACGAGAACGGAAACAGAAACAGAAATGGAAACGAGTTTCCATAAATGGAAACAGATACAGATACAAATATGAATACGAAAATGCGTACGATCAACTATACCGAAACGGATACAGAAACAGGAACAGAAACACAAACAGAAAGAAAGTACGTAATGTGAAAACATAAAAGAACAAAAGAAAGAGAAGGAAAAGAGAAACTGCATACGATTTTAAAATGGCACAACATGTACATATAGAATATTAGGTATTATCACTTACTGAGCATTAGGCTCATAGTTTATGTCTTGCGATGTAGGTATAAGTACGAGAGATATAACAAACAGATTAGGGAGCAGTTGATGAAGGATTTGCACGGGCGAGTCTTGTGGTTGGCCAAGCTAAAAGAAAATAAAGTGAAAATGAATTTTGTAAATGTAAAGTAACACTTTACTTATTTATTGTCTTTTCAAATAACTGATTTATGCTTCCACTGTAAATTGAGAAAAAAATTTTATAATAAGTCTTCCGCTGTTTATAACGATTTAAGTAACGCGTTTTAAGCAAATGTTTGTAATAGTCCGGTTTTAAGAAAAGAACTCTAATTTCAATCTAAAAGGTTTTAATAAAGATTTCAATTGTTTTATAAAAGTTTTAAATTTCACGCATTTTTAAATATAAGAAAAATCGAGTTGTTACACAACTCCACTTCTTTCTTTGCATTAGTTGAGGCTCGGTGGTACTCGGATCTCTAGGAGTTAGCCGGTTGATGCAGAACTTGGAAGACCTCTTCTTGAAATTAGAAGATGGTGGAGAAGACAAACTCGACTAAAAAAATTTTGGAGTATACGCTCTTCTCATGAGTTGCTTCATCATGCTCTATGAATTGATGGCTTCTTCACCACCTTCTCTCCTCTTAAAATTAATGCTTCTCCACCATAGGGAAGCTTGTTATGTGATCCTAAAAAAGCAAATTTCATCTTGGCGTTGTGTTAAAATGGGATCCTCTGAAAAACTTCATCAACTTCTTCTTCCCATTCTATGTATTCATCTTTCCAATTGTCACCTCTAAAATATGGAATAGAAGTGTTTAAACCATCCCCTTACTCGATGTAATCCATAGCATAACTGTAGCCTCTTGTCCTCATATAGAATGGTAAAGATGCATAATAGGATCAGATCAAACCATGATACCAAATGATGCACCAACATAGGGTTCAAGAGTGTTGTAGGTAATCACGATATGGTGTTTTCCAAACTCTTTAGTAAATTCCGACAACAATGAAACACCTCTAATGGATGAATTCTAACATAATTTTTTACATGATATCAAGGGATGAATGATAAAGAAAATCTTAAAATTTCATGGGCAAATTTGTAGGATGATTGAAATATGGCTGAAATGATGCAAGTTAGTTAGAAAGTTGTTAAAAAATTGCAATTTTCTACTCTCAAGGCGATCTCCAATGGAAGAAAGCACTCTAATTTGATAACTTGTGAGTTTTTACAACCTTACTAGGGAATTTATTTTCTAGGAAAGGAAGTGAGAATGTTGCAATAGGAAGAAAACTAATCCAACTCTCACAAAGGATTTGAAATCGAAACACAAAACAATTGATTGTCAACAATCGAATTAGAATGTTATTTTTTATTCGAAAGAACAAAGAGGATAGGATGAAAGTTCTATATTTTAATTCATCAAATCTGTAAAGAAAGGGCCCTAAGGAGAGCTTAAATAGCTCTTTCAAAATTAGGGTTTTGAGTTAAAAAAAAATTACAAAATTAACCTTACTAGTACTCCTACTCATCTAGGACAACCTATAATTGAGTGACTCTAAAATTAATATTAAAATAAATAAATTAAACTACAAATAAAACTTAAAGTTTTTCATATAGCCATGATCCAATGGATCATTCTTCAAGGTCCATCTTTAAACGATTTGGGCTTCAATTTTGTGTAAGACAGAATGGGTTTCGTTCGCAGAAATGAAGCTCTCTACTCGGGAATCTTTTGGCATAGCAAGCAAACTTCAAATTTTACAAAACACCCCATTCTGGAAAGCTTAAGATGTCAAATACAATCTTTATGAAGTAAACTTTTTGATATGAGATTGTTAAAACTACCAAATATGGGGTCAGATTGTTGGCAGTTTTTGGAATGTCACATACTTCCTCTAAACTTGTGTTTGATTTTTCACTTATACTTGATCTTTAATAACTTCCAACTATATTTGGATGTGTGATAGATGTACTTAATACTTTTAATCCACTTTTCTCTATGATTACCAACAAAGAAAACATTGAATTATCGTTAGAAAATCTCTTTACTTGATTGTGATTGGAGGCAATCTGTGGGACATCAATTATTTAATTCTGCTTCTCATCTTAAGTGTTTTAAACTTGGTGACATATTCTTCAACATTAGTATAGCCTTGCTTGAGACTCCATTTGTAAGAAAACAATCAGTCGATCACTTGATCGACGATCCAACTTTCTTCTTTTCCAGCAGTTGATGTCATGGAGCATTGTCGGTACCCCTCTGGTGGGTGTATTGATCTTCCCATGTAATGATGGATGTTCTTCGGTTCAATCCCTTCGTTTGGGGTCTGTAGTTTTTGGTGTTGTTTAATTTAATTCATGTATAGTACGTTTATTTATTTATACTATCATGTGGATCACTATGTGGATCCCAACCCATGTGATTTGGGTTTAGGATTAATTTTCAAGACCTCTGCTTCTTTTATGGCTTTGGTTGGGTAACCAGGTCCTCAACGAGGATCGGGTCACCTGACCTGGTGGTTCTATTAGGCTCGCTTCATGGTCGTGACACGCTAGATGTTAGTCGTTGTGCATAGATATGCGCAGTAGCTAACAGAGGATTCCATAAATGTCGTGCCTATGATTCCAAAGTTTAGCCTACTCATACTCAATGAAAGTGAAAGACAAGAAAAAAATAAGAAAGATGAAATGATGTCACGAAATGTCAAGTTCACGGTTTCATGCATTACTTGCTAAATCTTAAACTTATAGATGAACCTTGCATTGTAGGTATGGATATTACAGATGAAATGACAAATGTGAAGTTCATATTGAGGAAGCTTGCCATGATGAAGACTTGGTTGTTGTTGGGTATGTGGATTACGGTTTACGGGTTGAGTGTGTCAACCCACTTTTGAAAACAGTTTTAGGTCAATCTTGTTTTGTACACGCATTCTTTATGCTAAGTAGAGGTTTATTATTTATTTTATAAAGAACTTTTAAAACTTAAGTTTTTGGCAAAAAATATATTTTAATTGATAAAGTTTTTCGCTATAGTGATTTTTGAAATGTATGGTTTAATTTTAAATGGTGATTTTTAATAAGAATAAAATAAAAGAAAAACATTACAAGGATTTACTACGAAATTAAGGTTTATAAAAAGGAGCGTTACAGCTTCCACGAACACCAATGTTTCCCCAGACACTTCATCCACAAATCCTTTTTAAACTATTCGATAATTGGTGTCTGCCACGTACGCATCCTTTCGTAGATACTTCAATTCAACAATGACATTTTTTTAATTTTACTTATCTTCTACAGATTAATCCATTTTCGCAAACCCTCGCTATTAGCGAATACTCAATCCAAACAATGATGTTTTTCTTCTATTTACCTATTTGCTGCGGATGCATTTCTTCTATGGATACGTTCCTTATCATAATACAACATTGTCCATTTTGCAGAAACATTTCTTTCCGCAAACACGTTCCTTTATGTAATTCCACTATTGACTGCGGCACAATGTCTTTATTATATGATGTCGTCCATTCTACAGAAACATTTCTTTATACGGACATGTTCCTTTCTGTAACTTCACTGTTCACCACAGCATACTGTGTTTATAATACGACGTCGTCTATTTTACGGACACATTCTTTTCTACAAACATGTTCCTTTCCACGAACACATTCCTTTCTACAACTTCACTATTCACCTCGCGCACACCGTATTTTATAATATGACATCGTCCATTCTGTGGACACATTCTTTTCCATGGACACCAAGGCTTCTACGAATCCTAACCCTTCTACAAATACCACTTTTCCGCATTGTCCACCAATAGGTATCCACCATGTACACAATTCCTTCACGAACAACTCACTTTCGCTGACACGAATGCTTCCACGGACCCATTGCAATCCTGCAGGCACTCTTATGCCAACACTTTACACATTATTTTTTCCTATTTTCTTCATGCCCAACTTTCCTTACTTGTAATGTCCCAGAAAAAAAAATCCTGTATAATCCATGCATGACGTTGTGCTAAGATTATAGTAGGTATTAATATGGTTTAGCATATGTGGCCAATGAAATTTAAGATGAAAAGTTAAAGAAATACACATAAAATTGACTTTGGGACGAGTTGGGACGGCATTTGGCATCCTTAACTCTAAACTGTCACAGTACGGACGCTGGCTGCAGACGGTAACAGGGTCATTCGTTTTGAATCTGTACAAATCTGGGAACATTCGGATGGTAGCGGACGTATGCGGACGAGAGAAAATGGCGTCCGAATGAATCTGTCTAAGTCTAGACACATTCGGACAACTACGGATGCCTCATGCAGATGCTAAATGGCGTCCGAATATGCATTGTGGACGATACAGACGAAGGACTGGGGACGCATTTTCTCATCCAAAAATTGGTTTCGGACGATGCGGACGACGCACCGCGTCCGGAAGGGCAAAATTGGCCAAAAAACCCATCTAAATCAAATGCTTCTCTCTTCCGTATTTGACTTTGTCTTCGATTCCTTCAGCTAGCGACACGTTCAGACGATGAGGAAGTGTCATCAGGTTAGTGGACCTCCATCATATGCTTCTCCATCGGTGTACGTCTCTCGGCTCGGCTATTAATTCAAGTAACAGAGTCATGTTCTTGGTGTTTTTTTCTTCTCGGGTGTGCTCTCTGTTAAAAGGCCGAGACTAGTTTATGAAAAGTGAGTTGTTGGGTTTAGGAGAAAGCAGAAGAAGAAAAAGGAGCACAGGACAAAAGCTCTCTAGTCTGCTTAGGACAGAAGCTGTCGGGTTTGCTTGTTTTTGTTTCAGGTAATTCTTTGCTTCCTTCATGGATTTATGCAGTAGTTGTTGAAAAGAAATGGATGCTACCTTGGATGTTGGGTTGGGATTTTGTTATATGTGTACTGGAATATGCTTTCTGTGATGGGTTTTATTGGTAAATAATCTGAAACTATGCCTCTGTTGCTAATCAAATACATCCTGTCGATGTTGTTGTGCCTTCTTTGGATGATGTTTATGCTGTTTATTATTTGTGAAAGGTGGATATTATATTGATAGATATTGGATCTTAATTATTGTCGAGAGATGTATTGGAAAAGGAGAATTGTTGTTAAGTCTTGATTGTTGACTATAATGAATATGGACAGGTTGTTGAATTGTTATACATTCGTTAATTGTGGTTGCTGGAGAAGGACAGATGCTTGTTGTTGGGAATGATTTTGTTGCTTTTAGTTTGATTCTTGCCAAGGACTATATGTGGTGAGTAATAAATTATGGACTGTTGAGTGCTTATGGCTTAATACAGAAAATGATTGGGTGTTCTCTGTAGTTTCCTTTATGCCTAATGGATATTTTAGAATGTCTTGTGCTCAGTTGAATGTGCTTACTATAGAAAGAGGTTTTATGTTGGCTTGAATATGTTCTGCAAGTGGGTCTCGTCCTTGTTGTGGTTATTGTTATTGCCAAGTGTTGTAATTGTTTTATTTGTGTTGGATAAACTGCCTCTTGGTTTGAAATGCATATATTGTGCATATTGGCTTAAATTTCCATACGCTATTGAGAAAGAGATTAAGTGTTCTCGGAGTATGTTTTTCACTAGGGTGTAATGTATGTTTTGGTCATTAGAGATAGATTGGTTGTTGGTTATGGGTTTTGAATGATTAAGGATATAAAAAGTATTCACTCAGTAATTTCAAGTTAAATTAGGACTTAACTGGTTCTCTACTTTGTTGTGAGAAATATGGTTTTATGACAAACTACTATTCAGTTTTGTAAAGTAAAGACACATTGATGGAATGAGCAACATTGAAGGGTTATTGCAATTCCGTTATATATGTTAAGGTCTTGGAATTGGTATTGTGAGGTTTGTTATTCCGTTGTCCATGTTTAGATAGTGAAAGTGTTAAGTAGTAAAAATAAGATTAATAATACATGATTTAAATGGTTTTGAAGGTATGAAGAAGAGAAAAGAAACAGAAACGCGCTATGGACGCCAGGTAAGTTGATATTGACTGTATTTTGGTCTTCGGACCCTACATCACAAGAATTAGGATTGTGTGTTGTGTGGTTACTAGATTTAGATTCTTTTAATGATATGTTTATTAGACATTTATTGCATATAGGATTTTATGAATCCACGTGCATATTGTATGACATAATAATCTATGTAAATAGGCGTGTGGGGGTTCGAGAGATCGATGACGTCCCATTGTCATATAGGTTCATGTTGGATGGATTAGAGAGAAAATAGGTTAGCGACATGGGATACCAGGGTTCATTGCCTCCTGTTCTGAAATCTCCAACGTTCTCGTAACAAAAGAGTGTATACGGCTTGGGAAAACCCCTTGATATATATATGGCTCCTTTGTGGAATGACCGGGTTTTCTCATGGTCCCACGGTGTTTGTCATGTATGCACTCTTGGCTTAAATTGCATTGTATGACCATGCATATCATCTACATTTCATGAGCATATTGCATGACATAACTAATCTATGTAAATAGACGTGTGGGGGTTTGAGAAGTTAATGACGTCTCATTGTCATATAGATCCATGTTGGATGGATTAGAAAGAAAATAGGTTAGCGACATGGGATACTAGGGTTCATTGCTTTCTGTTCTGAAATCCCCAACATTCTCGAAACAAAGGAGTGTATACGGCCTGAGTAACCCCTTGATATATATTGCTCATTTGTGGATTGACCGGGTTACTCATGGTCTCACGGTGTTTGTCATGTATGCACTCTTGCCCTAAATTGCATTGTATGATCATGCATATCATCTGCACTTCATTTTATTACTTATTGAGCGTTAGGCTCATTAGTTTAGGTCTTGTGATGTAGGTATGAACGAACAACAGATGAACAGGTTAAAGACAGTTGATAAAGGATTTGCACGGATGGATCTTGTTACTGGCTGGGCTATAAAGTGAAAGGAAAAGTATTTGAAAAAGAGTTTTGTAACTTATTTCTTATTATTTAATGTTGTTTTTATTCCGCTGCATTTTATTCAAAGAATGTATGGTTTTTGAAAGTAAACTGATAAAGGTGAAAGAAAATTGAGAAAAGTGAACGTAAGGCAATCGGGTTTTAGCGATCGGGTGTTAGCGATCGGGTTTATGAAGAAAAAAGACTTTGATGCTTTTACGAAAAGAAAAGTTTTAAATTTTACGCATTTTAAAAACACGGGATGTTACATTACTAATTAAATTTAATAACAGTAAATCTTCTGAGGATATTCTTACATTCTTCTTTCCAACTTCTTTCTTCACCAAACTTTCTTAATCTCGTATCTGCATGCCAGTAACGAAAACCGATGTCTTACCACTTGGCTATGCTCCGTACGACCTACCAAACTTTCCTAATCTCATATCTTACTTAATAAATTTCATTTTTTTTATAAAGATAAAATATTTCGCTCTATCTTCTTATTCCCTGACTTACTTAATAATTCTAATATGTTTTTTAAAAATTAAATTCTTCGCTCCAACTTTCATAATTCTGTATCTTGCCTTAGTTTGGAATATAAGTGAAATGAATAACATAATAATAGAAATTATATATAGTGTATAGTGAAAAATAATGTTATAATAAAATAAATCTTATATTTTAATATAACATTATTCTTCACTATAAAATATATAAATTTCCTATTATAATCTCATTCCACTTTCAAACTGCCGCGTCACACAAGAAATTGTTTGGGAGAGGCAACCTTTAACAAACGCATGCACTCAAAATGAATGCGTGAATAACTTGTCCGCCTTCTCTGGTTCGAGCAGTGTCCCCATTGTTTATTGAACGTCCACATATTATCAGCATTGAAATTCTATTCTAACAACAGAAAGAAAGCTGTTGGACTAGAACTATTCTGAAACTTGAAACAGCAAAGAATTTCATACAGATTTAATCAAGCAATTCATCGAACAGGTTGTGTCATTAGGTTATTTGCTAAGTCTGAACCAAAAATGTCAAAGTTTAAGTCTCACCAAGTTGGCATTGCTAGTTGATTAATGAAAGTGTGTTACATATATTATACACACACAGAGAGAGAGAGAATGTCAGACAAGTTATTTAATTATTTCGAATCTTAGACGCAAGAGCAAAGTTGCCATTCATTTAATATGAACGAACTCTCATTATAATTCTTGTAGCCACCCAAATATTTTTATTAAAATAAATCCAATCTCAACATTTCTACGTCTCAAAATAGAGATGAAAAAGAGTGGATCTTTCCAGTGTCGTTAACGCGGGGGGTGAGTTTCGACCGTTTATTCCCTCCCGAACTGGAGATAAAATCTGCATCTAAAAACAGGATGAACAAGGAAAAAACAAGTGATGAATAGTTTTTTTAGAAAATAACGCAAAAAACACCCCTCTCCCTCTCCCTCTCTCTCTGCTAAACCAACTTAGCATCAGTTGCCGTACATCTCTCTGTCTCCGCAGCCTCCCGGATACTTAATTTCAGTGTTTCACTGCTCCGAGGATTCTTCCTATAGTGTCAGGCTCTCAGATTTATGATGCGAATCCCTAGCCATTTGAAAGTCGCAAGATTGTAGAAGATCAGAGAAACTGTGATGGGGAATTGTTGCAGATCTCCGGCTGCAGTTGCCCGAGAAGATGTAAAATCGAACTTTTCTGGCCGCGATATTGGTCGCCGAGACTCCAATTCAGGTAAGAAGGTTCCACAGAAGGTCTTGAAAGGGGTGCCTCCGAAGACCATCGAGGACAAGTACCTCATTGACAGAGAGCTAGGTCGTGGTGAATTTGGAGTTACCTATCTCTGTATTGATCGACAAACGAGGGAGCTACTGGCTTGCAAGAGTATCTCGAAGCGGAAGCTAAGGACTGCCGTAGACATTGATGATGTGAGGCGCGAGGTGGCTATTATGAAGCACCTACCTGAGAGTTCGAGCATCGTGAGCTTCCAGGAGGCGTGTGAAGACGACAATGCGGTGCATTTGGTTATGGAATTGTGTGAAGGAGGGGAGCTGTTTGATCGAATAGTGGCTAGGGGACATTATACGGAGCGAGCGGCCGCTGCTGTGACGAAGACCATTGTGGAGGTTGTGCAACTTTGTCATAATCATGGGGTAATTCATAGAGACTTGAAGCCAGAGAACTTTTTGTTTGCCAACAAGAAGGAAAATTCTCCTTTGAAGGCTATAGATTTTGGACTTTCAATATTTTTCAAGCCAGGTCAGTCTTTAATTCAGGATTCTATTTTCTGGCAGTTTTATTTCCTGATATGCAGCTCGTTTTAATGCATTTTCCAGCGTTTGGGTCTTCTGAATCTCTCTGTTGTTTTTCTCCGAAACAACTCCTAGTTTTTCTCCCAATTTTGTAAATTTGCGGTAGTGATGGGACACAAGTATATTGATGTGAGGATTTCTCAGTGAAAGTTACTGTACCTTGATTTTTGCATCACGATTTTCATCTTTCCATGTGAATATATGGGCATTCAAATTTAAGGCAAATGACAAAATATGTCCACAATTGGATTGTCATAACAAATTTAGATTTAGTCCATGACATGTGATTTAGTCTCTATTATGCAATAAGGAAGGTAATTATCACTCAGTAACCACAATGATGATATTCTACAATTTTAGAGAGAGAGAGAGAGAGAAAATCAAGCACCCTTTAATGCGTAGTATAATAGTCTTTTGAAGTTACTTAGAAGCGAATGCATTCAAGCATCCTACTGTTCCTAATGTTAAAGCACACATTTTGCCAAGGTTTTCAAACATACTACTGTTCCCAATGTCAAAGCAGACATTTTACTAACACAGCCATTTGACATGAATGAGAGTTTCAATAACACAGACAGACGGTTTGACATAGCAATAAAAAGAATCATGTAGGTATCTATAGAAGAGATAGTCGGTATATATAGTTGGAAGACGTCTTATTAATTTTTAAGAACCACTGCTATGCTGTCTTGGGTATTGGTATTGGTCAAACAAAGTTTTCCCCTTGACTAGACAGATGGAAGATGTCTTATTAATTTTTAAGAACCACTGTTATGCTTCTTGCGTTTTGTTATTGATTAAACGAAGTTTTGCCCTTGACTATTTGGTAACGTGATATTGATAGCTCGTATTGGCAAATAGTTGTTTTTGCTCATTTACTATATTAGTTTTTCAGGTACAAAACGTATGCATGTTTCATTGAAATTCTCCTCCTTTTTGATATCTTATTCATTTATTATGAAATATACGAAAATATTTAAAATGATGAAACTTTTGTAAATGTTTAGGCGAACGATTCTCAGAAATTGTTGGCAGTCCATACTACATGGCTCCGGAGGTTCTGAAGCGGAACTATGGGCCAGAAATAGATATATGGAGTGCAGGAGTTATTCTCTACATTTTGCTGTGTGGGGTTCCTCCGTTTTGGGGCGGTAAAAAGTCTCTCTCTGGTGTTTGTACTCTGCTTGGGGACTCACTGACAATGCATATTACAATTAAAAGAATATGCGTGTAACATTCATTATATATTTTTAGTTTAGTTTTTACAAGATTTCTCAATTGTTAACTTAATGCACAATCGTCTGTTCAGATCAACATTGTTGTTGCATTTACTTTTAAGTTGTTGGAGGAAAAGAGCATTTGTGGTTTACTCAAATGACTTTTTATGTAGAGTCTGAACAAGGGGTTGCTCAAGCTATTATTCGTGGCCAAATTGATTTCAACCGGGATCCATGGCCCAGTATTTCAGACAGTGCTAAGAGTCTTGTGAAGCAAATGTTGGAGCCAGATTTGAAACTTCGACCGACTGCAAAGCAAGTTCTTGGTATTTGAAATTTCTCTGTTTGCACAGTTACTTGGTGATGGATGTTATGTCGAATTGGTATTGTACAATTATAAGCAGTCCAAAATATTCTTACTTTAAATATATTGCTTTAATTTTTTTGTTAAGCTTATAGTCATTTACATTTTTAAAAGTCTCAGATGTTAAAATTTGTTGGTTGGGATGGTTTGTCTGATTTGAGTGAATTTTCTAAATTTATTACTGTTGCACTATGCTTGGTAGTTGGTTGTTCATAATAATGCTTTGTGATGTCGATTAAATTTCATCAAATGTGTTTGTTATATATCTGTTTACAGATCATCCATGGATTCAGAATGCTAAAAAAGCTCCAAATGTTCCTCTTGGAAATGTTGTTGAGTCCAGACTCAAACAGTTTTCAATGATGAATAGATTTAAAAGAAAGGCCCTGCGGGTTGGTTGAATGCCTCTTTAGTTTTTTTCCTTTTTCTATATTTTGTAATATTTTATTGCATCATCTCAGTTTTCTCTCAAACAGGTTATTGCGGATTTCTTTTCCTCTGAAGAAGTAGAAGACATCAAAGAAACTTTTAAGAAGATTGACACTGATAATGATGGCTTTGTTTCAATGGAAGAACTGCACGCTGGTCTACCCATCTTTAGTTCTCAACTTGCAGAGCCTGCAATTCAGATTTTAATGGAAGCTGTAAGTGTCATCGATTTACACATTTTCTTATGTTCTCCACACATTGTCATGCATTCAATCTGATTGATTCTATGGCTAGATGTCAAGCCAACTTGTGACACACTGCACGAATGCGCTCCAACCTACATATATTGAGTTGATCTTTCCATGGACCTCACAAGAAAATTATATTGTAAATAAAATCTGGGTTAATCTAATCTAATCAATCCATAATAGGCTGGTAAAAGAAATAGGTACTAGTTTTCATCATCTCTATTTCTGCTCGTAGTTCTTATGGATAAGAACTTCTATGGTTCTAGAAATCTGTCATTATATACCTGACTCTAAACTAGCAAAGAACACCACCGCTAGCTTTGAAGTGAATAGTCTACATCATATGAGTGGAGAATCTGTTGAAAACAGGTTGACACGAATGTCAAAGGAACGTTGGACTGTGGAGAATTTATTGCAGTTTCTCTTCATCTACAAAGGATGGCCAGTGATGAGCATCTCAGAATGGCCTTTAACTACTTCGATAAGGATGGAAATGGTTACATAAAGCCAGATGAACTTTTGGATGCCTTAATGGAAGATGGTGGTGATGATTGCGCGAATGTAACAAATGAAATCTTTCTAGAAGTCGATACAGATAAGGTGAGGGCCCATTTAGTTTTCTATTTACCCACCCAATCAGTAAAACCATTATTCTCAACTGACTATTGTACTTTGGTCTATGCAGGATGGGCGTATCAGCTATGATGAATTTGTGGCTATGATGAAGACTGGAACAGATTGGAGGAAGGCTTCTCGCCACTATTCAAGAGGGAGATTCAACAGTCTCAGCGTGAAGTTGATGAAAGATCGCTCTCTTAATTTTGGGGACTGAATAATACATAACGAGGTTAATTTTTGTTAATTTTCTGTTCATTCACTGGCAAGCCATGTACATTTATTCCTTACATCTGAACTTACTTTCTCTTGTGATTAATTGTTGAGCTTTGCTGTATTCATACACAAATAACTTGCCAGTCACTTGTACTACATGATAAGCTAACAAAATGTATGTCTGAATACTTCTAGGTTGAGCGAAATATATAATGCTTGATAGAATTTCCATGGATGTTAGTTTTTTAGTGCATTTAGGGAAATGTGAGAAATAGTCCAAGTTTTGTAGCCTCTCTATACTACCATGGTTGTTTAGATTACAGGAATTTGGCAGCTCAGATGGAAAGAAGGTCAAATTTTTAGTTTGTCTCATAGTAATGCGATAATCAAATGTCGAGCGCGGTATGACTCTTGTCATTTGAACTGCCCAAAATTAATATCTATGGAAAATTTTGAATGTTTCATTTAGTTTAAACTTGAAAAAATAAACAGTTGCATGGACAGCATCTCATGCAGTTTGACTCAAGTTTCATCATATTCATACTAAAGCTTTACATTTGTCTGATTTCTATTGGTTGCACACACATCCATCTTTCATCATTTTGAAAGATCGACAAGCATAGTTTGGGATAAATTAGATTATTTGTATAATATGCGAGAATGCTTGCTATGATACCAATATTTTGCATTCATATCTTTTTTTTCAGAACAAGCTTTTGGTCTCCGAAGAAACAAGCATGTCGACACAAGGAATTTGGTTGCTTGTCTCGTACTGCACTTGAGATTGTATGCTGCATAGGAGATCGTCACTGAACCAGAAGCGAACTAGTGGATTTAAGACATTGCATTGGCAATTCCTCTCCACTCTTCTATTGTTTCAGGAATGTACACTTACAGTAGTCTTTAGGCAATATACTGTTTCATCTTTATCATCCACTTTCCAGTAACAATGTATACACAGATTAATCTGTACACTTTTGTGACGATAGATCAATGCACAATTCTGAGGACCAGGCTGAATGCACTGGTGCGAAGATGACCTTGCTCTCCATTGTTCAAATCCATGAGCCATGATGACAATACATGCTTAGAAAAGTCTTTACTTGGGCATAACAATAATCGTCATAATGTAGTAATCTTCCAACCAAGATCGAACAGAATAGTCGCAACAGTTAAAGCCCAACTAGAAAATAGACTCAACCCCGATCAGCAGACAGTCTCAGCCATACTTGCTGACTTGGGGAAAACCAGTCGGCCAATTCAAAAACAGCTAGAAAGACTTGATCACAGGCTTACATGATGTTCATCGTCTTTAAAAAATGACCAGATACCCAAAAGTAAATGATGAAGACATAGCTATGTATTTACAATAAAATCATTTGCAACATGTCCTAAATTAGAGAATTCGCACCAAAGATATTTGATGTTGTCATGACTTTGATCAAATCAAGCTTCATCATTTGGACGTGGGAAATCTACAGCTGATCATACATTCCCGATGATCTAAAGGTCGTCATCTTATCATCGCTAAAACCAAGTCCTTTTCTTACAAGAACTACGTCACACGCTGCATGCTGAAGCTAGTAGCGTAAAAGATCTATAAATCATATTTAGGGTTGAGAAGCACTTGATAAATATAACTTGGTGGTGTGGTCAGAACTTCAACAACAACCCCAGTAGCATCATGCACTTCATGGATTGTTTAGATTTTGTCCTTGCCCCTCGTTAATACTACATTGTAGTGTGGAATAGTAAAGGGAAAATATTAAATCAACCATTGTACTTTGTGATCAATGACAAATCAATAAATGATTATTTTTCACTAACAACTTAAATACTGAATTATGAAAAATGGACAACACAAATATTACCGTTACATGTTGAAAGAAACATTGCCGCGAAGATAATGCCGAAATTTTAATCTCTGCAAATTCTTATTCTACTTCACTTTTTATGCTAAAATTACAATAATTGAATCAATATTAACACGAAGACGATTATGGGAAGCTCCGACATGGTCTTCTCGTCGTCGTCGAAAACAATTCCCACATTTTGTTCCGAGCATCTTCCCCGTCGTCAAAAACAATTTTCTCCTTTCGATTTCACCTTCCAGTTCTTATCACTATCTTTTCATTTCTCTTCCTGATTCATCGTCGTTGTCCAGTGTTCATCACTTTTCGCAAAAGAAAGTAATCTTTCCGCTACGGAAAGTATTCTTTCCTTTGTGGAAAGTATTCTTTTCGTGGCAGAACGTAATCTTTCCCTAAGCTGGATGACGATGTTCCACTGCGGACCATTGACGTTCTGCAGCGGACCATTGACGTTCTACTATGGAACGTCGTCGTTTCCCGTTAAAAATAATATTTTAAAACTGTTTAGTGGAAAGACAATATTCTGCCGTGGAAAGATAACTTTTGCAGCGAAATGTCAATGTTTTTTAACGGAAAACGTAACGACAGTGTTTGCATCATCAATTTTTTTATAGTTTAGTGTTTAAGTTGTTAACAAAAATATTCAGTGGTTGACTAGTTATTGATTATAAAGTATAATGGTTGATTTGTTAATTTTCCAATGGGAAAAAGAAAAAAGAAGAGAGAGGAAAGTCTTATAACAAAAAAAAAAAAAAAAACAAAGGAGAGAGGAGAGAGATTTACGTGGAAACTTTAGGGAAAAAACTAATATCAAAGGCATAAAATTTATTATGAAGAAAAAAAAATACAGAGGAAAGTTTGTACGATAAAATAACAAGCCTAAAAAATTACAGGGAAAATACTAAATAAATAGTGACAGATTTTTCTATTCACATCACGAATTCTCAAAAATATTCATTATTTTTTTCTTCCATTATGTTTTACTCTCAATTTTTTGAACTAAACCAAAATAGAATAGGAATCATGAAATCTGAAATATATCATTTATTTTTGGCATTTCTATTTTTCTTTCAGCTTCAATAATTTTAGGGTAATTAACATAAAAAACCCTGAACTTTAGAATTTATGACAAACCAAACTTTAAATTAAATGTACTAATAAGTAAAACCTTGAACTATAAAAATTGAACGATGCAAACATCGCAGACATGTTTTTCATTAAAAGACGTCTCCTGGATATCTGCGCCACACGCAGATGTCCAATTATACCCCTTTGCATGCATGTGAATGTCTATACTTATTATGGGATAGATGACTCTAGATTTGATATTTAAGTCTTTCGATTTGAGCCAGTAGAAAGATCTAACGTTGGGATTGCGATGCAACTGTTACAGTAATATCAGATCTTCTCATTGTTTATTGAACTCTGGATCCTTGGATATATGAAAATATTCTTCATTCGGTTCCTCCGTGGAGCATCAAATCAACTCATTTAACTCATTGAGTGTCATCATAATCTCCAATCCAAACAAATATATCCTTAGCTCCAAGTGTTGGTTGACCATCTCCAGATTTGCGTAAAATAGTTTGACAACCTGCTCACAATAATATTCCCTAATCTTGCACAGCAGAGCAAGTTTAAACATATCTTCTATTCCAAAGTCTACGAACACATGGAATTCTACCATTCTAGAGATAATAATAGAACGGTGTTTGATATCATTGTCATACTTTCCTTGGACTTGTAATATCCCAAATATTCATCATATTAAGCATAAGGTTAAGTGATGATGATATTTGAATGATTGTTGAGAATAAAAATTGTTGGAATTGTGTTGGATGAAGTTGTATTGGGAGTTATGGTTTGTGGTCTTTGGAGATTAAGAATTTTCATATTTTAGTAAAGTGTGCAGAGGAGTGGTCAACCAGTCTGGATAGTGGCTGACCACAAATGTGGCAGATTGCATGTTTTAGTGAAATGTGCAGTGAAGTGGTCGACCACTGTAAAAGTAGTCGAACAAACTGAAGGCAGATTGGAAAATTTGAAGCTCTCGGGTAGAAAAGTGGTCAACCACAAATCTTGCAGAATGCAAAATTGAACTGTTGGGAAGGTTTTTGGTTGACCATTTTCTCAATGTTGGTTGACCAAATGCTACAGTCACCAGAAATAGGATGAAATGTCATGTTTTTATTGGATAAAGAAGTGATTACTCATCACTTCATTTATGAGAGCACGCCACTTCATGCTTGGGTGGCTGATGAAGAAGGATAAGCTATATTTAAGAGGGAAGCTTGAGAGCAATGATAGAAGAACTATGAGAGGAATGAGAGAAGAAAAGCTTGGTAAAAGAGAAAGAAGAGAAGGATTGTGAGAGAAAAGAGAAGAGGAAAACGTGAGATTGAGAAGAAGAAGAAGAAGAAGAAGAAGAAGAAGAAGAAGAAGAAGAAGAAGAAGAAGAAGAAGAAGAATAATAATAATAATAATAATAATAATAATAATAATAATAATAATAATAATAATAAGAGGAGACTTTAACTTAGAGCAAGAGGCAAGTCGGAGAAGGAGAAGCCCTAGGAGATTTGTTCTTTCTTTTCATTTTCTTCAAATAGAGGTAAGAGATAATATTTGTGTTTTTCCTTTTGGGCTACATCACAAGAGGTAAGGTTTTATTGTTGTTTGATGCTTATGTTTGATAGATGTTAAGTCTGTTGGTTTTTAGGTTCTCTCGCACAGTAGAATTACCAAGGTTCATAACAAGGGTAACGTGCGTAACCTATGTATCATGAAAAATAATTTTAACATGAACATAAAACGGATCGTTCTTATAATATATTAATAATAATATGTATTTAAAAATATTTATTTAGATCTAATCTAAATGATTAAAAAATTGTACATTTGTAGCTTACTTCACACGGGTACAAAATGAACCTTCGATTTTCTCCGTCAATCCTCTTCACCTCGAATAAACACATATGGGCGTGATGAACGTAGTAAAATTACGCTCAATTTATGATAGATCGTATTCTGAACACAAGAGACGATCTATTTAGATTTAGAAAACGCTTATCTAAAGTCAACACGGAAGACTAACAAATTTGCTCTCAAAATGGATGCCTTAATCTCAAAGATTTCAACTCTTAACCTAATGATGTTGGACCTCTATTTATAGTGGAATAGCTCTATAATGGTCATTATGACATTTAGAGAAAACTACTACAAATTCCTCATTTAAGTTACAATTGATTTCATACATTTATAACAAAAAACGTTATGAAAATCAAAAGGTCTTGTCACCATAGCTCAACACTTGACACTGTCACATTAACTCAAATTTGACAAAATCCATTTTAAAAACTATTTTTAAAAGTTACTTTATATTTGTTAATTAATTGAATAATCAATAATTCAATTATTTCATTTAATGAAATATAATAAATCTATTAACTATGACAACTTTTATCATTTTGTCTTAATTAATTGAATAATCAATAATTCAATTATTTCGTCTAATGAAAAATAATAAACTTATTATTTAGTGTATTAAATAATTAATTCATAATTAATTATTTAATCTTCTTTGTTCATTTTTTCTATTATTCGAATAATGATAGAAGGTGACGAAGGGATCGATGGACCTATAGTTTTAAGTTCCAATAATATTTTGTTAATTAATGTAAACTCTTTATATTAATTAACATAATTATTAACTTTAAAGTAATTCCAGTAAACACTTAGAGTTGCACTCTCAAAACTATAGAGTATATTTACTCAAAGTAATGTCCATTGATATAGTCATTACATATGTATTAACCCTCCATTTAGATTCACAATAGAGCTTGGTTTATAATCCATTAACTTCTCATATTGCCTCTTTATTCTTGACTACCATTAGTTCTTGATTGAATAATTAATTCATAACGATTATGAATTTCGAACTAATTATTCGATGCTTGAACTAACAAACAAGGAAATCTATAAAAATAAATTTCATTGTATCGATATTAACATTTTTAGCTATTCATTTTAATTCACTTCCAATATACAAAGTATACGAATCGTAACTCGTACAAAATTTACCGAGTAAATCAAAGAATAAATTAAAATAAAATAGGAGTTTGTTAAATATAATGAATTAATATCAAAGATAATGCATATATGACCATCATTATGATAAAATTAATTGTTCTATATTTAACAAAAATTATCAAAACAATATAATTTATCTAGTTCAGTCCTATATAATCATATTATATAAAAACATATTTATTTTATGTCACTACATATATAGTCGAGATATGACTATATATTCTTAATGAGATAAACTATGTTTATGACTATGAACTATTTGAAGATTCCATACTTCAAATAGAAGTCATGGATATATTTTGGTTATTACTCTTTATATCTTATTTCACATATATACAATATATATGTTAATATAAAGTTAGTATAAATAACCAAGGAATTTTCTATGAATTTTATAAAACATAATCTAAAATGTTAACATAATATCAATCACTATAAATTTATTTATATATTACAAAATTGTTCTATTACATTTGCTAATTTGGGGACATTACTCCCAACAATCTCCCACTTGCCCTAAAGCAAATGAGACATGTCTTTAATCCTTAAGTCCTTTAGATGTTTCTCAAAACATTTTGCAGGTAACGTCTTGGTGAAGGGATCAACAAGATTCTCAACTGAAGGAGTCTTCAGAACAGTCGCGCTGCACTTATCTCTTATCACATGATATTTTCTCTTTATATGCTTTGTTCGTGTAACGACCTAGTTTTTCTTTACTTTAAAATGCGTAAAATTCAAAACTTTTCTTTCGTAAAAACATCAGAGTATTCTTCCTTTGTAAAACATAATCGTTAAACCTCTTTACTTAAAACCCTTTTATCAGCTGTAGCAGAAATAATAAAATCCTTTTTATGAAATGTAGTGGAATGAAAACAAAGTATTAAAGAATAGTACATAATTTACAAAACCTTTTTTCAAATACTTTCCATTTAACTCTTTAGCCCAGCCAACCACAAGATCCACCCGTACAAATCCTTCATCAATTGTCTTTGACCTGTTTTCCTGTTGCTCGTACATACCTACATTACAAGACCTAACTAATGAGCCTAACGCTCAATAAGTGATAGAAAGAAATGCAATGCAGATGATATGCATGATCATACAATGCATTACAGAAGAGAGTCATATCTCTTTTGGAAGCCAAGAGTGAACACACCCTAGGGCCATGAGGAAGAACCTGACACTCCGACAAGGAGATATATCCATCGAGAGTGTTCCACATGTCGGTACCCACTCATTTGTTGAAGACCTTGGGGATTTCAGAATGGGAGAAGAGTGAACCCTAGAATCCATGTAGCTAGTCTACCGATGGAAAGTCACTGAACATCCTGAATCCCCACACGCCTATTTACATATATTAATTATGTCATGGGATATGCTCTTGAATTCATACAATCATAGATGATGATATAAATGTCTAGTAAACGTATCAACTTACCTGGCGTTCGTAAGTATCAACTTGCGATGTAGGGTTCAAAGACCAAAGCACAGTAAGTATCAAATTACCTGGCGTTCGTAGTGGTTCCTGCATCTTCCCTCTTCTTAGTACCTTCAAAACCATAATATTTATTCATTAATAACAATCACTGAATTCCCCTAAACCTTAACGCTTAATAAATCCCATTAGTCAACTTCATTCCCTAGCAACCTCGCAATACCAATTCCAATTCCTTAACATGTATAACGGAATAGCAATAACCCACAATTCTATCAAGGTGACAGGATACTATAGAGAATTGACTTTACAAAACCGAATAGTATTTTATCACAAAACAATATTTTCCACAGCAGAGTAGAGAACCATTTAACTCTTACCTTAACATGAAATTATCGAGTATCATTAATCATTCAATACTCATAGCCAACAATGACGTATAGGACATTATTTCCTTTGCTCAATTTAACAATACCTATTAATCTCATCCCATCAACATGACATATTCTTAATTCATTTCCAACAACCAAAACTAATCCTAATGTATCATTACTCATTTTACAAGTTCCAATGACTAACCTCATCGTATCAACGAACTTCCAACAATAGGATAACATGTCTTACAATGTACTATATTTACCATAACAAATGAAAAGAGTATAAACAGTAAACACTGCACGTTCCATCCAAATGAAATAGAGAACATCCAACAAAACAGGGATCCAACAAAACAGAGATTATCCAACAGAGAGTCAGTTTCCCACGATAGATCAAAGTCCCAAAAAAGGATCATTAGTCAATAAAACCTAAAAACCATAGCTAAATTCACAACAGTATTTCATTGATCAGTCAAGGAAAATAAACCCATAAGCAAAATTGCAGAAATTCTTCTTACCAGCACTCCCGAGAGCAATCCAGCTCCTTCTTCTTCTTCTTCTTCTTCTTCTATTTACACGCTTCTCCGCCAACTCCCCACTTCTCATTCTTCCTCATCCCACTGAAATATATAGAACACATCACCTGTTACACTGACTTATAGCCGAGAAGCGTACACCGCTGGACACTCACACGAATTAACAGAGGAGGATGCCCCGTGGAAGACTCGTATCGTGCCAGCCAAAGCACTGAATAAACCAGCTCAACGGTGGACCAACAGAACCAGACTTGAACTAACACCCCAGCGAACTGAAGCCCTGCCTCCATCACCAATTTGTCCCTGCCATTCAGCCATCACGTTTGCCTTAGACAAGATACCAAGGGAAGAAATCACTGATCAAACGAATGACTTACCTCGACATAGAATTCGCAGCACCCAATTTTGCATTCGGCCAACCCTCACACGAAATGTCCGAGCTTCCAACGCCCTGTTTCCGTCCAAGTTTGCATCTACTCCTCACCGCGAAGCAGCATCGGCAGCGAAGGAGATTCCTCCCCGCCGAATCGTCAAGCCCTCTTCTCTCTTCTTCCTTATCATCTTCTCGGTCCCAATCTCACTCTCGCTCTCTCATCTGTTCTCTCTCTCTCTCTCTCTCTCTCAAATGGTCGAAGGCCAATTCATTTGAATTAAACCGGTTCAAGAGAAACCGGTTCACTCCCCCTTTATGAATTCTTCTTTTAATTTAATCAATTTCCTTTAATTAATTCATTTAATTCCTCATTTAATATTCACATATTATTTTTAATTAATCCCACTTTATTTAACCTTAATTATCATCCCAATAATTTTTCTAAATGATAATATATTGATTATATCATTGGTAATATCCTAATAAGTATTTGGCTAATTCGAATATCTCCAATTACTTTCCAATTTATCTTATTAAATTTCGCTATAAAAGCCAGGATATTACAGTTCGTTTGTGACCTCTAGGTTCTTTAGCATTCGCCACTGCACCACTATTGTCATAGTATAAAGACAATGACTTATCCATATCAAGAACTACTTCCAAATAACTAAATTATAATGAATTAAATTATAATGTTTGAAATTACTTATAATCATTTTAAATTAATGATTTATTGAATAAAAATAGAGAGGGGCTAAATTATTGGGGTTAAATTGTAAGGAGATTAAATAAGTTGGATTAATTAAGATTTAATTGTTAGGGGATTTAAAATAAAAGAAAAGAAATTTAATTAAGAGATGTGGGAGGGCATGAACCGGTTCTGCCCGAACTGGTTCACGCCATTTGAACCGGGTCACTAAGTGAACCAGTTGAAAAGGAAAAGAAGAATGGCTTTCAACCATTCTTCGTGACCGAGCCCGAAGAGGAGAAACGAGGGGGAGAGAGAGAGAGTGCTAGAGAGCGAGGGAGCAATGGAGGCGATGAGCGGGAGATGACGAATGGCGACGGCGACGATGGGTCTGGCGCGCTGCTGGTTGCATTGTGGGTCATGGTTAGGGCTCGGGAGGCGAGGCGGCGTGGGAAAAATTGGGACTTCCACGGGTCGCGATCCCGGCGACAAATCAGAGGTATGTTGGTTGGGTTTTCCTCCTCCTTCGCATTCTAAGGATCAGGTGTTGGCTGGAGGGTGTAGCAGCGACGACGATGAGTTGGCAAGCAACTGGCTGCGGTCGACGCTTCGGGTGATGTGGCAGGGGAGCTGGCGGCTCGGGCATGGTTTGGCTAGAGGTTTTGGTCTGGCCTGTGTTGGGCTGAACCGGTTCGTCTTGCTGGCCTTGTCTGGTATTTGAGGGCTGGCTGACAGAATGGTGGCTCCATATGCTGGCGTGGACGACAAGTGGACAAGTTGGTCAGGTGTGCTGAAGGATGTCGCTCTCTGCCTTCCAAGAATTGGCAGAGAGTGTCCCCCTTCCTGGTGTTGTTATACGGTGATGGACAGAGAGAAAGACAAAGGAGGAAATGTAAAGTCCAGAGAAGAGCTGTGAAGCATGGAGGGATGGCTGAGAGCTTCTGGTGAGTTTTCTTCTCGGCTAGTTGGATTTTTGGCTTCTGTTCTTGAGTGGGTTGTTAATTTCATTGGTTCTGTGATGGAGAGAATGGCAAGAGAAAGTGGAGGGATCTCTGGAGGTTGAGCTGAGAGAGGGAGGAGGCAGTGGCATGCGGGGACATTGGAAGCAAAGCTCAGGTGCCCTCTGGTGAGTGGTTTCCTGCACCCTATTCTGGAGTTTATAGATTGGTGTTATGCAGTTAAGATGAAAGATAAAAATGTGCTACTCCTGTTGTGATTTATTCTCTCGATGGTATTGTCTTGTATGCCCTCCTTGTTTTCTGTGGGATGATTTTGTTGGGAATATAATATGTTGGGCATGGTTGATATACATGGATTACCCTCTGTGTGATTAGGTTTGGTGAATGCTCCATGGTTAGTTGTTGTTTTTGATAATGTGTTGGATGATTGTTCTTTGGTTAAAACCAGCAAAATTAAAAACAGACTATTGGACAATGATTGAATATATTACCCTCTGCTGTCTGCTTTTGGTTGTGTGGGGAACGTTGTTGGATTGTTGTCTGGCGATTGATGAGGAATGGTTAAACTACGCTAGTTGTAGTGTTTAAAATCCTTGTTATTGTGATGCTTCTAGAAATTGTGAAATATTATGCTTGGATGCATTGTTATGTGCAGGGAGAATATGTTAGTTTAAGCTAGAGATGGATTCTGTGTTACTCTTCTATTTGGAAAAGTTATATTCTGTTTCTGATATAAGTACGTAAGAAAGATGAGTAATGTGATTCTCTAATATGCTATTGGTTATTGCCTAGAGTAGGAATATGTTGGATTTAGTGTGGTTGCGGATTTATACTTTGTTGTGGTTGTGGAATTCTGTAAATGTTTGTTGGAGGGGTTGTTATCAATAAATAAATGTTTCTAATTGTGAAGGTACTACAAGGAGAAGAAGAATAGCGATTAAGTGCCAACCGCAATAAATATTTGAGGTAAGGAAATAGGGGTGTCTTGGCCATGTGGAAGCCATACACCGCAAGTGTGTGCGTGAGTTGAGTTTATTCTTGGGTGATTTTACTACTGTTAGTTCCTCAGTTTCCTGTTGTTTACTTACTGCAATATTCTTGATTCTGCTGTTAGTTTCCTTAGTTCTTATAATTTATTTACTGCAATTATAGGAATGAAAATACTTAGTGAAAGCTTAGATAAATGAAATGTTTAGATATGATGAATGCTTACTAAAGGTTTAAGGAAAGAATGAACTACTTACTATGATATTCTACTACCTTTAGTTTATAGCTTTACTTGTCATTTAGTTTAATTATTTCCCATGTAAATTATCAATTGTCATTTCCTTCATTCAATGCAGATATATATTGTTCTGCTATATATAGTTGAGCATGTTGCTAATTAAATAGAATTCGGAGCATGTTAATTAGTTTATCGTAGTTTAACTAATCGATTGATTAATCTAAGCATGTGAACTAATTAATTGTGAAATCCCAGCATGTAAACTACTTAATCTGTATTTATAATCCTCCGAGCATATAAATCAATTAGTTGTTTGACATCTCTAATTCTAGCACGTTTATTTGCTGATCAACGTAGAAATTGTAATCAATTGAGCATGTCAACCAAGCTAGTTAATTGGCTAAGTATGTAAATTAACCAGCATGTTTAAATGTTAATTAGTATTCTATGAGCATGTTAATTAGCTTAACTAAATTAGTTAACTTGAGCATGATAATCTGATTAGAGCAAGTAACTGAGTTAGGATTAGAAACTGAGCATGTTAATCAGTTTGTTTAACTAATTAATAGTTGCTAACCAATTCCTGAGCATGTTAAATTATGTAAGTATGTTTGATCATTTAGAGAGCACGTTAACTTAACTAAAGTAATTCATTGGACTGAAGCATGTTTACTTAATCTTATAACTTGAGCATGTAATCAATTTAGTTAATTGTTAATTAATTAAGTTAATTGCTAATCAATTTAGTTAATTGAATCAATTGAGCATGTCGACCAATTAGCTAATCTAAGCATGTAAATAAGCATGATAGTTAACTAGTCGTTAAACCTTGAGCATGATAACGAATTAGTCGAGCATGTAATTAAATTAGATTAATATTCGCATGACAATTAATTAAGATATGCCATGTAATAAGCTTGTGATTAGTATGTTTAACCAACGAACTAGAACAAAAGCATATCTAAATCACCTAGAATAATAAATATAAGAAGTATGTAAATGGACTAAGAGGTTAACTAGATAATTGGCATATTAATTCCTGTATTCAATATTATAAATGTTCTTTGTATTATTGGTTGTCTTCATTGCTATACATTTTCAATTACCATTACTCATTATATGTGCTTTCAATTTTAGTTTGCTTTCAATTACAGTTACTTTCTTTTATGTGTGCACTTCAATTATTCTTAATGTACGTTATAAAGTATCATGCATCATACTAGGTTGAAAATGTATGGTCATGCATCATGTTAATAGAAACTAATCGGGAGTGCCACTGGGTGGGACTCACACATGCATAAGTGAGGTAAAATGTTAAGAAAATGAAAGAATGAAAGGGAGTTGGGGGGCAGATGGGTAGCGGTTCTAGTCTGGTAGCTAGGAAATGCCCCTACCTTGTCGGGAACGGGACCTAGTTGTCCATAGGAGGTTAGATCCGACCAACTATACCATTCCACATGGGTCCTTCAATCTCCAGCTCGATATACGAGTAATGAATGAATGAACAAATGTAAAGTAAAGAATGAACAAATGACGTAATGAAAGGATGGTTTGGGTGGCCCCCATTCCAAAAAGGACTAAAAAGAGTCATAAGCATATCGCATAAACCCTTTTCCTTACTGGGTCATTAGGCTCATGTATTACTCGTGGTGTAGGTACAAACGATGAACAGATAATAAGTGAATAATAAACAGATAACGGAGCAAGGATGAAGGATTTGCATGGGCGAGATTGGGGCTGGCCAGGCTAGAGCGAGAAGAGAAAATGATTGTAATAAATCGTATTTAATTATTTAGTTCTTTCATTAAGTTTCTTTATCAATGATTTACGCTTCTGCAACGGTTTAAACAAATGGTTTTATTATTTATGCTTCTGTACTTTGTAATTGGTTTTCCAAATGAGTTTACCGAAAGGTAAGTAGCGGTCTGGTTTTAGTATCACACTCTGATTTGTTTTAAATAGAAAATTACAAATTTTCCCGCATTTTAAGGAATTACGAAGAACCGAGTCGTTACAATCTGTGTAACCAGTTGGAATCAAATCCCTACCAAAATATACTAACATATAGTTTTTTGTTCTCCTTATATACTTGAGAATATGTTTGACTGCTATCTAATGATCTAATTCTGGATTTGACTGGAACAGACTAACTATCCTTACTATATAACATATGTCGGGTCTCGTGCACAACATAGCATCATCAAGCTCCCAACAGCTAATGCATAGGGGTAGCATCTCATATCTTCTTCCTTTTGAGGTGTGTTAGGACACTGTTTTTTAGAAAGAATAACTCCATGTCTAGAAGGTAAATAACCTTTTTTGGAGTTTTGCATCGAATATTTGACAGTCATCTTGTCAATATACAATACTTGAGACAAAGCTAACATTATATTTTTACGATCTCTTATTAAACGAATCCTAAGAATGCATTTCCTAAATCTTTCATTTGAAATTGCTTAGCTAGCCATGCTTTTATATCTTATAATAATTCTACATTATTCCTAATTAGTAGAATATCATCAACATACAGAACTAAGAAGACCACACACTTGTCATTAATGAGCTTGTATACACAAGACTCACAAGGCACTGTGTGAACCTATAAGATTTGATTGCTTCATCAAATCTCATATACCATGACCTAGATACTTGCTTAAGTCCATAAATAGACCAATTTAACTTACAAACCTTTTGTTGTGCATCTTTATTTATGTAACCCTCTGGTTGCTCCATATAAATGGCTTCTTCAAGATGATAATTTAGAAAAGCCGTCTTGACATCTATCTGCCAAATCTCATAATCATAATGAGCGGCAATAGAGAGCAATATATGAATGGACTTAAGCATAGTTACAGGAGAGAAAGTCTCTTCATAATCAATTCCTTTCCTTTGGATATAACCTTTAGCTACAAGTCTAGCTTTGAATGTCTCCATATTTCATTTCACTCATCTTTTTCTCTTATAGATCCATTTACACCCTATAGGTTTCACCCTTTCAGGTAGATCTACGAGATCCCACACGGAGTTGGAATACATTGATTCCATCTCAAGTTTCATAGCTTCAAGCAATGCTTGTTTGTTAGCATATTCCATTGCACATCTAAATGACAATGGATCATTTTTTCCATCATCAGTGACAACAACTTGTGCTTCACCTACCTATCCGTATAGAGCTGGTGGTCGTACTACCCTTTCGCTACGTCTAGGTGGCATGATGGTTTGACTAGAAGTAGTCATCTTCTAAGTACCATGTGGAACGACAACTTTTGTTGTTTCCTATCTGATCTCACCAGCATGAATTTCCTCCAAAACAATCTTGCTTTGAGGTTTGAAGTTTGCCATATAGTCATATTCAAGAAATGTGGCATTTGTCGATACAAATATCTTGTTATCTTGAGGACTATAGAACAAACCTCCTCTTGGGTCTTTTGCATAACCAACAAACATACAAACGCCAGATCGATGTTCTAATTTTCCAGTCTTTCCTACTAGCACATGTGCGGGGCACCCCTATATGCGAAAGTGTCTCAAACTAGGTTTGTGACCACTCCACAACTCTAAATGTGTCGTAGGAATAGACTTAGATGAGACCACATGCAAAATGTAAGTCGCTGTCTGTATGGTGTACCCCCAAAATGATTTTGGGAGTGCAGAGTAACTCATCATGGATCGAACCGTGTTAAGTAAAGTCCTATTTCTCCTCTCAACAACACCATTTTGCTGAGGAGTGCCAGCTGTTGTTAGCTGAGATATAATCCCATGTTCTAACAAGTAATAAGAATTCATTATCAAGGTATTCACTTCCTCGATCTGATTAAAGACACTTGATTGACTTATCTAATTGTTTTTCACCTTCAGCTTTAAATTCTTGAAATTTTCTAAAAGTTTCTGATTTAAACTGAATTAGATAAGTATAACCATATCTTGAGTAATCATCAACAAAAGTGATGAAGTACTACTCATAACCACCTCCAGCCTGAGTAGTCATAGGGCTAAATACATTTGAATGTATGAGTTTAAGTGGCTCTTGAGCCCTTCGACCCTTTGCAAAAAAAGGTTTCTTGATCATTTTTCCCTCTAGACAAGATTTATAGACTGGTAAAGATCCAATATTTAGATCTTTTTAAGGATCGTTCTTCACAAGTCTATTAATTCTATCTAATATGACCTAAACGAAAGTGCCAAAGATATGTGTTATCATCATGAGAAATTTTAAGTTTCTTAGACTTAGGCAATTCTACTTTAAAAATTTCAATATTCAATAGTGATTTCTTGATAGGCCTTATCAGATAAAGTCCACTTTCCATAAATCAAAACAAATATCTAGTCCATTTCTAAAAAAAAAAAAAAATATTATTAAAAGAAATTGAATAACATTGTTCAAATAAGTGAGAAACAGAAATGAGATTTCTAGTAAACCCCTATACAAAATAAATATTATTCAACAATAAAAATTTATTTTGAAAATATAATTTTGTTTCTCCTACTGCTGAAGCTGAAACTAGTGCCCTATTGCCCACTCTCATAATGAACTCCCCATCTGCTAGGTTCCGATAGGAACTAAGCATCTGTAAAGAAAAACAAACATGATTAGTCGCACCTGAATCAACTATCCAGGGTGATAAATCATTCTCAACTAAACAAGATTCAATAACAAGTAAATCAAATTTACATGTCTTATTTTGTTTTAGCTCCTCGAGATACTTTTTACAGTTCTCTTCCAATGACTATTAACTCCACATTGCAAACATTTTCCTTTGGGTTTTTTTTTTTCTGGCTTGAGCTATTCTTGTTTCCCCCGTTAGTCTTGTTTTTTTTATTGAGGTTGTCCTTTTTATCCATTGCTGGATTTGCTCCTGGACCTTTGCCTTTTTTTCTGAAATTTCTTCCGCTTCTTAAGGGAAGAGTGAGAAGAGGAGGGTTCAACAACATTTGTTTCTCCCTTCTTCTCTACAGAAGAAATGGACTCATAGGTCATAAACTTGTTGAGCAATTGAGTCATATAGTAATTCAGTTTGTTCATGAAGTATTTGCTCTTGAATTGTAAGAATTGTGGGCTCAAACTTTCTAAAATCATGCCCACTTGGGTAGCTTGTAATACCCCGACTTTTTATATCAGAATTTAATAAGTATAGTTGGAAAGTAATTAAAGGTATTTGGATTAATTGGATAATTATCGGGGTATTACTAATGACGTATTCATTTGATTATAATTTAACAGAATTTATTGAATAATTGATGAATTATTCAATGAGAAAATTATTGAGACATTATTTGGATAATTATTGAAGATGATGAAATTAATTTAGGAAATCAAATCGAAGTAATTAAATTGGATCGATATTTATCGTCAAGGAATATTCAGAATGAATTGAGAATCAGAATTGGGTTAAGAATAATTTAATTAAATGAAGGATTTAATTAAATTATTAAATAGGAATTTAATTGAGTGATTAATGGAGTTAAGAATTAAAAGGAAAAAAAAGGGAAAAAGATGCTGGTTTGGTTCGGTGTCCAGTTCAGCCCAGTTCGCTGCTGGTTGGTTCGGTTTTGAAGCAAAAGAAAAGGTGGAAGATTAATTTAGGGTTGTACACTGCGGCTGAATGGATGAGAGAGATTGAGAGAGGAGGGGTTGACCGAGAGCGACATGGGAGAAGGCTCGGCAAAAGGGAGAAGTCGACTTCCGCGGGCCGAGTGTCGGTGCGGCAGACGGTGCAAACCGCGTGCTAGGGCTCGGAAATGCCAAGCTGCGCGAATGAAGAACGAACCACGAAGCGTTGGTTCTCAGGCGTCGATCGAACCTGGGCGTTCGATGAGGTAAGTAGTGGATGCTCTAATATTGGCTGTTGCTATGATTGTTGGGTGAGAAATTGCAGCGGTGATCGGGGAAACGCCTGAGCCATGAAGGACGAACTGTGTGTGAGCTTCGGCTTTCTTCGCGATTGGCCAAGGTAAACTGTCGGTTATACTCTATATTTTGATGTTTTGTTGGTTGATGAATTTGATTGATGAGAGGCAGTGGGGAATTTCTAGAAATGGCAGGGGATTTTGGTTGTGCGGTAGGGCTTCGTCGACAGCCCTGCTGCCGGTTTGTCAATCGGTCCCTTTGGTTCACTAAAGTGTCAAACTAGTTTACTCCAATCATTCTGCGGACAAGAATTAAATGGGAGGAGAAATTAGACTTTTCTAAATTCTATGAATTTGGGTAGCGGAAGTAAGGGGATGCTGTCGACGTGATAATGGAGATAATAGAGAAAAGTAGGAAAAAATTAGGCAGATAATAAAGGAAATGGGGCAAATGTTGTCTGGAGCCATGTGAGGAGAAATAAAGAGGAATAAAGGGGGAGGAAGACTCTGCTGATAAAACAAGAAAGACAGAAAGAAGTGCGAAGAGAGGGATGAGCGCCGAGAGAAAAGAGAAAACTAAAAGAAAATGAGAAAGAGACAGTGAGGAATTGTGCTCTCTGGAGCTGCTGGAACTGGAGGAGGCCGAGTGTGCTCCGGATATTGTAAGGGCAGGTTCTTTTACTTTGGAATTTGGAATTATATATAGAATGTTCATTTATAAGTAAAATAAATGAATAAAATAAGAAATAAAAAGGGTTGGAAAGGAGATGGATGCCAGCTGCCGATTTGGAGAAAATGGAATTTAAAATAGAAAACAAAAAGGAAAAAGTAAATAAAATAAAGGAATGGGTAGGTTAAATTGGAGAAAGGAATAAAAGGAATTAGGTTAAAAAAGAGAATGGGATTTTTGTTCTTCATTGTCCTGTATCCTTCTGCGTCGGCTGGAGAAGAGAGAGAGAGAGAGAGAGAGAGAGAGGCCACTCGGCCGAGAAGAGAAATCGAGAGGGGGCTTCGACGATCGCGGGAGAGGGGAGCTTTGGCGACAGCTCTGAGCGAGATGAACCGTCGGTTCTAGGCTAGCGACGAACGACCGTCGATTTCAAAAGAAGACAGAATCGCCGCTCCGCCATTCTCTGATTTTGGTTGAAGTAAGAAACGCCCCTGTCCATTTTGATCTCTCGGCTAGAATGTTTTTTTTTTTTTTATGTCTGCTGCAATCTTGGTGAAATTGATTTTCGGTTCTGTTGAAATGTTCTACTTGGATGATGAGTCTCGTTTTGCTATTCTGCTCTAATGGTGAAGTTCTGAGAAGTATATGTCGGGTGTTGTTTGATGTTGTTAATGTCATTGTCGCATAACAGGAGAGGGATATTTGGTTTGATGAGATTTTCGTTGATTGATTCTGTTTGGTGGAAAGGACCCGAGGATGAATTTGTTATTTGGATGCTTTGGTCCTTGTTTGATATTACAGTTCAACTTCGATTTCTAGATGGGTTCTGTATGTGTGGTTGTTCTGATGTTAGCTATAGATTCATAATATTATGTTTGGATGCAATGAAAATCCTATGGGCATACACTGTAACTATACATTCTGTTTTGGAAACTAGCAATTGGTTTGATTCCATTATGTTTCTAGCTTATTAAAGATTCATGTAAGGAAATTGTTTTGGGTAATGGATTTTCGGAGTATTGCTGTGACTCTCATAAAGTTGATGAACTATAAAGAAAATGATATGTTTGGTGAGATTAGTTACATCTCAATTAGGCTTGTTGAGTTGTATTTTATAGAAGTATGAATATCAGTTCGGTTCACTGTTAAAAATTGGGGATGGTTTTGTTGTTGTAACGTTACGTGAGTTAAAGTCCTGTTTGGATATTGTTTTAGAAGTTGACATGACCATATTGGATAAAAATTGATTTTTGCATTAGATGTTAATGCATAGTGGATGGTTACTAAATATTAAAGTTGAGGATTATGTCTTCATGTGTAGTCTTATTTTGTGAACTGTGGAGGAAATGATAGGTGGAGTATTGATAGACATTAAACTTAGTTTCGGTTTAGGATCCTTTCATTATTCCTTGAGACATATTTATGAGATTTTCCCCATATTTGACATGTAGGCTCGGACGAGTTTGAGGACTTCGAGCCGACAACTGTGATAGTTGTTCCTTCGTATATGAGGAAGAACCGCCAACCAGGTAAAGACTTTATACTTAGTTGCTTGCATCGCATTGCATAGTTTTCAAAATAAAACCCTATTTTGTGGATTACCACACATGAAAAACCTGACGGGGACTGTTCGACAGCACGTCAGCTTTTATATTATATATGTACAAAAGTTTTACACGTTTACTTTCGTGCATTAGATTTCATGTTTTTATATGATGATTATAAACTATTTGGGCTGAATCCTCCTGGCACTTTGTACGGTCTCGGCATCAAAGTATCAAGGGGACATCCCCGATACATCTCCTATTGCGTGGAGATGTTTTGTTTGCGCACTGTGTGAAAATAGGAGACATTGGGAAGGTGATGACGCTTCCATGGGTTGCAAATCCCTAAACCCGATCAGGGTATATTTTTTATCTGTATATATTACGGGCGTGTCGTAGCGGAATTTGCACGACAACCTGGGTGACGAGCTGGGTCTACAGACCGTCGTCATTTTTCTTTTCTCATTCCTCCAGGCTAATGAGGTGCTGCCTGGAAACGGTCGCCGCTTTTCTGTGTGTTTGTTCGGGGGAGTCCTTGAGTGACCCTCATTTTTCACGGAACACAATTTTGTAACAAAACACGATGATAGTATTTTTAACTGATAGTTGTCTATGTATATAACCATGTTTTCTTAAATCTCGTCGGAGGCTTTTGGGCCTGATTTCCTTGATACGAAAATGATTTCAATGTTTTATTAAAATGTGCATGATTCTCCGAAACTCAAGGTTTTCAAGAAAAGGTAAAATAAATTTTACAAATGCATGATATTTAGTATAAATTCCATACTGAGCTAGTCACTCATCCCACGACTCCAACCACTCCAGGTAAAAAGAAGATTAAGTAAGCTTGAGCGAGAATCAGATTGGAGATCTTGTTTGCATTAGTTCTTCGTTAACTAGTTAAACTCTTATCCATCGGTAAGCGTAACAATAGACGACTAATTATTTTTAATTTGGATGACTGTAAAAATATTTAACTTGGTTGTTGGATTTCCTAGTTTGTATGCACAGTATCATTTGGACTTTTAAGTTGATTATTTTCGCAATATTAATTATTCTCGCAATCACTAAATGGACCGTGACTCATCACAAGTGGGTCGCGGCTGGGTATTTATAAAAGTCTTTCGCAATAAATTAACAAGTCTTGGGCTGGGGGTCGGTTATTCTACGAAGATTGGGTTGTTTGGCACGGTGTTTCTGTCCGGCCCCCCTTTGGGTCGTGACGGTTGATATTCAGGGCTGCTCCTGTCTTTAGAGGTATATTCTGTTGTTGGATTTTGCAGGTTCCTCTCTATTAATTATGGATATGTTGGTTGTGATAGAATTTGTTGAAGAATAATTGGGCTATGTGCTCCCTGTTCTCCTTATAGCTTATGGGTTTTTGTGGGTAAATATTTTGGTTGGTGTTCTATTGTTAAATAATGCCCTATACTCTATTAGTTCACTGCTCTTGATTTTGTGCATGTTAGTTTGTAGAGGCTCTCTATTTCAGATGATTTATGCTCAAAATATCCTTGGGTTATTTGCTGCTTAGTATATGTGATGGAGAAGTGGTTTTAAATGGTGGAATGTTGTAGGACTATAATTATTGTTTGGATGTTGGTTATTAATATGTTAGCGGATGAAGTTGGAATATGATAACTCTTTGGTTAATGATAAGTCTAAATCCGTTGGTTTTGAATACATGTTTATAAGCAAAGTTTGAAATTATGGAATTTAAGCAATGAAAATTGTTAAGTAATTTGGTCTTATTTTGTACTAAGCAATTTTACTACTTGAATGAGAATTTAGGATATTGGAATTGTTATTGCAAAATTGTTGAATAATTAAGTTAAATGCTAGAATTGTTAAGGTTATGGGTTATTAAGTTATGAATGTTGGAAATTCGATGGTTAGTTATTAATGGATATTATGGATTAATTGGTAGATGAGAATAATGGATGAGAAATGTGAAATAAATTATTAAATGGATAAACAGAATAATGATATCAAAAATGAAATTTATAATTGATAAATATATTAATAAACAAATGATAACTATCTTGAAGGTATTAAACGAGGAAAAAGGACAAAGAGCTTAATGCGCTAAGGAGCTCAGATAAGTTGATACTTACTGTACTTTGGTCTTCGGACCCTACATTGCAAGAGTTAGGATTGCATGTTGTGTGTTATTTTAATGACATGTTTATTAGTTTTAATTTAAAGATAATGATGATGAGATTAAACATGTTTTGTGGCCTCATAGAGGAGATTGATATTGTATGCATTCATGACCATTATGGTTTTCAAAAGATACGAAAATTGGTTTTTATGCATGGTTTTGAAAAGAGAAAGAAAACGAATAATAAATGATAATGGAAAAGTTATAAAGTAAAGAGTGAGCCTGAGGTTCTTTCCGGGGAACTCGATGAAGTAAAGGATGAGCCTGAGGTGCTTTTCGGGGCATTCTGGTATCGAGGTATAGAGTGAGCTAGAGGTTCTTTCTGAGCATTCTGGTAATAATGTCTAGGGTGAGCTCGAGGTTCTTTCTGGGGCATTCTGAGACAAAGGTCTAGGGTAAGCCCGAGGTTTTTTTTGGGGTATTCTGGGACCAAGGGTATAAAGTCCAGGGTAAGCCCGAGGTTCTTTCTGGGGTATTTAGGACAGAAAACAAAAGTGATATGAAAACGAAAAATGGAAAAAAAAAAAGAAAAGGAAAAGAAATGGAAAACGGAAAAAGAAAAGAAAAGGAAACGGAAAACAAAAAAGGATTTTAAAATGTATAGCATGTTTATTTTATTTTATATCACTTACTGAGCATTAGGTTTATAGTTAAGTCTTGCAATGTAGGTATGTACGAGAAATAAGAAAACAGATTAAGGAGCAGTTGATGAAAAATTTGCACGGATAGATATTGTGGCTGACTGGACTAAAAGAAGTAAATGGAAATGATTTGTAAAGGTTTTGTAAATTGATGTTTTAATTCCGCTGCGTTTCATGAAAAAGAATTTATTATTTATATTTTCAAGAAAAGAATTATTCCGCTGATAAAATGTTTGAAATAACTATTCTTGGAAAAATGATTTTAAGTAAAGGATTTAACACTCGGTTTTAAAAGAAATGTCTTACTTTGATTTTATGAAAGAAAATTTTTAAATTTTACGCAATTTTAAAAAGGAAATAAAAATCGAGATGTTACATAGTCTCATCAATATGGGCCCCATTAATTTCAGCCTCATGAATTGTGCTAATTATCATCAACATATGCTCTCGAACGGAGGTACCAGCCTGCATTTTGCTATTCATGACTTTCTTGATAGCTTCATGACGGGCTTGATCAAATGGTTTACCAAACATGTTCTGAAGAAACTTCATTATCTCATAAGAAGTCTCTGTGTTCTCAAATTTTGTGTTAAGAACATCTGTCATGGAAGCGAGTAAATAATAACAAGCTATGTCATTTGTTCGTTTCCATGTCTTGAACGGTTCTCTCTCCTCTTTTGAGGCATTTTCAGCAGGGATCGTAGGACATTCCTCAGTCAGGATAAACTTCAAGTTGTCGTGCACAACAATTATATTCATGTTCTTTTTTCAATTGACGAAATTATCGCTAGTCAACTTTTCAGTTACGAGTAAATTAATCATAAAAGAAGGCATTATGTTGTAATGAATAAAGAAATAAAGATTAATATTATGCATAAAATTGATAAGAAATATGGCAAATAAAAATGATGCATGAGCATGTTAAATCACTAAATAAAATGCAAATGCTATTATTGTCGTGATACATAATATTTTTCCTTAGGGTAAAAATATTATCTATTAATAAATTTATTCAAAATATCTCATATTTTCAAAATTTATTAATTATCGATTAGTTTTGGTCAAAGTATGATTAACACATTATATCACATTTTCATGAGTGTATACCACTGTTTCGATTTTATAAAATTTAACTTATAATTGCCACCTTATGGATGGTCAACTATAAAATACATTTTATGAAACTTATCTCTAAGAGACCAACCATGATATTGATCGAAGTGAACACTCTCCTTAGGGAGGATGATAACAAAGTCGTCTCGGAGCCCCACTTAAATCTCACGTTGTTGTATCAACGATGAAGATCATGGAAAGTTACGTCTAACTCTCTACTCCCACTCATTATTTTGAATTATAGTAATTTTATAGAATATCACATGTTTTATTGAATCTATAAAAAATTATTTAATCAAAATAAATTTATTTTATATATTATTTAAATCTAATCTAAAATATTAAAATAATATACCTATGACTCAAGCTTCACGTAGGTACAACGTTGTGATTTGATCTCAAGGCTCCAAAAACGAGTACCTCAACACTTTGATACAGTCGATCTTCTCTATCAAGTCTTCTCACCTCGAATAATCACGTGTCGGTCTGATGAATGCAGCAAGATCACACTCAATATATAATAGATTGTTATGTTTCTCATTTTACCGTACACTTTGTCATTTTATCAAACCGGCCCAAGGCCATCGATGAGGCTTTTATCGAAAACTTGTTGTATACATAGACAGCTATACCTTGTAAAATAGGCCATCATCGTTTTCCAATCTGAAAACATCATCAATGAGAATGGGTGGTCACTCAAGGACTCACCCGCCACTCAGCAGAGAATAGGTGGTCACTCGTCGGCGACAACACCTTATGAGGTAGGAAGAAGTATAAATGACGGTGGTCCGTAGATCCAACATGTCACCGGGGTTGCTAGCGAGAACTTTGCGAATGTACAGCTAATATAAGGGTTTCAAATAATGGCGAGAACTCGACTATGACAACCGGTATGATCAAATAGAACGGATACAGTTGCTCGCTATATATAGGCTTGTTTAACAACTAAGATACCTAGAAGCTCCAAATGGACGAGGGTTGCCGACGAGTAAACTCGGTCATCATGCCACCCGTCAAATGAAATGGTACTTAGGTTAACCAAGTCTTAGCAACTAACAACCGTTTGATCCGTGGGACAAATCTTGGCCAGGTTTAGGGGCTTTCGACCCAAGGAGACGTCATTCCTCTCCCTTACTGTTTACGACTTTCAGGAGTTTCAACCTGAGAACACGTCACCAATGCCTCACCTACATTTTTGCAGGTCAAACAATCATTTCAAACCATGTACGAAAACTGAAACGTGAAACGTGAGAAAACATACATATAGATAAAAACCGACGTGCTGTTGAACAGTCCCCGTCATTTTTCAAGTGTGGTATCCAACGAAATAATCATTTTGAAAATGAGATGTTATGCAATGCAATGCAAGAGGTATAGAAATCCCTACCTCTTCGGCATTCTCTCTTGGTACTCGGAGCTACAGCCTCCTCGGGAATCGTATCACACTCCCCAAAATCGTCCAAGCCAGACAAATGTATAAATGCAGGAATTCATAAAAAGATTCTAGAAAATTAAGGAGAGGATCCTATACCAGGAATAGGAACCCAACCGACGTGTGAGTGACATATTTAAGAATCCCAATAAAATTTTCTGAACTTCATCTAACAACATTCCTTCACTCAAAATCCAACTTTAAACACCTAAACAGTTTCTAAAATCCAAAGTCTCATTGGCAGAACACATTCATTATAGCTATCAAGAGATTCCGTATTTGTACCGTGCATGACTTAAACTCAATCAATAGAGCAATAGATTCTACGACATTACTAGCATTTCCTTTCAACTATAAAACAAAACCCAATGCAAAACTCAGTAAATCCTAGTGCTCAAATTTAAACAATCAAAATCCACATCAATACCCAATAATACCAAACTAACCAAGCAGATTAATGTGAATAGAATCATCAGAAATTTCCATGCTTTTCTCATCAATTACTAGTAACGAAACAGGATCTATGTGTACAGCTATCCATGAATTGAAGTCACAGTCCTCACATTGCAACAATATTCAGAATTTATCACACGAATCAAAACAATCCAACAGAGTCTAAAATCTATATAAAAACAATCCCACTGAATCTCTCACAAGCAAAATCGAGCTAACAACCAACAAAATAACAGGAAAACCCAAACAGAGAGCACATTTAACAGATTTATTTGTTCTAATGATTTTTCCACATTAATCCAACAAAGCAATAAATCATTCCCACAGTTCTTTCATCCAAAGTCTGACCAAAAACAAAGAACAACCACACTTAGGAACAGAGACAATATAGGTGTTAGTTTTCTCACCGAAATAGAACAGAATCCGCGTTATGTTAACTCACTGAAATCGGAAGCTGGCAGAGCGAAGCTCCTTGGTTTGGAGTTGTCTTGTTGCCGGTGGTCGGAATGCTCCCTGCTGGACGGAGCACATGAACTGTCCGTGCTCGATTCCCATTCGTTTGTAGCTGGAGGGACCGCTAGGAAGCTTGAGTACCCTGTCTCGAGTTTTCATTTCGCAATATGCTCTTAGTCATAGCTCGAGTGCCTTAGATGGTGTCAACCGTCGTCCTCCAGTCACCTGCCTCCCTCTCTCTTGCGAAAGTTGCTTAGCCGACATCTCTCTCTCTCTCCCCCCCCCCCCCCCCTCTCAGAGTCCTTCTCAGCTGGAAGCAGGAAATGGGGGAAGGATAAAGACAACCCTAATTTGTCTTTCCCTTTTTTTTCAAGTTTTCCATATACCAGAGGGTGTAACAGAAAATGGAAATAATGTAAAAGATACGAAGAGAAGAAAAAAGATGAGAACAAAAACTGCATAATGGTTTTAAAGAGCACAGCATGAGCATGTAGTATGATAGGTATTATCACTTACTGAGCCTTAGGCTCATAGTTACTACTTGCGATGTAGGTACAAGTACGATAGAAAAATGACGAACAGATGTAGGAGCAGCTGATGAATGATTTGCACGGGCGAGACTTGCAGCTGGTTAGGCTAACTAATATAAGGAGGAACAAGTTTGTAAAATATAAAGTAACATTTTATTAATTGTATTCAAATGAATTAAATTATGCTTCCGCCACGTTTTTAAAGAAAAAGGATTTTATCAAATAAATCTTACACTGTTTAGTATTTCTTAACTGAGTTATTTACGTTTCCTCTATGTTTTCAGAAAAGATCTTATAACTATATTTTTCGAATGTTTATAACAATTTTGGTAACGAGTCAAAGAAAAAGGGTTTTAACGGTCCGGTTATAGGAAGTGCACTCTGATTATATTTTAAAAAGGTTTTAACGAAGATTTAGTCGTTTTACCAAAGTTTTAAATTTTATACATATTTAAAGGAAATAAATAGCCGGGTCATTACAGTTAAAGCGTAGTTGGATATTTAGATGTGCAACAATTGAGTTTATTATAACTGATAGTTGTATTTAGTTTGGAAATGTGAAGTTTGGCACTATTCCGAACGTCCTAAGATTTGGTATGACAATCGAATAGTGAATATCTCCAAAAAGTAGACATTTGGATTAGAAACACACTTTGGACTAAGTGTCTGGATGTCTAGGTAGAAAACTCCTCTCGAGAATGGACAATCAGTACTTTAGTTTTGCCTTCGAAAAATGGTCGTGATGACGTTTGCGAGATGCGAACGGTCATCCGAAATACGAAAAGCCATAGATTTTTCAAGGAAATTCAAGCTTTAAAAAAACAAATAAAAAAAGGTTAAATTAATAGCTGAATTAAGGAAAATAAAGAGAGATTAAGTGGAAAGGATGGATATGGAGATGGCACCTCATTTCCATACAAGATGACACCTTAAAAGTCATTTTTACTTTAAGCTTATCAAGTTAAACTGAACCTTCATTTTGTACAGAAGAAACCCACGAGCTCTGCTTCTTTCCTCTCTACTTTCTTGAAGGTAACTTGAATTCTATGTTGGAGTTTTAGTAAATATTGATATTTGGATGTGTATAAGTTGAGATATGGTGATGAAAGGAAGTTTTGATGTAGCGTCTAAGTTATATGTTGTCTTGGAATGAGTATGAAATTGGAATTTATGTTCAAGTTTTCTGGTTGATGGATGTTTAATTATGTCTTAGAAACATGTTGAGGGTGTTGGATGGTAGAAAATATCAAGATATATGAATATATGCACTGAATGTTATGCTTGGACAAAAAACTATGAAATTCTGAACATGTTTTGGTTTTGATGGCATCATCCTGTCCTAATGATTGTCAATGGTTAAATTGTTTAACTATGTTTTATTAGACATATTAAGGAAACTATAGGCTTTAAAATGAAGGTAATTGCTGGTGTGTACTAAAAGTTATGAATCTATAAATTGGATAGTAAAAAATGAAATATAAAGTAGAAATCTGTAAATGATGGTTCTTTTTGCAATGTTTTATCCAAGGCATGTGTAGTCGTATATCAAAACTGATTCTACAAGTTAGTGACAGCCTCTTAGAAAGCTGTAGGTCCTAGAATCAGGGGATTTTGATCACTTTATTAAAAGTTATATATATTCTAAGTTCTGTGTACATAATTGATTTCTAATGTTGAGAATGTTGTGTTTAGGTTGATCCAAAGTAAATAATAATTACTTAAGTTGCTATAATTGTGCTAAGACACCAAGGTAAAAATTTTTTTGTAACGCCCCAAAATTCCTTTCTTCTTTTATTTGAATAATATATTTATTATACTTTCTAGAACATAAAACGTTTTAAATTTCTTGTTAAAAAACTCTTAGCGTAGCGGAAATTTTTTTTCTTTTGAATATATTTTCTATATCATTCATTGACATAACAGTCATTTCTAAGTCACCATACATGCTTCATATCCATTTTAACACAACTTTTTTTTAAAAAATATTTACATATATTTCAAAACAAGTTTACAAAACTTAAAAGTTCATTACATCAAATCGAGCCACATCCACCTAGTCGAAATCGCTGTAACAATCCAAGCACCTACCTATAGATATGCTCCATCAACTGCGCTATCTTTCTGATTAATTAGCATGAGTTTCATAGTCAATCTTTGTACCTACATCACAAGGTTCACCTATAACCCTATTGCTTAGTGAGTAATGCATGAATATCATGTACATGATATGTCTTTTCATAAAACATATATTTTAGTTTATTCATTCATTTTCTTCCTTTTCATGTTATGTTTTAACATTAGGGACCTTGTCCACCAAAACCTCAATCATTGGGGGAAACATCCATCAAAATCTCTATCATTGGGGGAAACACCCACCCAAAGCCTTGCTTCCTCATTGGGGGAAACATCAACCCAAAGTCTCTCTTATTGGAGACCATGTCCACCAAAGCCTCTATCATTGGGGGAAACATCCACCCAAAGCCTCTCTAATTGGAGTAAACATCCACCCAAAGCCTCTCTCATTAGGGACCACATCCATTAAAGCCTCTATAAATGGGGAAAACATCCACCAACAGCCTCTATCATTATGGACCACATCTGTAAAGCTTGAAATTAAGATCAAACTAAGGATAATAATAATTATGGATTATTGGAGAATTTGGGATGAATTTACTATAGATTATAATATCTCAAAAATAATTTTAGTAAACGTAATAAGTGATGCACTTCAAGACCCTATTTGCTGAGTCCGAGTCAAGGGGCTCATCACTTTTTTAATGTCTTTATTTATTTTGTAGATGTCTCTTTCCTAGCTAGCTTGGAGGAGCATATTAGTTCATTTTCCAAGGAGGAGTCCAAGCTTTCGGATAAGTGGATGTCAAGCAAAAGTATAGAAGAAATGGTGGACTTTACAAATCCGCCTAGAATCTGATCTCCAAACATTTATGGGCACTTATGGCATTCTGGAAGATTTTATTTCAAAATACGTTCTTCATGAAGATTGTAGCCAACATTTGAAGCTTTCTAGAATGTTCTTTTGTGGTAAATTAGGAGCTCTTTTCCTATGTCAAACGCTACTTTTGCAGAGACCAAAAATCCAGCTAAGGACCTTTTTGTGTGTTTTATTATTTTAAGGTTACTTTTGTAATTTGATTTTTAGGACATTTTTGTCATAATCATTAGGGCACCTTTCTGTGGGATACTGAAGGCCTCCTTAAGGTCAGCTAAACTAGTTTAGAATCAATTTGAAGCTGAAGTTTTTTGTGTTTTCGGAGCTCCCTCCAAAACGCCCAAATCGGATTCTAGCCAAGGAGACCGGTGACTTGATTCCAAAGAACTTCCCTACTTACGTTTGTCTACATTTTAAGGTTGGATTTTATGCTGTGAATCTCTTAGTAGCTTGCCATAGCTGCTAGTCTAGAGTTGAGGTCTAGAAAAGGTGAGAGAAAGCGAGGTGGAGAGGTTTCTTCCAAGAGATCCATTGAACTCACAGTTACCGGGCGTAGGGTTTCCGTGGACCACTCGTAGGTTTACTTTTGTCCCATTATATTCATTTCGAGACTATTTCTATAATTTTTAGGGGTTGAAGCCTTGTTTAATAGGAAGATCTAAGCAGCAATTTGGAGTCATTTGGGTTTATATTCAAGAGTCTATGGACATTTCTTTGCTGGTCACTGTTTCTGTTTCTGCGAGAACAGTTTTAGAGCAGAACCTTGTTCCGTTCATAACTTGCGTTCCACAATGAGTTTGAACGAGATTTTTGAAGTACTCCTTTATGGTACTTTTTGAATCCCTAAAATTTTGGTTGCCTTTTGCTGTATGCATTTGAAGATACGTTTGTTTGAAGTCATTGTCCAGTTTTTAAGCTAGTCGATTGAGCTTCTTTTTGTTGAATTGATAACCTTGCACTTCGAAGTGCATCAATAAGTTTGGGTATGATTTGTACCAATTATTAGAATGGGGCTAGAATATTTATTATATGATACAGGAATAATTGGTGAGATAGTAGTTAGAGGATTGTTAAATTTGAAAAGAAATGAAAGGATTAAGAGGCAGAATATGGCAGAATTAAAGTAGGATTTTGGCGGGGTACAGGTCAAGCGCAAGGAGACTTTTCAACGCTTTGCAGAAGGAAATGGTTGATCGTATGATCGACCGCAGAATGATAGTGGAGGGGTTTATCAGATCAACTGAGTGTGAGTAAAAGAAGGAATTGGTGGACAATGAAGGAATCAGTTGACTAAATGGTCGACCACTAAACATTACAGAGTGCTCCTAGGTTTTGCGGTCGAGTAAGCGATCGTGAATGCGATCAAAATGATTGACTGAAATATATTATAGATTGCATATTAGTTATGCGGTCAACAAAGATGTCAAGTAGCTAAGATTTGGTCAACCGCTAAATATTAAGAGGCGATCCTTCTAAGGTGGTTGATTGAGCGGTTGCGTCTCATCGATCAATAATCTGGGTGACTTGGATCATGGCTGAGTGGTCGATCCAATGATCGACTGGCTCCATGTGAAAATGCGAGAATGGAGTTTTAAATGTTATCCCGGTCGATCAATGATCAATCGGCTACTCGATCGGTGCCACATGATTTCACGAGAAATTGTGAATCCCGATACAATGGTTTTTGTGATCACTCCACGTGCGCTTCCTTTATGGGTGGCAATGCTAGAGGTGAGTTTGGTGAGGTTTTAGGGGATTGTGTGAAGCTTATATGGGACACTTCGGTGATGGAAGATGAGAGACAGAGTGAGGGAAAAGACAGAAGGGAATGAGAGAAGCTCTCTAGAGAGAGAGAGAGAGAGAGAGAGAGCTATGAGCTAAGAAAGAGAAGAGAGAAAAGTGAGAACGAGAGGGTGCTTGAGGGAGAAAGAGAAACAGAGAGAGGAAGAGGGAAGGCCAAGAAAGGGTCCTGGAGAGAAAGGAGCCGAAGAAGAAGAAGGAATAAGGAGAAGAAGTTCAGGTAAATGCTCTCTGTGTTATTGATGGTGTTGAGGAAACGTTTATCTATTGATGAAGTTTTGGTTATGTGATTTATTTAGTGCTTCTACAAGTTGAAGGGAAAGAAGGTGGGAGTTGGCTGGAAACCCTACTTCTCTTGGGTCTTTGGGTTTCTTCAGGTATTCCTAGTGATATTTCCTTTTGATTTTATGGATTTATGTAAATAGTTGTAGAAGATAAAAGAGTGCTCTATTATGGAAGTTGGCACCTTGTTTGGTTCCTTTTTTCATTACTGCTTTTGTTAGAATGCATCTGAAACTATCTTGTTCTGTTTTATTGTTAGAGTATTTGGAAGCTATACTATTTGTTATAAGAAACTATGAAGTTGAAGGAAAGGTGGGACAGAATAATAATGGACAGCGGAATGTTATTTTGTTTAATGCTCACTGATGATTTCTCTAGGATTGGTTTCCTTGGCCGTGAGTTTGTTAAGGATGTTTATATTCTATTTATGGTAAGCTATAATTTAGGGGGAGGTTTTGAGATAAATAAGGAAGTTGTTTATGATTTTGTAAAATAGGTATATTGCAAGCTACTGGGTATTAACTTTGAATGATGGGAATTGTTAAGTGTTATGGTTTATGGAACTCCTTGAATGGTTGTCAAAGAGATGAAGCTAATGATTAAATGTTATTAGTTTGTGAAGGTATTGTGAAGGCTAAATCGAGGTGCTAAACACTTGCAGGACATTAGGTATGTTGATATTGAATGTGTTTTGATCATTGAGGCCCTACATCGCAAGAGTTAGGATTTGTATGATGCCTGCATTTGCTGCTAGTTTTTATAAGTTGTGATTATGTTCTGAGAATGTATTGCAGCTTGATGTTGTGTTTATTAGAATTAGGTTCTTTCAATGATGCGTTTATTAGTTTTAAGTTAAGGATAATGATAATGAGATTGATCATGCTTGAGGATTATAGGATTTTGATACTGATCATGTTTGGAGGATATAGAACTTTAATTTATTAGAATAATGGAAGCATGTTATTTAACATAACTTAGAATAATATAAGCATGTTAATCAATTTAGAATCAACTTAACTATAATAATTAACTAGGTAAGCATGTTAATTAACTAAACTCGAATATGACTAGTCATGTATGCTTAATCAACTAGCTATGCATGATTAACCCATTAAATTATTAAAAGTATGTTTAACTTACTAGCATGTTTAATTAATTAACTCAATTAACATGTTAATCCTTCCTTTGTGAATAATTTGTATATCACTCTTTTATCCCAATTTCCTTTAATATAGTTATATTGCCTCTTGCTACAATTTCTTTTACAATACTTTATTTTAATATTAGAGATGATTTACCTTATTAGAGAAGAATGGAGAAGATAAAAGAAGAATGAACTAAGTAAGAACAAATTAAGAACTTCGTTGATCATGTGATTAGATGTTTTATATTATCATTGTTATTGTCTTCTTGGTGTTGCTCATGACCTTGTTTATAATTATTTGCCCTTAACATGTTATTTTCTATTAAACCTAAGCATGATTAGTTAATTAGGATAAAAGTATGTAATCAACTCTTGAGCATGCTAATTTACTTGGATACCCAATTAGAATAATTACATAGAATAATAAATGTAGGGAGCATGTAAGTTGACTAGGGAATTAACTAGGTTAAATAGCATATAAATCAATAACATGTTCCATTCAAGCATGCCATTCATTATTTTAAAGCAATGTTTGCGTTCTGATAAGTGTGGGTGTGTAATTCTTGTTTTTCCGTAATATTCATTGTTTGATCTCCTCACTTGTCTTCGTTTTCCCCAATTCAATATTACCGCCACAGATTTCTCCAATCTCCATCTCGAAATACGAGTAAAGAAACAACGAACGTAATGAAAAGATTGGTTTGGGTGGCCCCATTCCAAAAGAACTAAAGAGAGTCATAAACATAATTGCATTAAACCCTTTTTCTTACTGGGTCATTAGGTTCACGTATTACTTGTGATGTAGGTACAAATGATGAACAGATAATAAAGCAGGGATGAAGGATTTGCACACGCGACCATTGAGGCTAGGCAAGCTAGAAGAGAATAAAAGAGAAAGAGGGTTTGTAATTGAGTAGTGTTAATTTGTTAGTATTTCAACAAACACGTTTATAATTGCTTCCGCTATGTTTTAAATAAATGATTTTATAACGCTTCCGCATTTTATTAATTGGATTTTCAATACGAGTTTAACGAAAGGTTGGTAGCGGGCCGGTGTAGCGTCGCACTCTGATATGTTTTAAAAGCAATTTCAATGGTTTTATAAAAATTTCAAAATTTCACGCATTTTAAAAGATTTACGAAAACCGGGTAGTTACATGTGTCATTCCCAACTGTCCACGTGTCTCACCCTTTGCCCAAACTCTCCTTCAACCTTCCCATTCTTTCCCCGGGAGCCTTTCTATCCGTGTAATCTATTTCTCCCTTCATTTCGGTAACATTTTTCTTTGTTCCTCGCTCAAGAAATCCTATCTCATATAATGGCCCTCCTTCCTCTTTCACCTTGATCCAGCAGCCATTATACTCTCCGCTAAATCACTATTCATACTGAATATTCGCCTCTCTCAATCAGAATATCTACTCTTCCCTTTTGACTCATCTCGTTGTTCATCATCTCCCATATTTAGCCACCTTGATCAAATCCGAGGGCCATTGTCTTTTGTCCTTTACCTTTTTGTGCGTCTGATATTCATCCCAAATATCCATCCCTTTACATCCGCCCCTTACTTCAAAATGTCGTCTTTTATTCCGGGGCCAAATCTCCACACCAAAGCTTCCTAATTTTTCCATCATTTGATTCATTGCATTACTGTGGTGCATCAAACAAGGACTTGAATTATCTTCCAAGACGAAAGACTTGAGCTTCAAACCACACAGACCCACTTAAGAAACAAAAAGAAAGGACCAAGAACCAAGACATAAAATCTAAATCTGTAACCACACAGGCCCACACACAAAGAAAAACTCAAGTGAGTTCACAACTCGTAATCCAAAAGAATATCTTTTAATGATCCAAGAAATATACCCAATAATCACATGGATTGGAAAAGACAGGGTCATCATCTAGCAGATTACCCTAAAATGCCTTCCTAGCAGCATCCTGACTCATTTAAAAATTTGACTAGGTGTTGGAACTATTCCATGCACAATAGACAGACGACTAAAACATTATAAGATCGATTTTTCAAGTGATCACTCCTAGGAAAAGTGGAAACTTGTGCTTTGATACCATAAAATTTTGTCACGACTAGGAGGCGGGCCTAACATAATTGTCGTGTCAGACGACCCAATCCTCGGAAAGAACCCGATCACCCAACCCAATGCTAAAGAGAAGTGAAAGTCTTATCATGAAAATAAGCCCAAAACCCAAATCACATGGGTTGGGATCCAAATAGTATACTAATAAACAAAAGAAAATATTGTGCAGGAATTAAACCAAACAACACCAAACGACACAACAAATCCCAAACGTATTAGAGATGAAGGGACTTGAACCGACAAACCTTCACCATCCAAGGGAAAGTCGAAGCACCCACAAGAGGGACACTAGCAATGCCCCACGAAAACCCCATGAATACTCGCGCAGATACTATACATTGACCTAAGGAAAAAATAAAGTCTAAAGGGTGAGTGACAAACTCAGTAGGGGAATCTATACTAAATATAATGCATGCGAAAAACAGTTTTTCTCATTCTCTAGAAAACTAGTGTCATATTTCTCATTTGCCATACATGGGTTTTAAATCATAAATCTCTTTATCATTAGATTTAAACAGGCCCAAGGCCATTGATGGGGCGAGTTTTTTAAACAACGCTGTATACATAGACATCTCTATCAAAATATGCCAACAACAGTTTCATGTTTAAAGCAATACAATCTCAGTGAAAAGGGATTGCCACATAATGGATCCCTCCGACACAATAACAGAGAAAGGCGGTGAACTGAAGACAAGATAGCAACTCATGAGTCAGAAGAACAAAAGTGACGGCAGTCTAAAGACCGACAGCATCACATGAGTGGCCGGCGATCCGAAGACCAGGCAGTGACACCACCCGTAAAATCAAAGTAACGAATAAGGTTTTCGGCGACAGATTGCTTCTCAACTAGCTATCTACAGGTTCCAAATTGATGGGGGTTGTCGATGAGCAAAGCTCTGAGCCATCACGCCACCCGTCAAAGGGAACGATAATAGGATGGCAAAACTCAGCGACTAACAAACTTCAATCTATGTGACAAAAAACTCTGGCCAGGTTCTGGGGCTCGAAACCCAAGGATGTGTCATCACTGTCCCATCTCTATTTCAACTTCTGGACTAGAAACTCGAGAACATGTCAACAATGCCATATAACACGTTTGCACGTACAAACAATCAATCTTCTCGCAGTAGAAGATTGTACAAAATAGTCTCGTGATGCCTTAGCATCAAGATGATTTATCCTCCAACATACAAATATACACAAATGCACAGGATACCTACAGAACCATCTAAAATAAGGTAAACGTAAGAAAACATACGTATGCATAAAAACAGATATGTTGTCGAACAATCCCCGTTGGGTTTTCAAGTGTGGTATCCCACAAAATATCAATTGGAAAATATGATACAATGTAGTGTAAAAAGTATAAAAATCTCTACCTCATAGACGACCAGGACACTCTTACCGACTAGCTAGCTCCACACACTATTGAAAGTGAGGGTCAAAACTAGCGACATCTCCAGAACCTATAAGAAGGGCATTGTCAATATCCCAATAATCACACATGGGGAATAAATAAACCTCAATCAAGACTAGGAATTTGAGACGGTCTCTAGGGACAACTACTAATCCCAAACTGGAAATCAAATATAGGAATACCCCAAGAGTCCCAGATCAAAACACGAAACTAGACCAAAAACCAAGTATGGCTAGCGAAGCCGAATGGAGTTTGCTAAGCCCAACTCTGAGAGACAAACAGTGTAGTTGACCTAAACATAACCATGGTCGACCTGGCACCTTAATCGACAACCAGAAAGATCGATCGGTTGACAAGACACAATGACAGGTGACAGAACACTACACGCTCAACCTAAACAACTAAGCAGTTGAGAAGAAACAGTTGAAGCCATTCGAACTCAACAACGATCAACAAGGCAAAGAGAATGTCAACCGAGGCCTTGTAGTGTCTACTATAATCATCAAGGATCAATCGAGACCATTCAGTGTCGACGGTCAACCATAACGTCACAGCGATTGATAAGACATCCCTGCAACCCTCCAAGACTCAATAGTCAAGGAGACGCAGCTAAAGTCAATCGAGTATGACTTTATTGGGGTTCGACTCGAAATTCATAAATCAAACCAATTCTAAAACCATGTCAAAGGATAAGGATTTCCAACAGTGAGTCAAAAACGTGACAAAATACACTGTGTGGTCGACTAGGGACCTCCTGCTGTACACTTGGGACCATCCCTGGGCAATCTGCCTAGTTCTCGGTCGACCAGACTTACGTTCGAGGTAGCATCCGCAGTCGACTGTGTCGCTCGACAGACGCATTATGGTTAACCGAAAATCGACCCATGCACTTCCTAGCTCGACCAGTCATCATACAATGGTTGACCATGTTGACCTAGGGCACCGTTTTTTGACAAAAAACCCCCTATTTTTGCCCCATTTTTGACTTCGAAGCACAAATAAACCTACATAGACTCCTATTCTACCAATAAAGACAACATTTTCCTCGAATTTGAGTTTTTCAACCTTGAATCTGAAGCCAATAAAATCCCCTTTAAACTCTAGAATGAAGGGGGAAAATAGAAATACTCACTAATGTCCTTTACAAAAGTTGTTGGTGTGAACGTTAGGAACCCAAATTCGTTGTAAAAAATTGGCAACTCTCCGATTCATCTCCCTCTTCTCTCTCCCTCCCTCCCTCCCACTCTCACTTGTGTATAACGCGAAGAAGAAGAAGAATCTTCTTTATCTTCTTTATTTCCTTTTCTTTTATATAAAAAAAATATTATATTATAAAAAATATTATATTATATATATATATATAAAATTCAAAATCCAATTCAAATCCCAACTCATTCAAAATATTGTCCGACAATAATTTTTTAGTCTAAATAATTTATTAAATTAATTCCCTCAATTTAATTTCTGCTTAGAAATACCCAATTTGATCGATTTTGACTATTTGACCGAAAACTCACACATGGTCACTACGAGAAAAACCAAGTCAACTTTTCAACACTTGACAGAAAATCACTAAAAAAATTTTCACATGAAAATTTATTAATATAAAATTCACAGGTTTTACAACCTCTCTCAATAAGAAGAAGACGTTGAAACTCGGAGGTGCGACGATGACTCAATGGCAAGCCAGGGGCGGTTGATTTCTTCATGGCCGACTGCAAGGCGGCAACCCTAGTCTTCTTCTTCTGCAAGAAGACACACGACTTGGAAAAAAATTACCCTTTCCTGTTTTTCTATTTTAATTTTTTTTCCTCATAAATTACAACTTTTTTGAAATTGCCAAAAGTTGTTCGATGTGTAAAATGACTAGAGAGAAACTGTTTCAAAAAACTTTGAAACATGAATTGAACAAACTCTCGAAAGCAAATCTCTTATACCAATTGTTAAAAATTGAACAATAACTGAAAAAAGAAAAGAAAAATTTAGAACATCAAAATTTACATTGAAAATTTCTTTGGGGGACAAAAACCACAAGCATATGATAAATTCTAATATGTGAATATCGAAATATAACTGTGATTTTTACAACTTTAGCTTTTATGAATTTATAAAGAAAATAAAACTCTAAAATTGATACTTGCAGCCCAAGTCAACTAGCCAACCCCAAATAAAATTATGGTCACACATAACTCTAACAATGGAAATGGCACCTGGAATAGGGTGGATAAGTTTTCCGCGGATATTGTTTTGATAAGTCTTCTGTTGTATAACATGGGTTGGCGATCGAATTCGCTTCAAGAATGGGACAATTGCTCTTGGTATTTTTGTTACAATTCCTTCTAGAATCCATAACCCATGAGTAGAAGAATTTACCCTTCTTTCAAAGAACAAACCCTAAATCAACATGATCAATTATTTCTAAAAAATGGGTAGATTTCATAAAATACATGTCACCAAAACATCAATTAGCTATTAAATTCCTTATCAAGCATGTTTAGTTAACCTAAAAGTTTGTGTAGAAGGCCAAACACATAATAAACCTATAAAAAGATGGAATTGGAGCCAACACAAAAAGCATTATTTAACATTTAAATTAAGTGTACATTTAACGTTATCCAGATTTAAATGCTAAAAACATTGATGAAAAGTTAGTAGTGGGTCAAAACCATGTACATACCATCACCAACAATCAGTTCACACCAGGATTGAGGCATGTTGAACGGCGGACAAAGAAGCCCATATATCATCACCAACAATCTTTTTTCGAAGGGTTGAAAACTCCCACTAGCAATAGCGATGTTCAATCCAAAAATACTCACGTTTCTCAAACATGAGTGTTGAGCGTGGATAATCCAATTATCACCAATTGACAAGCACACAATACAGAAAGTAAAGAGAAGACAAGAATTTTACGTGGTTCGGACAATGGAGTCCTACATGCACGGTAATCGCAGCACTTTTCCACTAACAAACCAGATTCAATGTTTTACAAATACAAGAACAGAAAAAATATACATGATTTGATCAAACCCATCTAACCTGAGATTAACCTCAAGAATAACAGCCACTATCTTGATTAATCTCATCACCGACGGAATCCCCTTATCGCCTTTGTTCTCCCTTGGCTCAAGCAGAATTGAAACAGAAACTTAAAAGCTTAAACTCCCGCCATGCACAGTCACAGCATATATCCAAACCACGTGAGGCTATCTCCACCCATGCACGTGATCCATTTAATAAACCCATATATATAGCTTTTTTTTTATTCTGATTCACACATCCACAATCTCCACCTTGAATCAGGAAATAGAAAAGGAAAACACCTGCAGCAATTACTCGAACCAAACTATCATCCTTTTTGTACGTTTGCTATGCTTAAGCAGTGCCTAAGCTTAGCAATACAGACAACTTTCGTTAGCATATCTGCCGGGTTTTCATCAGTATGAACTTTCTGCATAGTCACTTCTCCCCTGGAGATAACATCTCTAATAAAATGATACTTCACCTCTATATGCTTTGTCCTATCATGGAAGGCTGGATTTCTAACTAGATGTAGCGCACTCTGATTATCACAGTAAATAATGGGTGTTCCATTTTCAATTCCAAAATCACCTGCTAATCCTTTCAACCATAAAGCCTCCTTTACTCCTTCACAAGCTGACAGGTATTCCGACTCGGTAGTTGACAAAGCTACAACTTTCTGCAATGTTGATTTCCAACTAATTGTCCCACCAAACAGAGTAAACAGATAAGCTGAGGTTGATTTTTTAGAATCATAACAGCCAGCGAAATCAGCATCAACATAACCAACAATATTGTTTTTAGAGGATTTCCTCCTGCCAAGCATAAGTGATACATCCAGAGAGCCAAGGACATACCTTAGTATCCATTTCAGCGCATGCCAGTGCTGCATGCCTGGGTCTTCCATGTATCTATTCGTGACGCTGATAGCATTAGCAAGGTCCGGTCTAGTGCACACCATTACGTACATTAAACTGCCAATTATATTAGCATATGGAATTCTAATAATTTCATTTCTGCCTTCATCAGTTGTCGGACTCTGCTTCTTACACAGTTTGAAATGAACACCAAGAGGAGTCTGAAGTGGTTGTAAATTGTCGAAACCATAGCGATTCAGAACTTTCTTCAAATAATTTTTCTGAGTTAGCATAATGGTATTTTCCAATCTGTTTCTGAAAATTTCAATACCTAAAATTTTCTTTGCACAGCCCATGTCCGTCATCTCTAACTCATTTCCAAGTTTTGTTTTCAATTTAGACACTAGATGTTTGCTTTTGCTTGCAATTAGGATGTCGTCCACATATAATAATACATATATCTGAGTTCCTTCATCAATTTTCCTGGTGTAGACGCAGTGATCAAAATAGCTCTTGATATAGCCTATTCCAGTCATAAAATCATCAAACCTTTTGTTCCACATGCGCAGGGACAGTTTTAGTCCATACAGAGATTTATGTAATAGACAGACTTCATCTTCATTTCCAACCCGGAATCCCTCAGGTTGATTTATATATATCGTTTCATCAAGGTTGCCATGTAAAAATGCAGTCTTGACGTCCATCTGTTCTAATTCCAGGTTCTGCACTACCACAAGAGATAGCATCATGCGGATTGAAGTCTGTTTGACAACAGGAGCATAGATCTCAGTAAAATCAATTCCTTCCTTATGAGAATACCCTTTTGCAACAAGTCTTGCCTTGAACCTTGGCTTTTCTCCAGGTGTAAGTCCTTCCTTAATCTTGTATAACCACTTACACCTAATGATCCTAGTATCTTTAGGTCTTTTGACTACTGACCAAGTTTTGTTCTTTTCAAGGGACTGCATTTCATCCTTCATTGCAGTCATCCATTTGTCTCGGTCTTTCCCTTTCATTGCCTCATTGAAGTTAATCGGTTCATTATTTTCTAAATCAGAAGATATCAACAGAGCATATGCAATGATGTCTGCATATCCTAGTCTATTTACTGGTTTTATCACTCTTTTGGACCTATCCCTGGTCAATTGGTAATCCATAGATGTTTCATCAGTCAGAGTATCAATATTAGTAGTCAGCTGATCATCAACCACAGGCAGATCTGCATCTGCTTCAGTGTTTGATTTTTCTCCATCCAGCTCCACCTCAAGGTGACATTTAGATACCTTACTCTGTTGTACCTTTGTTTCCAGCCTAGACTTTTCTTTTAAAGGAAACATATGTTCATTAAAGATTATGTCTCTTCTTACAATAATCTTTTGATATCCTGGTTCTATACACCACAACCGATATCCCTTAGTTCCTGATTGGTATCCTAAGAAAATACATCTTCTTGACCTGGGCTGCAGTTTTCCTTGCTTGCAATGAGCATAAGCTGCACATCCGAATGTTCTCAATCCTTTATATTCAGCTGGGTAGGAGTTCCATACTTCAAAGGGTGTTTTGAAGTTCAGGGCAGAGGATGGACATATATTGATTAGATATGCAGCTGTTGAGACTGTCTCAGCCCAAAATATCCTTGGAACCCCTGCTGGTAGGAGCATACACCTAGCTCTATCAAGAATAGTCTGGTTCATCCTCTCAGCAAGGCCATTTTGCTGAGGGGTATATGGGTTAGTGAGATGTTTTATTATGCCTTCACTTTTACAGAATTCGTTGAATTCATTTGAGCAGTATTCCATGTCGTTGTCAGTTCTCATTTTTTTAACCTTGGCACCTGTCTGCACCTCAACCATTTTCCTCCATTGTTTAAAAGTCTCAAATACCAGGTCTTTCGACTTGAGGCAGTAGATCCAAAGCCTCCTGGAGAAATCATCTATTATGGTGAGAAAGAATCGATCTCCACTTTTTGAAGGGATTTGCTCTGGACCCCAAACATCTGAATGTATGTATTCTAACACACCCTTGGAGCCTTGAGTTGATCTTTTGAAACACAGTTTGGTGCTTTTGCCCAGAGTGCATGTTTCACAGAAGCTTAGGTTTGTTTTAGAGCTAGCTGTAATCAATTTTTGCTTTTGTAGCTCTCCCAACCCTTTTTCACTCACATGTCCAAGCCTTCTGTGCCATAAGTCTAAAGTGTTACCAGATTGATCACACACTAGGGATGATCCTCCAGTTGCAGTCTTGGATTCGAGGACATACAATCCATTTTGGAGATTACCTTTCATGACAGTTAATATCCCTTTTTGAATTTTCATGACACCATTTTCAATTTTAACTGAGCATCCGGATTTATCCAACATACCAATGGATATAAGGTTCCTCTTCAAGTTGGGAACAGACTTAACACTTTGGAGTGTCCTGGTGCAGCCCTCATGCATCAGGATTTGAACATTACCAACTCCTTCGATCTGGCATGATAGGTTGTTTCCAAGTAACACTTTACCATCGATCTTTTCACAGAAATCAAGTAACCACTCATTTCTTGGTGTCATATGAAAGGAGCAACCCGAGTCCAATATCCATTGATCACTCGAATCATTGATAGAGACAACCAACACATCCGAGGACTCATACCCGTCTGAAGTAACTGAGACTTCTCCTTGCTCAGATTTCCTTTCAGTTTTCTTTCTTTTCCAGTCATAACAGTCACGTTTGAAGTGCCCCTCCTTATGACAAAAGAAACACCTTTTGTTACCTGTTTTGGATTTAGACCTGGATCTGCATTTAGGACGTTTGTTTTCTCTCAGTTGAGATCTGCCCCTGATGGACAAGCCTTCCCCTTCAGTTGAGTCTTTCATAGCAGCTCTCCTTTGAATTTCTTTGGAATTGAGTGCTGCCTTAACCTCAGCCATGGTTAAGGTTTCCTTTCCGTATAACATTGTGTCTACGAAATGTTCGTAGGCCTTTGGTAAGGAACTTAACAGAATTATAGCCTGGTCTTCTTGATCTATCTTCACACCTATGCTATTGAGATCAAGAATGACTTTGTTAAAGTCATTAAGGTGTTTTCTCATTTCCTTCGTATCCTCCATTGTCAATGTATACAATTGTTTTTTCAGATACAACCTATTGGCTAAGGATTTTTTTAGGTATAAAGTTTCCAGTTTAGACCAAACCTGGGTAGCCAACTTTTCCTCAGTGACTTCACGGAGAACTTCATCTCCTAAGCTAAGCAATATCGCACTGTGAGCTTTAGCTTCTATATCAATTGCCTTGTCTTTGTCTAGTTCTTGTTGGATTTTCATTGCGTCTGAGTCAATTGCGAAGGCTAAACCTTGGTGGACAAGCAAGACTTTCATCTTGATTCTCCAAAGACTGAAATCGTTGCTTCCAGTGAACTTGTCCACTTCGAACTTTGCCATTGACACTCGTTTCTTCACCTCCAGAAAGAGCCCTAACAATCTTGAATCCCAAGAACCTCAATCCACGCTCACCGCACCAATTGTTGAGCGTGGATAATCCAATTATCACCAATTGACAAGCACACAATACAGAAAGTAAAGAGAAGACAAGAATTTTACGTGGTTCGGACAATGGAGTCCTACATCCACGGTAATCGTAGCACTTTTCCACTAACAAACCAGATTCAATGTTTTACAGATACAAGAACAGAAAAAATATACATGATTTGATCAAACCCATCTAACCTGAGATTAACCTCAAGAATAACAGCCACTATCTTGATTAATCTCATCACCGACGGAATCCCCTGATCGCCTTTGTTCTCCCTTGGCTCAAGCAGAATTGAAACAGAAACTTAAAAGCTTAAACTCCCGCCATGCACAGTCACAGCATATATCCAAACCACGTGAGGCTATCTCCACCCATGCACATGATCCATTTAATAAACCCATATATAAAGCTTTTTTTTAATTCTGATTCACACATCCACAATGAGAGAGAGAGAGAGAGAACAAACTGAGTACACGGGCATTAACAGATGCTTGACAACAACGAAGTAGTTTGAACGCGTAATTGATTTTATCTAACTAATGGGTGTGGGGCAGAGTGCATGTCGTCTTGGATCTAAATTGTATTTGTTAGCCATGCGAAAAAAATGTAGTTTGAACAAGCAGTGTTAGTTGAAAATTTCAAATGGAGACATTCAATTCATGGACATGAACAGTATAACCTATTAGCTTAAGAAATTCTAAGATTGTTTATTTATAAAAGTCTGAAATGGAAAAGGTGTACGCAAAGATTTAAACTACATATTATATAAGATTTTCGTTTATATTCTAAAGGGGCAATCCTTCAAACAGTCAACATGATGATTTCATCTAATTTTTGAGCTCTCTACTCACGAAGAGAGTAAGAGAAGCAACTTAAGAAAACAAGAATCTGATTAGCTTTTCAATGTTCATGAATCATCTCTTTATCAAAGGAAGAAACTTTAAAAACATGAAAACAACATAAAATAATCTAAATATTTAATTATTCATGGTTCCTGTTTTTTAATATTCAAACTACTTTGCTTTGCTTGAACTCTCACTGAGCCTTGAAAGTGAAAGAAGCAAATGGACCCACAAACAACAAACACTCTTCTTATTTTTATTACTGTTGTTATTATTTATGCTCAAGAATGGAAACGATTTTCACACCATCATTTGTTGGCAGACTATGAGCAATTTCAATCCTCATTTGCACGCTGATGATATATGGGCTCTCTCGTTTACGAGGCCCAAACTTGGCATTTGGTCCTGCGCCATTCTCTTGAAACCCGTCGTATATAATTAAGATTGATTTCAAAATTAGTAAGAGAAAAAAAGTGGTAACTTAACTCCTTGCCCTTGCATCTCGATACTAATAGTTAGAATTTGTATTTAAAACATAAAAATTGGCCAAGTGTTGAACAACAGAAGCTCCTACTTTTATCTTTAATTGTTAGAACTAGAGAAAATGACAAAACAATCATCATCTTTTATTATTTTTTACAAACCAACCATCATCTTTTTTTTATTACAAATTAACCACTGAACTATAGAAAATTGACGCCGCTACCATCACTGTCACGTTTGCAGTTAACGCTTTGACAACGAACCGCAGCGGTTTGTCATGAGACCACGGTGGTTTGTCGTAAAACCACCGTGGTCTCATGACTCGCGATTTGTCTAAAATCTTTGATCGCTAATTTGAGGGCTTAAACGCATGATTTTGGGCACGAGCAATATGGGTCATGGGGTAAACCTAATTATAAGTTGTCGAGCTCTAAGAGAGCTTCAATTTGATATCTTATAGAGCCAATTCTGACACCCGTAACCAAAGTTATAGTCATTTGAAGTTGAAGAGGTTAAAAGACTACGAACCGCGGAGCAGACCAATTCTGACACCACAGCGGTTTGTCATGAGACCCCTGCGGTTTGTCATGAGACCACTGCGGCTTGATGACAAACGGCGGTGGTTTTACGACAAACCGTGGTGATTTCAGGACAAACCGCAGCGGTCTCATGACAAACGGCCGCGGTTCGTTTGAAAAAATTCATTGTCTTCTTCTTCTTCTTCTTCTTCTTCTTCTTCGTACAAAAACTCAGGCAAACTGTGATTCTCCCACTAACTGTAAAACAATTGTAAATCATCCGAAAACTACAAACATTAACATTCCCTTAAAAAATCTTCTCAATTATAAAACCCGAAATCTTCTAAATCTATTATTTTACAAAATTAAAAATCTTCTAAATCCATTCTTCATGAATATTAACTCTTTTCCACTGAAAATCTATTTTAAAATCACGAGTTCTTTAGTTTTTTTCTATGGGTATTTGTTCTTTTGCACTGTGATTTTGAGAAAGTAACGTGATTTTTAGAAAGTTAACGGTCCTATTCATGGCGGCAATTTTTTAAAGTTTAGTGGTTAAATTGTTAGCAAAAAAAAGGATGATGGTTGAATTGTCACTAATAATAACAAATGATGGTTGATTTGTCATTTAAGCAACTCATAATGAAACATTACAAAACCATAATATACATTTTTTATTAAAGAAAAATTACTAATCTACCCTTGCCTTCAAAATTATTTGTCATGTTTTTAGTATTCCGATCATCTTCTCATCATCGAAAGCAGTTTTCATTGCCGTTGTCGTCGTCGTCCAGTATCTCAATTCTGTCATGGAGCACTCATCCCTGTGACTACATCATTATGGGCAGAACAACGTACTTGCAACACTGCCAAGGTCTGAGAAAGACTGTCGCAGACTAATGATGATCTGCCATTCATCATTGTGCGTCGGTTTGCCTATATAAGAATCGATTGTACTCTCCGGCGAGTATCGCGAAATACGAAATCCTCGGTGAACTAAGTTCAATGAATTATAGGGACGTTCGTTTTATGTTCGAGGGGCTTCCTTCGCGATTATAGGCAGATTTAACATTCAGAGAAGTTCGGCGAACATACAACGGACGTCCATCGGCCAGAGACGGACGTTCGTTGCAGCCTAAAAGACGTAGTCTTAAGTCAAGGGACGTCCATTGTGAGACTAGGGACGTCTGTCATTACCATTTGGAAAATGACAAACTCCATCCTAGCCGTCCATTCCGAATGAGGGACATCCATTCCGATTGAGGGACGTCCATTCTCGATCCAACGGCCATGAATTATCGTTCCAACGGGCACGACGAACGTCCCCCAATAATTGATGTAACGTTCAGAGAATTCCAGCGAACATAAAACGAATGTCCATTGGCCAAAGACAAACGTCCGTTGCAGCCTGAACGACGTAGTCTTAAGTCGAGGGACATTCATTGTAAGACTAGGGACATTCGTCATTGCCATTTGGAAAATGACAAATTCCATTGTAGAAATGATATTTTCCACAATAATAACTACAAAAAGTAAGTCATATTCCAAGGACTTTCTTGCTATAATGAATGACAAGTATTCATTTTGAAAAAAATATTTTCTACAGCATAAAAGATAATTTTCATAAATAATATCTATCGTTTAACAAATCCTCTAACAATAAATATATTTATTATTCACACCTTAAAATTTAAAATATTAGATAACAAAAATAAAAGTTACAATATTAATAAAAAAAATCTTCATATATGGTGTGAACTGGCGAAACTGTAAGAGGAAAGGAACGGGAACAATGTAATTGTGAGTGTGTGATGCTTTAATTATTTATGGAAACAACATGGTTTGAGGAGGAAAATTTGGGTGTTGTGGGGAATGATTCATAATTGATGTGAAATGGGACTATTCGATTATTTATCAAGCCTCAAAGAATATCATGAAGATCAAGCATAAGTGGAAGGTCAAGAGAGTAATTGAAGATCTTTCCAAAACTATCTTCATTCTGACCTTTGCCAATAGTTCGACCATTTTGAAAATGAAGACTATTTCTTTTCAAGAAGTGTTCTTCATAATGATTGTAACCAACTTCTTACGCTTTCTAACGTATGTTGGATCGTTTAATTCATAGTCCATTTGCTATAGTAAAAGCGCAAAGAGCATAGAGCAAAATTTTAAGGGAAACCCGAGTTTCCAAACTTGGAGATCAAGAAACTCAAGATGTGGAAGCCATCCAAGTGGACGATTTGAACATGAAAAGAAGCCCAAGAGCAAGCCCATGAAGACAAGCTTGGAGGATAAGAGAGAGAGAAAGATATTATCTCTTTAGATATTATCTCTAAAAAGATCCCCTTATCTAGGAGATCTAGATCCATTTATCTAGGATATCTAGATCCACTTATCTATGAGATCTAGATCCACTTATCTAGGTTATATTTTATTTAGTTTTCTAATTTATGTTTGTAAAAGGCTATATAAAGTCACATAATTTTATGTTTTAGACGGTTGTTGAATTTTGATAAAAGAAAGTTTTTGCTTTTCGAGAATTGGAGAGATCATTTTCTTCCTTTGGTGAGTGATATCCAAAGACCCTTTGGTGTGTAATATCCAAAGTCCCTTTCGTGTGAGTTATATCACAAAAGAAACTTGCAATCGCGTCCTTATCCAAGGAGGTGGGAAGCGTTGCATTCATCCATCACGTTCATCCATCGGCGGCTAAAAGTTGCCAACTTTCATATTCCAATATTCCATTATGAGATTTAAGACGGTTAGATATAAATCCATTCCGTACGCCCATCAATAATCAAATACGGTCCCAAAAAATTTACCCTCTTGGCCAAATATGTGTCTGCTGACAACACTTGCACTCATTCTGCACAATTTCTCATGGAAAAGTCAAATCTCGTTGGCAAGTACTCCAACCAATCTAAGTGTCAACACTACCCTTCTTTTTGTCTACGAGTTGTCTTCTTCTTCTTAATAGAAATTAGTGAAAATGACCAATCAACCATCATTCTTTACTATTTGTAACAAACTAACCATTATCTTTTTTTGTTAACAAATTAACCAATGAACTATAAAAAAATGTCAAATCCAACATCACTGTTACGTTTGCCGTTAGATGTGATGATATGGCGTCATGGCGGTTCGTATATAAACCATCGCGGCTCCATAGTTTTTAAAAAATAAGCCAACAATTGTTATGAACTTCAGCGATTCATCTAGGAACCGCAGCGGTGTGTCAATACATCGCAGCGGCTTCATACCAAACCGCTACAGTGTCTTGATAAACCACTACGGTGTCTTATGAAACCACTGTGGTGTATCTACACACCACTGCTGTATACATACACCGCTGCGGTATACTTCGAATTGTATAAATACACCAAGAATTCTTCACAATTTTCTCAGACATTTTGTTAGCGATTAGTGAACCCTAGAGAATTCTGAGAGTTGAAGTGAACCACATTTTGGTAAAGTTGAAGAATTTGTTGAAAAGCAAATGGCGTCTTGGAGTGTTGAGGAATCTGTTATTAATCGTCAAGTTGATGTGGGGCCCACAGCCATATTTTTTGCCAAATCAGGTAAATGGAATTGGAGATGAAGCTGCAATAGTGTTGCACTCCGTCTCAGCAACTCTACACATGGAGGGCCTTCATTCATTATGTCAATCTAGTAGTACAAAGAGAAGACAAGGAGAAGAATATTTGAGTGTTACAAATTTTCAGAACTAAGGAAGGTGTAACTAATAACACTCGAGTTCACGGGATATGCTAGCACATGGTGGAGCAACATTAGTGCAAAGAGAAGACAAGGAGGCAAAGAGATTAAGACTTGGATTCTATTAAAGAGACTCATGTGTGAGGAGTTTATTCCAAGACACTACTACCAAGAACTCTATTATCAATTGCAAAGCCTCAAACAAGGAACCTCCACGGTAGAAGAATATGTTGAGAAGTTTAAAACTTTGCAGATCCAATGCAATTGGAAAGACCAATAGAACAAATGATCGCCCAATTCATCCAAGGCCTCCACTACGACATTAGTGACATTGTTGAATTGCAACCATACACCACGTTGGAGCAAGTCATCAAAATAGCACAAAAGGTGAAAAACAATGGAAAAGGAAAGAGAATGAAAAGACTAACCGACCTCCACACTCACCACCACCACTCCCAAGGTATGGATATTCTTCCAAAAGTCAACAAGCTGAAGTTGCTAAAATTAGTGCCTTGTTAAAACAACTTAAAGCAAAATTATTGAGCACCCCGATTTTAGAAGTACAAGATCGTAATGAGGTATTAGAAGATAGTCTTAAGCAAATTGAGGAAGAATATCAAGAAGAGCAAGTATCCGAACCTATAGAAAGCCAAGATGATTCCTTGACAATAACAACACAAGAAGATTGTCGTGAGGAACAAATTGTGCATAGCCAAAGCTTCAACAATGACAAGGTTTGCTCTTTGGATATTAAGGATGAAATTTGTGCTAACATAGTTCCTTTGATCATATTTAAGGGAAATAGCTTTGAGATATTAATGCATGGTCTCGCTCACAAATTTTAGTGGCATATTGATAAGGACCACAATGTTCATGACCAAAGCTTACATAAGAAATATCTATGTCCTTTAATCAAAGATGAAGGAAATTACACAAATTTGTCTTCCATGGATTTTAAGGAAAATTTGAGTTGGTTAAATGACGCAAGAGACATTGAGGTAAATTGAACTTGGACTGAATTTTCTTATGGAAGTTTTACTAATTTGATGAAGTGTGATATGGCAATTACTAGTAAACCTTTTGGGGAATTATCAGTGCATATACCTGACTAGCATCTTAATTACTTTCCTAATTATTGTGCATTCAAAAATGGTGAAAGGTTAGTCAATCTAGCTCTGAATCAACCAAAGCAAATTATTATGGATTATGATGCATTAAAGAAAATTTGGTTGAAATTTCCTATGCTTATGACAGAGAGGTATGCCCCATTGGATATATTGATTTCGTTGCAGATAATTACTATTTTTGGATTATGGAACCCTATTGCATCTTGTGGACAACCTCACTATTGCATGAAGATATTAAGTTGATTCTTAGACAAGACATTTATGGCAACAAGGAAATTCTCGAAATTAAGTGGTTTTATGATTTCAAAAACTACTTGCCTATTTGTGCATCATTGTCCAAAGAATATGTGTTGGACTATTTTTCTTATTTGATCAAGTGCAAAAGAGGAAAGACAAGACTAGTGTAACGACCCGGACTTTTTACCCTTTCTTAAAAATCGTGTAAATTTAAAATTTTAAAATAAATATCAGAGTGCGCCTACTAAAATTCCGGTCACTACTGCACTTTCGTTAAAACTCATTTAAATAGTCGAAGTCAAAACAATATTAAAAACATAGCGGAAACGTAAAACATAAACATTCATAATTTAAAGTTCAGGGTTTAAAATGTCACACACTCAAATAAAGGAAATACTTAGTATTTTTACAAACCATGTTCACCCCATAATCGAACTATACATTTTTATTCTTTCTTTCTTTGCCACACTCTACTGCGGTCGTGTTTCCTCCGGATATGCCACAGGCTCCACGGGAAGGACCTCCTCCTCTGCTCCCGGTGTTATTATTTCGTTACCTACACCACAAGTAAGGACGTGAGCCTAATGGCTCAGTAAGGAAATGAGGTAAAACAATCATATATATATATATATATATGTGTGTGTGTGTGTGTGTGTGTGTGTGTGTGTGTGTGTGTGTACACCACTCTTTAGTGTCTTCTATGTTGGCTTTAGAGAAGTGTTCTCTAAATCCAAATAGATCATCTCATGTACTGAGAATACGATCTATCATAAATTGAGTGTGATCTTGCTGCGTTCAACACACTCACACGTGCTTATTCGAGATGAGGACGATTGATGGAGAAGATTGAAGGTTGATTTCGTACCCGTGTGAAGTAAGCTACAAAGGTATATTTTCTTAATCCTTTATATTAGATCTAAAATAAGATATTTTTATACATATGATTATTGATATATTATGACAACGGTCCATTTTCTGTTCATGTTAAAATTGATTTTTCATGATACATAAGTTATATACGTTACCGTTGTTATAAACAACGGTAATTCTATCGTGCGAGGGAACCTAAAAACCAACAATTGGTATCAAAGGTTCGTTGTAGTTATAATATATTAATAATGTGATTTTATGAAAATCATGATATTTGATGATGATTAGGCTTATGCATTTTTAATATGTATATATATATTTTTCAATGTTGAATGATTGGATATATCTATTTTTAATGATCGTAATTTCATGTGGCCCATTTGGGTTAGAAATATTTTTTCAATTTCTTATTTTTAATCTTGATGTAAACCCAATTTGTCTTGGGAAAATACTCTTTATGTAATATTGATGGAGATCAAAGAAAGAAAGACGACAAGAAAAAATTTGGAGCAAGACTATGATGTGCAATTGTTGCCACCACAACGTATGTCGTAAAAATGTGGAGGCCACCATGTTTTTATATAATTTTTTTTATGGGTTTACATGTAATTTTAGAAATACCAAAACGACCCAGTCATTATTTCATTTACTTTTATGATTGATATAAGTTGTTTTATCATTGTCATGCATTCACATGTTTTATAGTACTTGCATATAGAGCCTACTTATTATTTAATTTTCTCACAATTACATGCATTTTTAGCATATATTTTATTTATTTATTTTAAATAAATTAGTTTGTTAAAAATTAACTATTTTAATTAGATTAAAACTATTAATTCATATTTATGAATTATGTGAGAAAATAAAATAATGCAAAATTTTAATTGTTATGATTTTTACATTATTTTGTAAGTACTAAATAAATTTTTTATTTAGTATCATTAATTTTATAATTTGATTATAAAATTAATAATCTATATAAAATAAATTTATTTTGATTAAATAATTTTTAGATAGATTTAATATTCTATAAAATCATTATAATTCAAAATAATGAGTGAGAGCGGAGAGTTAAGCGTAAATTTTCATGGTCTCCATCGTTGATACAAGAACGTGAAATTTAAGTGGGGCTCTAAGATAACTTTGTTATCGTCCTCCTTAAGAAGAGTATTCACTTAGATTAATATCATGGTTGGTCTCTTAAATATAAGTTTTTATAACATGTATTTTATGGTTGACTGTCCTTAAGATGACAATTATAAGTTAAGTTTTATAAAATCGAAACAGTGGTTTACACTCATAAAAATGTGATGTAATGTGTTAATCACGTTTTGACCAAAACTAATCGATAATTAATAAAATTTGAAAATATGAGATATTTTGAATAAATTTATTAATAGATAATATTTTTACTCTAAGGAAAAATATTATGTATCGTGGCAAGAGTAACATTTGCATTTTATTTAGTGATTTAGCATGCTCAGGCATCATTTTACTTGCCATATTTTATATGAATTTTTAAGCATAATATTAATCTTTATTTATTTATTCATTATAGCATAATGTCTTCTTTCATGATTAATTTACTCGCGATTGAAAAGTTGACTAGCGATTTTGCCAATTGGAAAAAGAACATAAATATGATTTTTGTGCACGACAACTTAAAGTTTGTCCTAACTGAGAAATGTCCTCCACTCCCTACTGAAAATGCCACAAATGAGGAAAAAGAACTGTTCGAGACATGGAAGCGTGTAAATAGCAAAGCTCGTTATTTACTCGCTTCCATGACAAATGTTCTCAACACAAATTTTGAGAACACATAGACTGCTTATAAGATAATGGAGTCTCTTCATAGCATATTTAGTAAACCATCAAACCAAGCCCATCATGAAGCTATCAAGAAAGTCATGAATAGCAAAATGTGGGCCGGTACCTCCATTCGAGAGCATGTGTTGATTATGATTAACATAATTCATTAGACTAAAATTAATAGAGCCCATATTGATGAGGCCACCTAAGTGGGCATGATTTTAGAAAGGTTGAGTTCACAGTTTTTACAATTCAAAAGTAACTACTTGATGAACAAATTGAGTTATGATATGACTCAATTGCTTAACGAGCTTACAACCTATGAGTCAATTTCTTTTGTTGAGAAGAATGGAGAAACAAATGTCGTTGAACTCTCCTCTTCTCACTCTTCCCTTAAGAAGCGGAAGAAATTTCAAAAAAAAAAAGCAAAGGTCTAGGAGCAAATCTAGTAAGAGGCAAGAAGAACAACCCCAATAAAAGGAACAAGTCTAATGAGGGAAACAATAATAGCTCAACCTAGAAAAAGTCCAAAAGAAAGTGTTTTCATTGTGGAGTTGATCATCATTGGAAGAGAAACTGCACAAAGTATCTTGAGGAGCTAAAACAAAAGAAGACAGGTAAATTTGATTTACTTGTTATTGAATATTGTTTAGTTGAGAATGATTTATCACCCTTGATAGTTGATTCAGGTGCGACTAATCAAGTTTGTTTTTCTTTACCAATGCATAGTTCCTACCGGAAGCTAGCATATGGGAAGTTCACTATGAGAGTGGGCATGAGGCACTAGTTTCAGCTTCAATAGTGGGAGAAACAAAATTATATTTTTAGATTAAATTTTTATTGTTGAATAATGTTTATTTTGTTTCGAGGTTTACTAGAAATCTCATTTCTGTTTCTTACTTATTTGAACAATGTTATTCAATTTCTTTTAATAATAATATTGTTATTATTTCTAGAAATGGACTAGATATTTTTTCTAGTTTTATGGAAAGTGGACTTTATATGATAAGACCCATCAATAAATCACTATTGAATATTGAATTTTTTAAAATAGAATTGCCTAAGTCCAACAAACTTAAAATTTCTCATGATGATAACACATATATTTGGCACATTCGTCTAAGCCATATTAATCTAGATAGAATTAATAGACTTGTAAAGGATGGTCCTTTAAAAGATCTAAATGTTTGATAGGATCCAAAACTCCAAATTGACAAATCAAGAGAAAAAGGAAATCAGCTATTGCACAAATTCGAGCACTAAAATTATAATCAGTAGAACTCGAGTTGCATTAAGTTTTTAGATCCCAAATTTTAAGGACAATTAGTAAACACCTCACAAAAGAACCCCACAAAAATCCACTCTCAAGCTCGTTGTTTATACGAAGTTATGCCCGAAACCAGATCTGCCCTAAAACAGATTCCTTCCAAGATGGTGTCCTCCAAATAAAACGTGCACTCAACTACGAATTTGGATCCAAACGACGACCAAATGGTATCAAAATCTTTGTATTCTAAAAAGGACTACTCCATTAAAATTGCAGATTCAAATTCATAAGATTCACATAGATATGAGTGAAACAACAAACTGTTCATAATTCATCGGCTAGCTCTAAAATCTGAGCATTGAAATTAGTCTGAAAAGAACTCAGGGTGCATACAGGGTTTTGAGCTCAAATTTGTAGGTACAGCAGTTAATAAAACCAATAATGGTGTCTCCAAAACTCAGCTTCAAAATTGTTGTATACACGGAATTATGCCCAGAGGAAGACCAGACCTAGATTAGGGTTTCAAAAAAACAAAATCGGATCACCAGAGTTGAAACGAATCTCAATTTGCATACACTTTTGAACACCAAAATTACAGGACAATCAGCTAATAATCAAGGCATAAACACTCTCAAATATCAGCCTCAAAGGTTACGTACACGCGGAGCTGTGCATGATTAAATCTGAAGCTCAGATCTGGATTTGCTGGAGACAGATTTGCGGCTAAAAGATCTTTCCTTGTATAACTCTAAAAATCCAGATCCAATCCAAGAAATATTCCCACCAAATCCTCACAAATAGAACAGTACCTCCAGGGGACATGAAAATATCGGTTACCTTTCAAGGAAAATCAAGAACACAATAAGAAACTAACTTGGTCAGCGGATCCCTCCAATGATCGAGGGGGCGACTAGTTCGGAAGCTCCAAGGAAGCAACACTCCAAATTGGGATTTGCCTAGGTATTCTATCTCTACACCATGATCACAACTTCCCTAGGAGGCTGCCGAAAGAGATAGCAAGGATTCTTCTTCTAGAGACCTAGCAAGAACAAGAAAAAGGATTGTAGAGGAGAGGAAAAATCGTGAGCTTCCACCCGCAGGTTCACCACACACATCTCAATTGGGAGTACTCTTTAATTCTCGACATGAATTCCTTTGCATCATTCATCTTTGGCATTGATGGCTTAACATTTTCAGCCATCGTCATCTTCATCAATCTCATACACAGCCTATTAGATCTCTCTCAAGTCTCACTATATGACTTGTCAGCTTCCGTACTGATTTCATTAATAGCTGCTGGTCTTTCAGAAACTAATGCTAGGTCCAAATCCATAACACCCAGTTGAAACTAGATTTGTTTGGACCAATCAGCATAGTTCAACCCATTGAACTTAAGTAAGACATTGCCAGAGGCAAACAAATTAATAGAAGCTGCAAAATATCATACATACTCATATATTAATGTTTTGAATAACATAACAGGATTCAGACAAACATAATTTTACTTCTTTAAGTTCACATTTTGGTAATCCTTAAAGAAATAATATTTACCAATCATTGATACTATTAAACATAAATCTTAATATACTCATAAACATATTTAATTCAACAATATCTTTGGATATTTAACCACATCAATCAAATATGTAAACATGTCACTTTAATATTATTAATTATAAATATTGATCCACCTTTGGGTGACTTCATAGTTTTATAATTAATTATTTCAAACGTACAATATAAATCATTTCGATAACATCATAAATTCCTAAACGAATGAAAATTACACAATTGAATATCGATAATTTCAAACTAAGTCACTTTGGTGACTAACAAGTTTCTATACAACAATATTTAATTGAGTAAATTTTAATTTATAACATAAAAAATATACTGCCACATGTGTTTTGGTCGAGGAACATGCAACCGCAAGGCGACCGAAATATCAAAATACAATATGTCATACGTTTCGGTCGAGTTCCTCGACCGAAACATGCAACCACGATGCGACCGCAAATTTGACGAAAAGTCCAGATTCTAATATATCATGTATGCAGTCGAGTTTCTCGACCACGGAGTCGACCGCCATGAGACCAAAACGCTTATGCACAGATTTTCTACAATTGCCAGAATATTTTGAATAAACAATCGACACATTAATCGATCATTTCTCGTCATGCATAAAATTATTCATTTCAAACGAAACCTAACTTTCCTGTCATGCATAAAACTATTCATTTCAAACGAAACCTAACTTTTCAACATATATGGTAAATCAATACATTTTGTTAAAACCGTGCTCTGATATCAATTGATAGAAAATTAATTCTTTAATCAATCTTTTCGTCTCATATTTAACGTCGTTAATTCAACCATTTCATTTGCTCTAATTGCAGATAAAGAAATCATTCGAATACTAACATTGATCCATGATAAAAACTTTTTATTGGTTGTTGATGATATCAAATTTTTTTAGCCTTAATTCTTTTATCTTTAATTGTTTCTTAGATGATCTAGAAACAAAGTATAGGTTGCTATTCTTTTCTTGTTGAGTGTGAGAGTAAGTGTTTTCTGTAATTTTTCTTTTCTAATTAATGAAGAAGACAATTTTACAAAGGTATCTATCTATACATACCCTTTCATTTATGTCTATTTATTCACAAATCTGCAACTATACTTTATGCACTTTAATAAAGTTAATGAGTGACAATTAAAACTCAATTAACTTAATGTCCTTGACGCTTAACAACTTCACATTAAGCACATTAATATTAAGTCAATGTCACTTAATTAATATATACTATTTTAATAGATTATTAAAAAAATTTAGCAAATCCGTCACCAATCTCGGAGATCCAGACGTCACAGAACAAACAATGCAATCAAGAAGAAACAAAAATAAAAACAACCCAACCCCGTGGCCTTCCAAATTCACCCTTACAGCGCTTTGAAGAAGCAGAATATTAGGTCGCAGCCTTCTAAGTTCAGCGTCACAGCTCTCACTGCTAAATAACATAATATCGTGGCCCTCATTTTGTAAATCTGCTACGTTTTTGACGAAGCCGTAGCGCCATGTTTGTCGAGGCGAGGAGCCATCATATAATTGCAATGATCTTTATCATTTTTACACCTGATTTCGAAGATACGATCTAGGGTCTACAAAGATCCTTCATCAGAGCATTTTAAATGTTTGGAAAAACGTAAAGAACAGATTGGAGGCTCATCATTGCGAAGAGTTAGAGTTGTTGTGTATCGCAAGAACGGATCGTCATGAGTTGGCTCTGAAGATTTGTTTTTGTTATGATTAATATTAACTGAGTCACATAAAGTCAAGATCAAGGGATAACCCTCCGTTGAAAATTAAGGTGACCAGTATACATCTCTCTATAGTTGCTGGAGAGAGTTTATATCTCTCTATAGTTGCTATTTTTACGGGAAGTTTTTGAACCAGAAAGTGCAGGAGAGAAATACTGAGACATAATTGTCAATGAAAGAAATTTGATGGAAGAAAGTTTGAATGCATTTGCTGGGAAATGTTAAAGTAAATCTAAGAAAATTTGAGTTAGTTTCTCTTCAATAATTTTCTATTCAGATTGATTGCAAAGAACATTGTATAAATATCTATATTGTGTACTTGATTATATGATCAATGTAAGGACTCGATGAATCACATTAAAATATTTTGTTATTCGGCATTTTTGGTTTTCAAAGTTGCTGGTTGGGAAACAAAAAATCAAACATTGCTATTCCGATTGATGTTTGATAGTTTGTATCAATATTTGTTGAATAAAATCAGTTAAATTCACAAGAATTTTCTATTCCCTGTTCTTATAAGTTTTTTGATCCTCAATTAAGATGTTAATTTCAATTATGAAGGAATTTCATTGTCTAGGATTCGGATCAATGGACCCAAAGCTGTTAAATTGGTTTGATTGTTTCCTTTCGGATGTAATTACTTGTGAGAGTGGACCGTCATAGTCTGCCAGTGGTGAGGGGCAGGTCGAGACATATATTATCCTTCACTGCTTCTAATTTAAGGTCGTTTGGCTTCTCCTCTAAATACTGTTATCCATTAATCAAACATGGCCTCGTCTAGTTCAATATTTCTAATCGGCTATTCATGTTAATCCAGCTCATGGCAATAAAGTTTTGTACTTCAGAGTTGGTGCAAATTCACCCCCTGGTTATAAAGCAGAGAATAAGCCTATTTCATTCCACATGTTGCGATGAAGTAATGCACCATGATCCAAACATGTTTCAGAGGTTTAAAACAAAGGAAATGCAAAGTTCTTTTACTTCTCTCTCTTCCTTTTTTGAGAGAGCTTAGAGAACCTCATTTTACAGAAGAATTTTCAAAGAAGAAACTGATAGAATTGTCAGAGAAGTAATTTGATGTGCTACAAAAGAGCCAAAAAGATCTGATTCCAAGTGTCAGGAACTCCAGGCAAACACCAGTGGATGCAATCTGCGTTGTGAAGAGGGTCAGCCTTTTGCTCCTCACTCAGCAGCTTCCCCCCAGTTTCTGTGAAAATGGAAGAATGACCATCGATTCTGTAATCGGAAATCTGGGTTATGTTAATCAAAGAAACTGGAACTTTCATTTTGCGCACTACATCGGCGACGACGCTCATTATTGTCTTATCCGCCCCACTTCCCCAGAATCTTCTCTTTGTCACTGGCCTTGTTTCGTTGAAGCATTTCGTCCCGTTTTTGTTCCCCCAATCTACGCTTCTGAAAAAGATGGAACTTCCATCTGGGTCTCGTACTAAATTGAGGACAGAAATGTAGAGAGAGAGAGAGAGAGAGAGAGAGAGAGCAACCTCATGTGGGTGGGAGACATTGTGGTGAAGAAGACTCTGGTTTTTCTGGGGTTTACAGTGGAGTCCACCCAGTTGGCCCAGGTTTTGAGACCGATGGTGTAAGCAATAGGCGCGTCTAGCTCTAGGTACCCTTCTTCCCCATTTCTAAACGAACCCCATCTGTGCATTTCAAACGACGTCGTACAGAAAATTAAACCAATCTTCAGAGAAAATGTCTTGCAAGTTTATTTCTTCTCCTTTTAATTTAATTTTTATGTCATTTTGTCTAGTTATATAACTGGATCAACCAATTTATATCATGTTATCCAATTATATAACCCGAATCAGCCAAAAAAAGAGAGAACGTACAGGGAGTTGATTCTAAGGCCACTCATCCACCAGACGTAGGTATTAAAGACGAGGATATCGACGTTCATCCAGTGATTGGAATGGTTCGCTACCGAATCCACTCTCAGTATTCTCTGCTTTGGATCTGGTATTATCTGCACATCGGAATTCGACTCCACCAAAAATGGAGCCCAGTAGAACTCTATCGTCGCATCGTATCCCTGAAACATGACGAACACCTTTTTCAAAATTACGTTTTCTTTTCTTCGAGTAAGTCTCTCTCTTTGATGGGTCATTTTTAACCACTACCTTAGCGCTGAATATCGAATGAACACGGCCTCGTTTCATGGATTTCTTCTCCTCCGGTATGATGGATTCGACCAGACAGACGAAGGATTGCCATTGCCCTCTTTGCAGGGAATCTCCGACGAACATCAGCCTCTTTCCTCTAAGTTTTTTTAGAGCCGTTTCTGGGTTAAATCTGAAAACAAACACGTTATAAAACTGTCGAAAAAAGACGCAAATTATGTATAGCTCGATGGATAAATTGAGTTGCTCGTACAATAATCTCTCATGCAAGAAGAAGGGTAAGAGGAAGAACGTCCTCTAGTTCGAGTCTCTTGAGGCGATCCAGTTCATTCAAAGTATTATAATAACCTGGTCTAAATACCTATTAAACTGCAAAGAACTCAACCTGGGCAATGTACAATCGTCTGGCTGCCACTCCCAGTGCCGGTATTCGGAGTCTGACCGGCCGTTCTTCACGCATGAAACTTGCCGATCAAGATATGGGCAGGTTCGGTCCGTGTATAAAGGATTGATGGAACGGTTTAACACCCACTTTCCGTTAACAACATCGCATTCTTCTGGGTCAAAATCAAACCTATCATCTATAATGGAGTTGTTGGGTTGATCTTCTGCATTCTTAGCACCTGCCATTAAAAAGATTCATAGAAATGTTTAAAAAACACACAGCTAATATGTAGATAAATTGAAAATTCTCTTTCGGGCTCACTTGGCTTGGAAATGGCTGCTCTTCTGGAGCAGGATTTGAGTCTGAAAATGGAGGTGGAAGAAAGCAAACTGATTCTCTCTGTGTAGAAAAGAGAAACGAAACCCAAAATGCAGATTACAGAAGCAAGAAGAGGAAGAGGCAATCTGAGTCTAAAAGCCTTCATGAGGCCAGAATGAGAAGGAGCCAAACGCATTACAATCAAGAGAAACAATGGTTAAACGAATAGAATACTGAGTTTGAAATGATGAGAAGCAGAAACGCAATAAAGAAGACTGTTATTTCAGAGGGTTTTGATGTATATTTCCTTTTTGAGTAGGAGTAAAGCTAAAGAAAAGTATGGTTGGAAAGGTTCTTTACAATTTTTCAAAAACAATGTGGGGAGGGAGGTGAAGGGTAAGTTAAAAGGCTACCATCTGGGGCTCATCTTGTTCTCCATTTAGAGAAACATATATGATGAACTCAACAACTCTATCTCTTTAAGTTTTACATTTTTTCATTTGGTAATAAAAATATGAATTTTCAAAATAGAAAACAATGTATATTAAATGGATAGAAATACTCTTTTTTTTGGGGAATATTTTATAATACGATGTTTTTATAAAAGTAATAATAGTGTATACTCTAATTTTATCCTACAAGAGCACCTTATGACTGAATCATAACATTATCACCATTATAATATATTTTCATACTTGAAAAATCTTACTTGGAAAATTTTAATGATGATATATCGTTCAATTATTTGATATACTACCTTTGTACTCACGAAACCCTTTTTTATGGTGGAGAATTTTGTCTATGTCATGACCCACAATGGACTTGACACAAAATTGGAAATGACTCGACCTAAAAGAACAAAATCGTCTGCCATTTTGACTTTAATTATCTTAATTAGCAGCAAAAGTCTTAAAATTTTACTTAAAGCCAGTGCCTGATTACAAATGGACTAAACATGTCCAACAAGCGATATCGAAAAAAAATGGTAATATAAGTTCAAAATATAACTGTACCAAATAGAATAATAATAATAAAGGCTTTAAAGTTATACTCCAAAGGAAACGAAACATACAACTGACACATTACTTTAGTTAACAACAAACAAACACATCATCCCATGGTCGAACGTGTGCGAAATAAAAAAGGATCCCAAATCAGTTGATCGAACTCGATTCACACGACTAAGTTTATCAATTAAATTATATGTGCATGCTTAATAAAATATGACTAATGAAAAATTACATATAATATAAAAATCAAATGAGTCATAGAATGGACACGTCATTTTATATGTACACGTCTCAAAATATCATTTTTTAAAAAATTGTGCAATGTTGTATAGAAAATTAAATCCATATCTTGAAGTGGGCCTATATTGACAAAAGTCCAAAAATTCAAAAGTCCACAATTTTTAAACTTTAATTTTGGTACCTATCCAAAAATAGAATTAATAAATTTTGGAATAAATTTGATATATGAAATCTTTTTTTTATTTTTTTTATTTTGAGCCCAAAATGGGCTCTGGACCGCTATCAAAATAGGGCGGGTCTGTTGTCTGAACAGGCCACAAACTAGGGCTTTGCATAGGACCCAGTCTCAAGTCTAAGTGAGATTAAGTCGTGGCTCGTTCATCCTCTCCATCATTGACATTGGTGACATCGTCCCTAGCTGAGACTCCCTGTCTCGACCTACCACTCATTAGGTTGAGGTTGAAGGTCGTTTTCACCGCCGGTTAGTGTTTGCTGAGTCACGATTCAACGTCTTTCCCATAACGCCATCCAAAAGGAACTCGCTAGATTTCTTCAAGAATCTAGAGAAATCATCTATTTTTCCATACAAAAATTTATGATTTAACAATTCAATTCAACAATTCAATAATCCAATCAAAATTGCCACAACAGAGACAAGAAAAAAAAATTAGATTTGTACCTTCGGCCAACCAATTTTTGCCCATCAGAAGTTTCGATTGACACTACGACAACCGTCACTCTTCCCTTCCAAACCTACACCAGAATCAATCCAAAAATCCATTCTAACATAGAAGATTTTCTATACAAAATATCAGAGTTTGTGCAACAATCGAAATTATAGAGGGGCGAGAATCGACTTACCAAAAAGAAATCTCCCGTCACAACTTTCTCCAAGTATTTCTCAAGGACGATTTTACGTACGAATGGAAAATCGACAAAGAGATAGAGATGAAAAACAAATGATGAAGAGAGAGTGACGTGAGGTGAAAAACAGAGAGGCAATGAGATAAGGAACAAGTGCCTCTGCCTTAATGGGGAAGCAGAGGAATGGGTAAGGAAAGGAACAAAGTTTCCTGCCCTGATTCCTCAATGCTACCACAAAAAGGGGAGGAATAAAATCTCCAAGTTTCTTTTCTTAAAAAAAATGTCAGATATTACATTTTCGTCCACTTAAGAAATTTCATCTCTGAAATTTAGAAAAATTTCAAGAGTGCCTTCAAAATGGGGATGCTTAGCCATTATCATAGATTCAATTTCCCTGGTTGCTTCCCTTTCACTATGGTTCTTCCCTTGAACTTGAACCAAAGTATTTCATAGTGACATAAAACTCTGATCTCACGGCTCAGAATTCTCTCAAGTTCTTTTTTATAATATACATCCTCCTAAATAAGTACTTTAGTCCAAGAAATAACATGTGAAGGGTCTGTAATGTACTTCTTTAGCATAGAGACATGAAACATATTGTGAATGTAGTTCAACTGTGGTGGTAAATTCAATCGATAAGCCATTGAACCAATTTGCTCAATAATCAGAAAAGACCTATATATCTTGGCGTGAACATTTCTTTCACATTAAAGCGACTTATACCACGATGAGGTCACATCTTTAAAAACACAAATTCATTGGCTTCAAACTCTACATTCCTCCTTTAGAGGTTGTAATACCCCGATATTTTAATAATCGGGATATTACAGGGCGTATTAGGAGCGTTAGGCCTACAAGTATTTTAGTGATAAAGAATAAATTAGATTTAATTTGTTAAATTAAATCAATTGAGGGGTATTTTAAAGTAAATAAATAAATTAGATTTAACTTAATTAACTAAGTGGGTAATTTAATAAAAGGGATTAAATTTAATTAACTAAGTGGGTAATTTAATAAAAGAGATTATGTTTTGGAGTGGACTGAACCAGTTCAACAAGAACTGAACTGATTCAGCTTAAAACACAGAATGGCCATTCTATGTTCGTGTGTTTCGCGCACAGAGAGCGAGACGAGAAGAGAGGGGAGAAAGGGGAAGTGAGAGAGAGAGCTCACGGGCGACGTCCAGGCTACGACGACAGCGATGGCGAGCGAGGCGATGGGTTCGAAGTACATCCAGGCAAGGCAGAGCGGTGATTCACGGTGTTCGCGGCTAAGGCTCGCGATTTGGGGCTCATGATCAATTTTTTCGGTGACGAATTCTGGCTTCTAGCGAGGCTTAATCGAGGTAATTTAAATCCTTCCCTCTCCTTTGCATTTGGTTGGCCGGCTGGCGTTGATGGTCGGCGTTGATAGGGGTTGGGCTGGCGATTCGTGAGGGTGCGCTAGCGTGGCTTCTGCTTCGGGTTGGACCGACGAGAGGCCAGTGGTCCAGCTGGTTCGGGTGGATTTTGTTGTCTGCTATATAGATAACACAATCCTTCCCTCCAGGATCATACATGACGTGGGGGACAGTGTTAGGGTCCTACTTTTTGAGAGACTTTTTAAGAGGGCCGTGCGACACTCATTGTTTGGGGGAACAACGAGTTAGCCTACTGAGTGTGCCAACGGCACTGATTGCCCACAACGTTAGAACGAGCTTTGGTGTCTAACGAGCGAGCGGTGAGCGAGTGAGATTCATCAAAAGCATCATTGAGCATAAAGAGTATAGTTTGAATGTAAAAGGCTTTATCATTGATTGCTAGGAAATTACATTGGTTCGGGGGGTCTACGTACAATCATGCCTCTCCCCCTAAAGAGCAATCCGCTCCATCTCCACTCTGGCAGGAATGAACACGCAAAAGTGGCGAGGAGTCACTTGCCAAAAATAGAAATTAAAAAAATAAAAAGGAGCTGCTAAGAATAGAAGGAATCTATTCTAGCAGCATGGGCGGCCATGGACAACACATCCTGGACAAGCCCAGATTGTTACATTCTCCCCCAACAGAGCTGTTGACGCCCTCATCAACTTGTCTTCAGCTTGAAATCTTCAATCTTCTGTGCTTCATTCTCTAGGTTGTCTTCTTTCTCCTAAGTCACTTCGTCATCTCCAAGTCCTTCCCATTTGACTAGGTATTCTGTCTGTAGACGGCCACCTGCCTTGACGCTCCTTTCTGCTAGAATTTCTTCAACTTTCTTCTTCTTCTAGTAGTTGAGGGTGATGTCTAGTCTTGTGAGGTTGTTCCTGGTACTATCTTCATCATCGGGGTGATACGGCTTCAAGTTGCTGACATGGATTACCGAGTGGATTTTAAGCCACCCAGGTAGACTAACTCTGTAGGATGTCCGTCCAATCTTTTCGAGGACTTCAACTGGACCTTCATATTTTCGTACAAGCCGCTTGTCTCTCTTACCTCTGAATCAAAGCTGTTCAGGCAACAGCTTTACTAACACCAAGTCTCCCGCTTTGAACTCTCGCAGTCGTCGCTTCTGGTCTGCCCACTTTTTCATCTGTTTTGAAGCTCATTCCAGGTAGGCACGAGCTACTTCAATATTTTGCTTCCACTCTTTTGAGAAATTGTAGGCTTTTGGGCACTTCCCTGAGTAAGGTTGATCTAGGGTGTGTGGCATTGTTGTTTGCCTACCGCAGACTATCTCGAATGGGCTCATTCCTGTCGAGGAACTCTTCTGACAGTTAAAGTAAAATTGTGCCGCATCAAGCAAACTTGGCCAATTCCTTTGACTACTGTTGATAAAATGCCAAAGATATTCTTCTAGTAAGCTATTGAAGCATTCTGTTTGACCGTCGGTTTGCGGGTGATAGCTGGAAGAGATATTCATACTTGATCCCAATAATTTGAACAACTCTACCCAAAAGGCTCCAGTAAATCTTGTGTCCCGATCGCTGATGACACTTTGAGGTATCCCCCATAATTTTACCACGTTTTTGAAGAAGAGTTGGGTTGTCATTTCTGCAGAGCAATATTTTGGAGCGGCTATGAATGTAGCATATTTGGAGAAGCGATCAATTATAACTAGTATTGCCTGAATGTCATTGACAGGTGGCAAGTTTGTGATGAAGTCGAGCGATATGCTTTCCCAGGGCTTTGTTGGCACTGGTAATGGTTCTAGTAAACCAGTAATTTTGTCTTTCTCGGTCTTATCTTGTTGACACACCAAGCAGGTCTTGGTGTTTTGCATCACGTCTTCCTTCATCTTTGGCCAATAATATCCCCTCTTTAGAAGGGCATAAGTCCTCTACCATCCTGGGTGACCCGCCCAGAGGGTGTCGTGGAATTCTCGTAACAGTGAGCGTCGCAGATCATTACTTCGGGGTACGTAAAGTCTGTTCCCCTTGGTTAGCAACAGGTCTTCTTCGATCCAAAATTGTCGAGTCTTCTTTTCTTGCACCAATTGCATTACTGCCCGAGCAGCATGGTCGTCTTGTAGGCAGTCTCGAATTTGATCTTTCATGGATCCACTAACTCTACTTGCTTGGAGTTGGGATAGGTAGCAAAGACTGATGCATTCTGCTTTTCGACTAAGGGCGTTAGCTACCCGATTTGATTGACCCAACTTGTGTTCGAACTGAAAATAATATTCAGATATAAGCTCGTGCCACCGAGCTTGTTTGGCCGACAATTTTGGTTGATTGAAGAAGTGGCATATGGAGCTATTGTCTGTCTTCACTATAAATTTGGAGCCCAGCAGGTACTGTCGCCATACTCGCAAGCAGTGTACTACCGCTACCATTTCTTTCTCAGTTGCAATATATCTTCTTTTTGCTTCTTTTAACTTGCGACTTTCGTATGCGATAAGGTGGCCATTTTGCAGCAAGACCCATCCTAATGCGTAGTCAGACGCATTTGTTTCCATCTCAAATGGTTGAGTAACATCAGCGAGGGCTAAGATCGGACTCTGCATCATTGCATCTTTCAAATTGTCAAAGGCGTTTTGACATCCCGGGTTCCACTCCCAGGAAGTACCCTTCTTCAGCAATTCAGTAAGAGGAGCAGCCCTCTTCGAGAATCCCTCAACAAAGCATCTGTAATAGTTCGCAAGCCCCAAAAATGAGCGCAGTTCAGTAACAGAAGTGGGGATCCTCCAATCTCGGATTGCTTTGACCTTATCAAGATCCATGCGTAACTGCCCTTGCTTGATGATGTGACCAAGGAACCTAATGCTCTTTTGGGCAAAAGAACATTTCTCTTTCTTGATGTACAGCTGGTTCTTCCTTAGTTTTTCGAGGACAAGTCGAAGATGGCTTTTATGTTCTTCCAAGGTTTCACTGTAGACTACAATGTCATCTAAATAAACCACCACAAACTTGTCGAGGAACTAATGAAATACTTGATTCATAAGAGTACAGAATGTTGCCGGCGCATTTGTTAGTCCAAATGGCATCACCAAGAATTCAAAAGCTCCATAACGAGTTACGCATGTCGTCTTTTGCTCATCACCTTCAGCAATTCGAACTTGATAATAACCCGACCTTAAATCGAGCTTAGTGAAGTATTTGGCCTTGTACAAGTGATCAAATAGATCCTTGATGAGTGGTATGGGATACTTGTTACGTATAGTGACTTTGTTGAGTGCTCGATAATCAATGCACAATCATAAGCTACCATCCTTTTTCTTTTGAAACAATACAAGGGCCCCAAATGGTTCTTTTGCAGGCCTGATGAATCTGGACGTAAGTAATTCATCTAGTTGTTTCCTTAACTTAGTAACTTCTGGCCCATGGTTTGAGTCCCTCAATGAACGTGAAGATTTTGTCCTTCTCAGACATGTCATGTATGTAAAGCATCAGGCCAGAGAACTGTTTCACATAGTCGCAAATGCTACCCGTTTGTTTCAGCTCTCGTAATGATCTATGAGCATTGAACTGAACGTTCTCAGGGAAGAATTGGTCTTTCAGCTGTTTCTTAAGTTCATCCCAGGTGTCAATAACACAGGTGCCGTTAGAGATGTCATTGTACTTCGATCTCCACTAGAGTTTTGCATCTCCAGTAAGATGCATTGTGGCTAGAGTCACTTTGGATTCATCACTGGTCTTGGTTGCTTTGAAATACTGCTCAATATCAAAAATGAAGTTTTCCACTTCTTTAGCATCCCGAGTCCCACAGAAGGAGTTCGGTTCTGGTATTTTCACTCGACTAGACTCAACTACATTCGTAGTTTGAGTTTGGTTTCCCACTGCCTTCATGGTGATGTTCAATTTAAGGTTTATTTCAGCAGTCTTGGCTTTTAGAGATTCAAACATCACTTTGAAGTCTTTTGTTGCATTGGCGACGGTGCTTGCTAGTTGAACGCGAGCATGATCTACCTCTTCCACATGTTCTCGTAGCCCAATCATTGTATTTGTGGAGCTTTCTCCATTTTCTATTACTTTTCCCTTCTCTGGTCGGGATTCGAGGATTTCTATCCGATCCATCAGCTCTTGGATCCAGATAGCGTCTATCCTGCTATGAACAACAACAATCTCTTCAGGATATTCAGCTATTTCCTTCACCCGTTCTAGGAAACGAATGTTATCTGGAATTTCTTGGAGGTATGTCATTTCCTCCTCCAGCGCGACGAGCCGTTCGAGCTGGTCCATCGACGAGTTCGTATTCTCTAACGAAATCTTTTTTGGCATGACTTTCTTGCAATTTGAGCCAACCTGGCTCTGATACCAACTGTCACGGTCCTACTTTTTGAGAGACTTTCTAAGAGGGTCGTGCGGCACTCGTTGTTAAGGGGAACAACGAGTTAGCCTACTGAGTGTGCCAACGACACCGATTGCCCACGACGTTAGAACGTGCTTTGGTGTCTAACGAGCGAGCGGTGAGCGAGTGAGATTCATCGAAAGCGTCATTGAGCATAAAGAGTATAGTTTGAATGTAAAAAGCTTTATCATTGATTGCTAGCAAATTACATTGGTTTAGGGTGTCTACGTGCAGACATGCCTCTCCTCCTAAAGAGCAATCTGCTCCATCTCCACTCTGGCAGGAATGAACATGCAAAAGTGGCGAGGAGTCACTTGCCAAAAATAGAAATTAAAAAAAATAAAAAGGAGCTACTAAGAATAGAAGGAATCTATTCTAGCAGCATGGGCGGCCATGGACAACACGTCCTGGACAAGCCCGGATTGTTACAGATAGCCTCTGAAGCTAGAGAAAATTGGGGGTGGGGGGTGGTGGTTTGTCTCCTGGCGATGGAGTTATTAATTGGAGCAGAGGCAGAGAATGAGAGGAGAAGATAGAGTCTCTTCTCTAGAATTGTTGAAGGTCGAGGCAGGCAAGGGATGGCTTGGAGCTGTGGAGTGAGCTACTGCTATCCAAGACTCGTACCGTGAGCTGCTGGAACCGAGATTGAAGAAGAAGGAAGAATGAAGAGTAAATGGGCAGAGCACTGGAGAAGGATCTCTCTGGTGTGTGCTGCTATGGCTGCTGGAGCTGCTGCTGGTGCTGGAGCCGCTGTCCAGGGGCTAAAGCTGCTCCCTGTTGTTCGTGAAGCTGCTATCCAGAGAAGGGGTGGCTTTTCCTGTTGGTTATTCTTCAGTAATGGTAAGAACTTGGGTGTGTTTTGGCCAGGTGGAAGCCCTACACCGCAAGTGTGTGCGTGAGTGTGTCTTGGATTGATAGTGTAAAATGCTAGGTTTATATGTTGCTCTGTGATATCTCATCTGTTGATGCCTTGGTTTTCTCTGCTGGATGGATTGTGTGTTTGTTCTTTGGATTGTTATTGATAGGTGCTCAATGTATTCGCTATGCTTGAATATTCCTTGTTGTTATGCATATGTCTTTCTATGCTTACTGCCGTATGTTCTGGATGCTCTTTGTGCTTTAGCTTTCTATGATATTCCTATGTTTAGGTTGTTGTAGTGTGATTCCTTGGCTGTGCCTTATTGTTAGTCGGTACGTTTAGTTGTATTTTACCACATGTGATATTCCTATGCTTTATGTTGCTGTAAATGTAATTGCTTGGCTTGTACCTATTGATGGTTCCATTGTTGAGTTCCCTGCTGTAAATCAAGCCTTTGAGCATGATATCTAAATTGAGTAATTATAACTAGTGTAATTAACTTGCATATTGAGCATGTTAACCCAATTGGAAATTTGTCAGGTATGTTAACCTAATCAATTTAGCTAGTTAATTAATAAGAGCATGTTAATAAACTTAGGTTGTAAACTCTTGAAGCATGTTATTGTTCTTGAATATTGTCGTGCATTGTTATGACCGCTATAGTTGATATACGAACTCTTAGTATGTTGTATGTATGTTTAGGGTAGTCTCGTGACGATTGAAACAATTAGGAAACCCACCACGGGGTGGTCACATGCCTTAAGTGAGGAAAAACATTAATATTTTCCTTATTGGGATTACAAAACTAATTAATATAATTAATTAGAAATCGTAGGATTCCCCAAACTCCATGCTCCACGTACGAGCTATCCCTAAGACACGTACTATTCCTAAAATACATAATTAAATTAGTGGCTTGGGGCAGACCCATTTCAAATAATTCGAGTGGCATCTCATATGCATAAACCCATTTTCTTACTGGGCCTTTAGGCTCATGTCTTACTTGCGGTGTAGGTACATGTACGTGTGGAGTCCTCGAGCAATTGATGAAGCAGTTGATGAGAGATTTGCATGTGCGAGCTTGCGGTTGGCCAGGCTACAAGCAGTAAGATGTAATTGAGTTGTAATGTAATTAAATTAAGTTTTCGTCTAAATTGTAATTTAAGTGTGGTTCCATTGTTTAGTATTCTTTTCTTAAGGGATTTTATAAACGCTTTCGCAAATGTTTTATTTCTGCAGTGCTTTAAAATACATGATTCTAACGCTTCTGCATTTTCTATTAAATAAACGATTTTTATAACGAGTTTTTACGAATGGTTGGTAGCTATGTGGATTAGGCGCACTCTAACATGTTTTTCTCAAATTTTAACATATTTTTAACGAATTTCAAAAATCCGGGTCATTACAGAGGTCCTCAAAACTCTTCTACAGAATCTCAATTGTACCAAGTCATTCTTTAATCACTTTTACTTTGTTAGTTGTTTCCTATATCAAATCGGGCATGACAGTTACACGGTAATGCCTCGTGATATAAAACTCTTTTTCATGTCTTTTTTTTTAATACATCATAAAGTTCATACCTTTAAACGATACAATGGAAGATTTAAAAATAGCCTCATTTAAAATCCAAACGTAATAAAATGCAACCTAAAAAATATTTGTAAAACATTTAAACTTAAAACAACTAATTCAATAACATAATAAAAACCCTTTTTTTTAATTTTTCACTTTCTTCAAATCCTCACCCATTGGTCCATTTTGCTTCAACAACGCTTCATTTCGCCCATGAGAATTCCTCCTCATATGCAACTTTCATTTATTTCTAACGTCAGATTCCTTGATAATTTTATTATTACCTACATTATAAAATTTAAACTATGGGCTTAATGTTTAATAAGAGATGCAAAATTCAATTTCGTAAAACAAATGTCTTTTTATTCATTCATTCATTCTTTTCTTTTCTTTCATTATTTTATTTCATTCTTTTATTTCATTTAAAGATCTCATAACCTTTGTAGAAATTCTTACGGGAAGAGTAGGCACGACTATAGAAAACATACCACTGAGCCTCGTAAAATTTGGTGAGATAGTCCCCCTTACTGGGACCTCCGTTAGTGTAGTGCACTCAATGCACAACCACCTGGTGAACTTCAGCCAAACCCCAAAATTACCAAACTAATGGGCTTATCCCCCATAAAACCAACATTTGGGACAACCATTTCTCAACCCTTCGTATTCTTCTCTACGTATCTTAACTTCTATTTTTGTCTTCCTTACATGAAAACATACTTTCATTGTTCTCTTGAAAACACGATGCATGTGATGTACGTAATAGCTTGCATGGAAAACGTGTAGGACCGTGTGCACACCTATAGATTGGGGTTGGGAGAGTGGGAAGAGGGGGGAGGGGGGTGAATTAGGCATTCTAATATTTTTGTACGATATTTGATTCTCTAAATCCTACGTGATTTAATGCATACAAATCATACAATTAAAGCAATAATACTAAAGAGTAAGGGTTAGAGAACATAACACAAAGTTTGTTTATGCAGTTTGGCAACCCCGACTATGTCCGCGCTCCAAGAGTCTACTGGGAGATCCCTTGATCCACCCCGAGATCCTACCACCTGAGCCCTAGCTAAAAAGTGCATTATTTATCTAATGAATGTTTATTTTGTAGGTGAAAACTATGCTACTGGAACTTGAGGATGAACCAAGACATGATGACAAAGAAGCTCCTAGGCCTATTCTCATTTGGAACCAAGAAGCAATCCCTCGGCTAGGGCCAATTATCCGCGACCACTTAGAGTTCACAATGATCAAGTCCAATGAAGCCTTATAGAATGAGATATGTTCATTTTCCATTTTTGACATGTTAAACTGATTTATATTTTGATGATTTCTGGTGGATGAATTGTGTTTTGGTTAGAATTAGGATGTTTTGAGCTTAGTTTATTTTGAGTGCTCGATTAGCATGTTAGCCGAGCCCTCATACCCTATTTTTGTGAACTCAAGGGTATTTTTGCATTTCTCTTTTGGCTATCATTATGGAAGTATATAGTCTACCATAATGTAGTCCTTAACCTAATTTTGATAGACAAACTTACTGCTACAAATCTCGTTGAGAGCTCCCTCTCAAGAAACTCGGTGCTTCGGGTTTTCGCTTCACTACAAATCCCACACCAAAGTCCTTCTTCTCGTCGTTCTTAGTCAATCTTGGAGAGGAAGGTTTGTGCTAGTTCTCCCAGCATCTCTCCTTAGAGGTGTCCCTGGCATGGAGGCTTAGAAGATTGAGCAAAAGCTAAGGTGGAGAGATCTTTTCCTACAAAAAGATCCGAACAAGTCGCTTACCTCGGTTGAGAGAGGTTTTGCGGACCACTTTGCTATTTTGATTCTATGCTTGGAAATTTTGTGTTATTTCATTTAGGTATTCTGGATTCTGAATGATCTCTGGATGTTATTGAGTTGATAAGAATTATTTGTTGATTGAAGATTGTTTTAAAGTAATTTGTGCAACTCTTATTGGTTTGGCTGCAATTTGTTTTCTGGTGGTGATTTCTGAACAACATTGTGTTTCGATCATAATTCTGTTGGTGTTATGAATTTGAGCTGAAATTTTAATGATGCAATCTTCTCAAAAATACAGAGAAATTGATATATTTTTAATGATGTTTGGATTTGAACTCGCTATTTTGCGCATCTTTCTTTGAAGCTTGTCTGAACTGTCTGTGCGAAAACAATTTCGGGATTGAGTATTGATTCTGGTATAACTCTCGTTCCATAATGCGTTTGGATTTAAAATTTTGACTGGATCCTCTTCTTTGATAAATCTTTAAGCCTAGTAAATTTGGACGTTATTGGTTCTCTGCCTTGGGAGTTCCATCTTTTTGAATTTGAGAAACCTGTTTTGCCCTAGTCGATTTGGTCCTAGACTTTGAATTGTCTCTTTTCATTTTGGGGCACATCATCCATAGTGTAAGATCCCAAATCTTCGTTGAGCTAAAAGTATAGCTTAAGTGTTAATTTTGGGGATATTAGGAGCTAAGTTGGACAAACAAAGATATTGGTTAAGAGAAATACATTTAGAATAAGTGAATTATAATACTTCGTTATGTTCGTAGTTAGATTATGAGAAGGATTGAAGTCAATTGGAGAATTGTATGATGATATTGAAGTTATATTGGACGATATCAATTGGATTGATATTCAATGAGAAATAATAAGAGAAAAACAAATTTGGATGCAATTGGATATTATAAGGTTAAGGGTGTAAGATTTATACTATTTTAGGACATTGGATTTTAGTGAGTAATAATGTGAAGGAGCAATGGTGAGACATTTGGTATATGATGAAGTTTGGATAATTTACAAAAGTGAAATATGGTTTCATAAGAGTAATATATATATATATATATGTGGGATATATATATGGGAATATATGTGTGTCACGAATTAATCTAGACATTTAAACGGGATTCAGTGATTGAAGTTGGCAGTCGATCGACGAGGTGTCAATCGACCGGCGTTGATCGACCAGTGTGAAGGTAAACAAATTCTGATGAATTAATGGCAGTTGATCGCCATGGAGGAGAACGATTGGCATGATCAACAGCTAGCATTTATGAAGGCATCTCGAAGAGTTGTTGGATGATGAAGAGTTTCGTAACGTCTAGAAGTCGAAGAGTTGTTGGACAATGAATAGATTTTGTAATGTCTAGAAGTCGAAGAGTTGTTAGACGATGAAGAGTTTTGTAACGTCTAGAAGTTGAAGAGTTGTTGGACGATGAAAAGTTTTGTAACGTCTGGAAGTTGAAGAGTCGTTGGACATCGATGGGTTGCAAGCCCTTTGGCTTTCCATCTTCGCATTAATGGGCATTGATGGACTGCAAGTCCTTTGGCTTTCCATCTTTGCATTAATGGGCATTGATGGACTGCATGTGTAACGACCCGCATTATCATAAATCCTTTAATACATGTCAAGTTTTGAAATTTTCCTTTTTAAAACAAAACATATCAGAGCGCGACACTAAACCGGACCGCTACTAACCGTTCGTTAAACTTGTGAAAATCACATTTATAAAAAGCCAGAAGCGTTATAAAATCACTTGTTGAAAACATTGCAGGAGCGTAAATAATTTCTGAAAAAGACTAAACAAATAAATTACAATTTAATTACAATTGTGCTCGCTCTACTATCGTTAGCCTGGCCAGCCTCAATCTCGCTCGTGCAAATCCATCATCCCTACCTTTATGTTATCTATTCTTTATCTATTTATTATCTGCTCATTGTTTGTACCTGCACCACAAGTAATACGTGAGTCTAATGGCTCAGTAAGGAAAATGGTTTAAATCAATTATGTTTATAACTCTCTTTAGTTCATTTTGGAATGGGGGCCACCTATACCAATTCTTTTCATTACGTTTCATTCTTTCATTCGTTCTTTACTCGTACTTCGAGCTGCAGATTGGGAGACCTATATGGAATGGTATAGCTGATCGGACCTAACCCTTTGCTTGCACTCTAGAACTCCCATTCCCAATAAGGTAGGGGCTTTGGCTAGATTGCATACTAGACCCGTCTACCATCCGCCCCCAACTCCCTTCTTCCTTTCCTTCGTCTTTTCTTATCATTTTATTTTCCTTACCATGCATGTGAGTACCACCACGTGGGAGTACTCTCTAGTTTGTTTCTACTACATGATTCATGACCATACATTTTCAACCTAACATGATGCATGATGCTCAATAACATATCTTTAACAGAAATTGAAGTGTGCATCTAAAATAACTAAAAGCACATATAAGAACAAGTAAAGAATATAATAGAAGGAAATAACTGCACACCATAGAGAACAAGTACAATGGGTTGAAACAAGGAAAACATGCTCGAATTAATAGAACAATGTCATTCATAAAAGAATAAAAAACATACTATCGATTAATAGGTAAATTATCCTAGTCCATTTACATGCTTCCTATATTTATTATTCTAGGTGATTTAAATATGCTCTTGTTCTTGGTCGAGTTACATGTTCAAGACTATAAATAATTATCCTAGTCAATTTACATGCTCAAAGATTTGTTATTGATTAAACATGCTTGAATTGATTAACTTGCTTAAGTCGATTAACACACTTAAGTTACAATTAACATGTTTACTCTAATTAATTTGACTTGCTCAATAATTAGTTAACTATTCTGATTAATTAATATGCTCGATGAAAATACGATTAACATTCTAATTAGTTATCCTAATTGATTTACATACTTGAGAAAGAATGATGATTATACATGTTTTTATTATAACTCGCTAAACATGTTTTTAATAGTTTAAAGGATTAAACATGCATAGCTAGGTATTTAAACATGCTTGACTAGTCATATTAGAATCTAGTTAATTTCTAGTTAATTCATTCATGCCAATTAATGATAGGTTAGTTAATTAATATGCTTGTTTAGTTAATTATGCTTACACTAATTAATTACTCTAGTTTAGTTAGCTTGCTTGCGTTAATTAACTACTCTCGTTAAGTGGATTGTTCTAATAAATTGACATGCATCATGAATAAATCAAGTTAATTAAATATGTTCAACTAATTAATTAACATGCTCCACTAGTTAGCTAATTAACATATTAAAGTCTAGTTAAGTGCCTTAATTATTGATCCGATTATCATTCCAGGTGAGTGAACTTATTCAAGAACTAATTACACTTACTTAAGCATGCTTAGTTTGTTAAGCATTAGTCACTTGCTGTGCTTACTCTAATTGTTTACAGGCTTAGATTACTAAATTAGTTAACGTGCTCATTTGGGTAATCTACTCAGGATTCTGGTAAATTACCAACTAAACGTGCTTATTATCACAAGTATTAATGCTAGGTTATGAAAGTAAGACAACCTAATGACAACACAACAATGATGAAATAAATAGCAGCTTGTAATTAATAACTGAAAAGGAGTCAAACTATAAGGAACAATTCATAATAATGTCTTTGCATTTAACTCATTTATCTCATTCATTAGCTAAGCATTACTCGTTCATCATTTGGCTATCACTCGTTCATCAATTATTTAAGCCTTTATGACAGAACTAACAATATCACTTAGCAGTAAAGAATACCAACAATGAATAATACTAGTTATATTAACAGAACAATATCACAAAGCTAACAATAATCTACCCTATCAATCCAAGGAAATAACAACATAATCTCATTCAAGGAAAACAATACTACTCACGCACACTACTTGCGGTGTAGGGCCCCCAAATGGCCAAGACACACCCAAATTCCTTACCTCAATTCTTTATTATGCGCTAGCACTCAATTGCTGTCCCTTGTGCTCTTTTCGATACCTTCACAATTAACGCATTTATCATTGACAATTTCTCATTGGATTCTATATTTTTAACACTTAACAAAATCCCAACAAACATGCTCATCCCAATTTAACAGCTTATTCCATGGGGAGAGAGCATATTCACTTCATACTAATCACATGGAGGTTATAAACAATTCAATCCAGTTTAATCCGATCTACCAACTTATTCCAAATCTTAACCAAACAAAAGACAATCCATGTATATCATCATCACCACTAGTAGAGGCAGTCATTAATCCATTAAACAGAAGCATTTACTCACTAACCATACAGCAAGGTAATTCCATTTCATGCTAACATAGACTATTTTAACACTTCATTTATTCCAACATACTCATAATTGTATACTCAACCAGAGACTAACACAATTGGCAGAGAGAGAAACCTCACCTAATTAATCTCTGCAACTAAAATCCAGAACTAACAGATTACTAACCATATCAGAATAGAGAGCAACGTCCCAAAATCCATAACACAGAGGAGAAATGTACATTACCTGAGGGATCACAAGGACCCGAGAAGAAACTGCCAGCCATCTTCTCTCGTTTCCAGCCCTCCCCTTCATCACAGCTCTCGGTTTAACTCAATCATAAACAAACCACCCTCTTGGCTTCCTGCAGAAAGCCCGAGAGCTCCAGCTCCCTCCTTCTTCTTCACTTATGCACTCGGCTTCATAGGGTAGAAATCGACAGAACACCTCTGTCATTTATCTAAGCACTCCACTACCCTTCCACTGCATTTCTACACCCTAGAGGCACTCCATAGCCTATCTCTACCATCCATAGATACGATGTCTAATTTTTCTCCCTCGTTGACTTGTAGAGCAAGCACCAGAAGGAGAAAAACCGAGCCACAAGCTGGACCAAGGCCTTCGGCCGGTCCAGCTTGAACCGCCCATTCCCCTGCATCCCGATGCCTCGCCATCCATCGCTGCCGACTCCATACATCGCCGGCCAACCTATCACCGTCGCCGCTCCTTCGCCATCACCAATCGTCGCCAAGCATCGCCGGGAGTCTGATAGGAATCGCGCCCAGACGCCTGACGCCCAAACTGATTACCCGCAAGCTCTAGCCGCGACCCACACCGTCCATCATGCCTCTGTTTGCCGAACAACACCCCGAGCTTTGACATCGTACCTTCTCGTTTCGCTCATTGGCGCTTTCTTCTGTCCCCCTCGTCTCTTCTTTCCCTCTCCCATTTCGTCTGTCCTTCCCCGCGTCGAAGCACACAGAATGGCCTTGGACCGGTTCTATGCTGAATTGGTTTAGGATATACCCCACCAATATTATTAATTTAATTTATCAAATTAAATCTAATTTATTAAAATACCCTATTATTAAATTAATTTGTGAAATTAAATTAATATACCCCGTTTATCATTTTTATCCTTATCCTATTCGCTAACCCGAGCTATTTTGGATGCCAAATCTCGTCCGCATGTCGTGTCCGTGTGTCATCCGAAAGTGTCCATAAATTGGACAGAGGCAAATTGGACGATACCCTAACTCGTCCGTAGCCGTCCCAACTTCATCCAAAACTGTCCAGATTTAGAACAGATTCGATGCAGACGCCGTTCTTCTCGTCCGCATTATTCGGAGCCTCGTCCGAAACGTCACAGCATAGTGAATTCAGGACGATATCTCGTGTCCCTAGACTCGTCCCAAACGTCGGGGACTCAACACAATGCACTTGCGGAAGACATAACACGTCCGAAGTGTTGTCCCCAGGCGTCTGAAAACACCTTAGACAACCTTTCTCACTTTCTTTTCCCGCTTATCTCCTATTTCATAACATTTCCCCCTAAATACAGGTCATAAGTCGACACATATAAATACAAAATTAGATGTCCCAAAGATCCCATCCTTTAATCACATCGCGTATACAGGGAAAACGTACGAAAATACTCTTCAACTTAACGCCCAGAAACATTCGTGGTAATACCCTACCAAATTATCATAAGAACTCTGTGAGTGTTGTGATGTTGAACGAATTGTAAAGATTTTGGAGATTTTATGTGAGAAGAGGCAATCTAAGGAATGGAAACTATTATGGTTTCTTGAAGAAGGAGAAGAGTGTTGTGAACTTTCAGAAGCTGTGAGGTGCTGGAGTGTGAAGAGGAGTTCTCTTCGAATTCCAATTCTTCGATGCGGTAAGCAATTTTCACTTACGTTTTGATTGGAGATTTATTCATGTGTACACCCTCTGTGATTCTTATTGGATAAATGAATTCTGGAATTTGAATGGTGATTGTTGTAGTTGAAGTTAAGTGATAATGGACATATTTTGGATTAGGGTTGGCCATTAGTTGGAAATGGGTTCAGCCACTAAATATGTTTAATAGCTAGAATTTATATTAGGGTGTTATTAATGAAGTCGGTTATTATCATGTAGTATTAGTGTAACGACCCAGTTTTTCGTAAATCCCTTAAAATGCGAGAAATTTAAAACTTTTAAAAGACTCCACTTTAAAACGATATTAGAGTGCGAAATCTGACCATTACCGACCCTTTTTCGTGAAAGTATTGCTAAAGAGTTACAAAATCATTTGTTTAAAGTATTGCGAAAGCGTAAATAATTTAATGAAAGAAACTAAACATTTAATTACAATTACTTCAACCGTTTTCTCTTTTTGTTTAAGCCTGGCCAGCCACGAGTCTCACGAGTGCAAATCCTTCATCCTTATTTTATTATCTGATTATTGTCTTTCGCATTTACTGCTAAATTTGTGCATTTAATCCACGTACAAGTACCTATACCTACACCACAAGTAAACTGTAAGCCCAAAGGCTTAGTAAGGAAAAGGGTTTAATGCAACATGATATGCCACTCTTTAGTCCGTTTTGGAATGGGGGCCACCCAAACCAATCCTTTCATTACGTTCATTCATTTGTTCTTTACTTTACTTTAATCCATTCGTTCCCTACTCGTACTTCGAGCTGGAGTTTGGGGTATTTTCTCGTACAATAGTATAATGGATCGGATCTAACCTTTTACTTGCAACTAGAATTCCCATACCCTACGAGGTACGGGCTTCGCCTAGTTGCATACTAGATCCACTACCCATTCGGCCCCAACTCCCTTTTCTTCTTCGTTTTCCTAACATTTTACCTCAGTTATGCATGTAGGAGTGCCACCCCAAGGTGGCACTCCTTACTTGTTTCTATCAGCATGATGCATGATGACTCATTCTTAACCTAACATGATGCATGATACTTTATAACATAACATTAATAGAAATTGAAATGCGTATTGAAATAAAAGTAACTGTAGTTGAAATTACGCACATAATGTATAATAGAAATTTAAAGCGTACACTAGAGAACAATTGAAATATGAAATTGTAAGTAGCGAAGCACGTAAGGGAATCAAACAACGAACACACTTAATAAGGAAGTACAAAAATTGAGCACCCATAGCAGAACAAACACAATAATAATCAAAAGAGAATTCGAAACATACTAATAATTAATACGCTAATTATCTTAGTTGATTTCCTAGTCATTTTACTTGCTCCCTACATTTATTATTCTAGGTGATTATTCTAGTTTTTTAGCATATTCAAGAAAGGTTTCCATTATTATTCTAGTTAGTTATCGTAAATAATTTACATGCTCAAGAAGGATTTCATTTAATATTCTCGTTACATATCTTGGTTAATTTACATGCTCGAAAGAGATTATCTTTAGTTAGTTTTCATGCTCAAGAAATAATTACATTTATTATTATAGTTAGGTGTTTCAATTGATTAACATACTCAGGTTTATAATTTACAATGGAAACAAAGGATACAATGAGTACAAGAAGATAAACCCAAGGAAAACAATAACATCAGAAGGAAAGATAAACATTGTAATTGAAACTGTTAATTCATTCATACTTAGTTCTTTCATCTTTCAACTTTTCTCTAATAATTCTTTAATAAAGAAATGCAATTGCAATAGAAGGTAATACACAAAATGTTAAAAGAAGATAAATTGACTACTGGGTTAATTAAGCTCGAATTGATCAATATTAATTTATTAATTAACATGCTATTCTAGTTAATTAATTCCACATGCAATTTGAACGTGCTAATTAATTATTAATTACATGTCACACTTTAGATACTAACACATTACTAATTAATTTATTATGCTAACTAAACATGCTAACAAGTTAAACATACTAATTACATGCTACGATTATTATTCTGGTTAATTACCTACTCAAATTACATGCTTTTATTTTGTTATTGTCAATTATTTAATGCAACCTATTAAACATGCTTAACTAGGAAGTCGATAGTTGTCCTAGTTATTAACATGCTCAATGAAGTAATTAAGAGGGTTCGTTAAACAACTAGCTAACATGCTCAGATTGGTTATTTACGACTCGTTAGTTTTTTAAACTAGTTAACATGCTTAAGTATAGTTAATTACTCTAGTTGAGTTGATTACATGCTTGAGTCAGTTAGCTGATTTTATCCTAATCAATTACATGCATCAAGTAAGCACCATTGCATTATCTATCATTATTGTCGAAGTTAATTAACGTGCATGAGTTTAATTTATTAATTTAGGTAATCAGCATGCTTAATTAAGTACAATTAGATTATCTAATTGCTTAACATCCTCAACCTAAGTTACAATTAAAGTACAAATAGATTATCTAGTTGCTTAACTTGCTCTGCTCAAGTTAATTAACATGCTTCTCTTGTAACGACCTGAATTTTCATAAATCGTTAAAATGCGTAAAAATTTGAAATTTCTTTTTAAAGCAAAACATATCAGAGTGCGTCTAACCGGATCGCTATTGACTTTTTTTATAAACTCGTTATGAAAATCAGTTGATATAAAAGTGCGGAAGCATCATAAAATAAATCCTTGTAAAACATGGCGGAAGCGTATTTAAATCATTTAAAAGGAAATCTAAACAATGGACTACAATACAATAACTTAATGTGATTATAACCATTTACTCATCTTTTCTCTTTGCCTGGCCTGCCCCGAGTCTTGTGCATGCAAAATCGTCCATCCCTATTTCATTATTTGTTTGTCATCTACTTATTATTTGTTCGTCATTGTACCTACACCACAAGTAATACGTGATCCTAATGACCCAGTAAGGAAAAGGGTTTAATACAATATGCTTATGACTCTCTTTTGTTCTTCCTGGAGTGGGTACAGCCCCAAACCAGTCCTTTCATTACGTTCGTTGGTTCTTTACTCGTACTTCGAGCTGGAGATTGGAGAATCCGTGGCAGTAGGGTAGATCTTTGTCGGCTTCAACCACCTAGGGTAGACAGTCTCGCAATCCCGACAAGTGAAAAGTAACGTTCTCTTTTAAATCCTATCTACGTGGCTGATCCGTACTTACCCTACCATTCCCCAACTCCCTATTTCTTCTTCTTTAAATTCTTCTTCCTCACATTATGCATGCATGAGTACCACCACCAAGGAGGCACTCCCTATTTGATTTCTATTAGCATGATGTATGACCATACATTCTCAACCTAACGTGATGCATGATGTGCTATAACATTAACATTCATAATAATTAAAGTGCGTGTAAAAGGAAGTAATTGAATCGTAGAAATTGAAAGCAAATATACAAGGAAGTAAAGGACAATAATTGAATGGTACGCATAAGGAAAGTAAATAACGGCATGTGTTAGAGAACCAACATAATATCGAATTGAAATAGCGAATGAACAATAAAGGCGATAAAGTAAACGTGCGATGAATTACGATTAACTAAACATGCTCGTTAAACTAAACTATCCTAAACATGCTCAGGAACTTAGTACGATTAAACTAAACATGCTCACAATTAGTAGTTTGAATGGAAACATGGTTTAGACAATAGATCATGGAAACATGCTTGTAAATTTGTAATTTCTTATCCTAGTTGTTTAAGCATGATTTTATTCTAATTAATTAAACATGCTATAGTTTAGTAGTCTAGTTTAATTAATTAACTGATTAATTAATTAAGCATGCTCATATACATTGGTTAAACATACAAAGATTGAACATGCAAGCATGATTATAAATCATTATCCTAGTTAATTATATGCTAAAGTCTAGTTAATTATTTTAATCAATTTATATGCCCAACTTTTAATTAAATCAATTATTCTAGTTAGATTAACATGCCCAAGGAACAATTAACAAGTAGTTAAACATGCTCGTACAATTGTTATCCTAATTAATTGCAAACATTCAATTTATAAAACAAAAATGATAGAATGATATACACATAGAACAATAGGGATGACAATAACCACGGAAGTACTTAAGATAAACAGTAAGTAATTTAATAAAGAATAGAACCGTTAAGGGAATTCTTGCTCATTTATGCTTTTTTCCATAGTTCATCATTCTACTCCCATCATTCACTCACTAAGCATTCATGACAATAATTTCTATAAAGTAAAGCATTTGCAGTAAGAAAAATAAACTAACAGTAAAGGAAGTGTCTAAAGAATATTAACAAAGTAAGCCATTTGAGCATGGAACCTACAATAAGTGAATTAATATCAAACAATTCTACTAGTTAACTAACATGTATGAAGATTAATTGTAAACATGTTCGGATCGATTTATAATTTAGTCATACAATCTAGTTGATTAACATGCTAACTAGTAATTAATGATAAGATAGTTAATTAGCATGCTTGCTTAGTTAATTATTCTAGTTAGTTAATTGCTCTACTTAATTAACATTCATCAAGAAATAATCAAGTTAAGTAATCATGCTCTAACTAGTTAATTAACATGCTCACTAGTTAGTTAATTAACATGCTCAAGGGTTAGTTTATTAATTAAACATGCTCGAATTAGTTATTTAACAACTAGTTAATTAATTAGTTAACTAATCATGCTCAAGTCTAATTAGTTACCTTAACATGCTCGGGTCTAATTGATTACTCTAGTTGAGTTGTTTAGCATGCTCGAGTCTAGTTGGTTAAGTTAATTAGCAAATGTAGTTAGTTAAATAAATTAACAGGTTCAAGTCTATTTAGTTAATTTAATTAACAAGCTCAGTTAAATATGACTAACTCATTTTTATTATATTAGTTTATCATTACAAACATTTACACAAAGATATTAACCTGTAGAATAGCTTGCAACAGAGTAATATAGGCATAAGGAAATAATGAGAAAGGTAATTAACTAACAGGCAAGTAAAATAGACAGCCAATAACTCAAGAAAGATAGGCCCATTCTCGATGCGTTCTCAACTCATTCATACCTTCAGACTTAACTCATGTATCTAAGCAGCAACATTCATTCACGTAAGGAATTATAAAACATTCTCAACAAGTAAAGTAAAGTGCAAAATTTAGCAAAGAGAATTACGGGAAACTAAACACCCAAAACTCACGCACTCTACTTGTGGTGTAGGGGCTCCAAATGGCCAAGACACACCCGAAAGTAATGTCACAAGGCTTTTCACAATATCATAGTTCCACAAACAACAAAAACATAGAGTATGTTCATGCTTCAATAACGAACTATAATACAGTAGGAAAATCATTCCAACCATTTGATTCAGAGCATCAGTTTAACATTTCCTACACATAAATCAAACCAACAGAAACCGTAGTCAACCACAAGTGGAACATCAACAGTAGATAAATCTAAACCAACAATAGACAATCACCATTATATTTCCAACCACATGTAATAGAGAGCAATATCTAGTTACTGTCCAAATAAAACCCAAGAGACAGAAACCAATATATCCAATAGTGCATAACATAAATTTTATGTTATTCTCTACAATATATCCTTCACAAAATCAATAAAGACAAAGGAGGAACTCCCTTACCAGAAGACACCCGAGAAGCTTCTCCTCTTTAGCCCCTTCATGTTGTTTCATTTCTCCTATCCTCTTCTTTCTTCATTCTCTCGGCTTTCATTTCTAGAGAGCCCACAACTCTGGAATTTCCTCTCGACAAGGCTTTAACTCCAGCTCACCTAAGAGCACTCCTCACTGTCTTTATTCTCCAGCAGACCTACACATCCAGCAGACAACACTCTGCCAGCCAGACAATCCCTTCTCAGCTCGTACGATGTGTTCCCCATGCTGATTTTAGGATGGAAAGGTTGTCTGCATAGCATACAACAATCCCAACCAAACCGGGCACACCGGTTTTTTTTGTCAACACACTTGGTCGAAGTCCCCTTGCCATGGTGAGGAAGCCACTGCTGATGGGAAATCGGCGATTCATCCTTCTAATCATGACTCTAGACCTCAACCAATCGACAGAACAACAAAGAAGGAGAGAAACCCAACCTCGAATTGTCACCGAAAGTTGCTCTCACGGAATCCCTTATTCCGAGCCCTAACCATGAAATTGCTGCTCTGTTCGCCTGGACGTCGTGTCGCAACAGCTCGCCAGTGTCACTGTCGCCTGCTCGCCAGACGTTGCCCCTCCGTTCGTCATCGCCGTCTCCCTCTCCCCCGTTCTCCCTCACTCTCTCGCCCTTGCTCCCTCTCCCTCTCCCTCTCGCAGAATGGCCCTTGGCCATTTTGCTTTTCTTCACTTAACTGGTTCGTCTGTGAACCCGTTCTGTTCAACCAGTTCATGCTTCCCATTTTAATATTCGTACCACATATTAACCGACCCAAATTGTAACTATCAATTTATTCCAAATGTCATTAAAGGATTATTACGAATCCTATTTAAATTTCTTAATTCCATTTCCCAAATGGATTTTCATCAATTAAATCTTTAATAATTTCTCTGAAATTGTAACCTAACAGTTACGTCCTTGGTAATACCCCAATAAATATCTGATAAATTCAAATACCCCTAATTAATTTTCAATTATCCTTAATAAATTATGATATAAAAATTTGGGGTAGTACATCTATCATTCTAATCAATTACATGCTCAATGAGGTGATTAACGACGGTTATTAGTAAACATGCAGTAAACATGTTTGGGGTTAGTTAATAGTTAAACAAACTCAATGATATATGTCAGGGCAATACATATATGCATGAATGAAGAAATTAACACAGGGAATAAACTAATACAGTAGAGCATTATAGCAAGTAAATAGATATAGAACAGGGTCATCTCAAAGGAATAGCTTGTAACTCATTTGCTCTTACTTGTCAAGTCATTAACTCAATTAACCATTCATCAATTGTCTATCTATCTAGGTAAAGCATTTATAAACAAACCAATAATAAAGGAAATCACAGACAATAAGAAACAAAGCTATCAACAAAGAATAACAATCAGCAAAGAGATCTACAAACCACAACAAAGGAAATAACAGTAAATCACCAAAGGAAATACTACAGAGCATCACTAATCTACCACTCACGCACTCTACTTGTGGAGTAGGGCCTCCACTGGCCAAGATACCCCTATTTCCTTTCCTAAATTGAAGAAACTAACACATCGACTGCACTCCGACTCATGTCTCCTCAGCTCACAGGCGGTAGCTCCAACTCACAGCAGCCCACTCCTCTCAGATTTCACTTCACTTCACTCACGATTACTTAAGAAGAATTTCCTAACTCATAATCCCTCTGTTGCAAGTCACACTCCCACTCGCAGGAACTTTCTTTCGTGCAGAAGGAAAAACACAGTTGAAGACAAATGGGAAGGAATAATGGCTTATACTCGAAGGAGGAGGAATTCGTAACTTAGGGGAGGCAGAGAGGAGGTGGCCATGGCAGGGGGAGGTCGGCGCCTACGCAGAGGGTGGGGGAGAGTCACTTCTGTCTGAATTTATTGGCTAAAAGACAACATTTCATCATTTTATCCCTAATTTTATTCGTAGGTCTGGGCTATTTCGGATGAGTGCGGATGCACAAGTCTCATCTGTATTCGTCCACAAGTGTAAAATCCTAAGGCAGAAATTGTGCCTTTGGACGAGAAATGGCATCCCTGCCCATTCCATACCTTCAGAAGGAGACATTTGAACGCAAAATGGCATCAGCATAATGCGTTCGCAAGGGTTTGAATGTGTCTAGAAATCAGATAGCGTCAAATAAGACTAGGCATCGCCACATCCACACTCATCCGGACTCGTCCGAAAGTCCGCGGCACAGTGAAGTCAAGACGCGAAATCGTGTCTTTAGTCGTCCCAAGGTTTAGGGGCGACACTTTAAATGTTTACGAATGACATGATTCATCCACAACGTCGTCTGCAGTCATCCAAAAATGCCTTGGATAGCCTTTTTAAAAAATTTTCCCACTTAACTTTTATCCCATAATATTTTCCCCATAAATGCATGTCATAAAATGACACGTATAAATATGCAACGTAATATCCTAACTACCCCATCCTTTCGTTACATTGCGTATATGAGAAAAACATAACGGAAATATACCTAGACTTAATGCTCCGAACACGTCCTTGGTAATACTCCGATAATTATCCAAGTTAAAAAGTTGAGGTGTTATAATTAGTTGTTGAAATTAGTTGTAAGATAAGGTTGGAATTAATATTGGTCATTGCGTGCAAATGAGTGTACTGCATAATTATGTGTTTATGCTAAGTAAGTTGGAATACACTATTAGATTGGAATTGTGATTGTGAGAAAAATTATTAGGAAGATACAATGATTTTGTTAGAGTTAGGATTAAACATTGAGGAATTATTATTGATAAATTAAGTTGTGATCAATAGGTTTTGAGAAGAGACTCTAAGTATTAAACCCTTTTAAAGCTAAGAACTTCAGGTACGTGCTACTGCATGTGCTTTGTCCGAAAGAACCTATATCACGGGAAATTAGGGTTTTGTTTGATGTTTGTTTACTAAATGCATAAGTTGTATTATATATGGAAGCGTATATTGTTTGCTTGCATGTTTATTAGATTTAAGTTTAGTTCCTTAGATAGGACGGATCATGTTTTAAGAATACGATTAAGGAACACATTAGATAGGATTGTATGTGCATGATAATGTTAAGACAAGACATCATAAAGTACACAAAAATTTAATATAAGTAAATAGCAGTTTCTGTGGACTAGTTTGATACGCCCGGTATAGAAATCAAGATAAGTAATACTTATTGACCGGTTGTACACGCCCGACACAGCTGTTTGTGTAGTCTGGTTTGATACACCTGGTACATAAACAATGAAAGATGAAGCAATATGAGATAACAGAATGAAATAGTAAGATACGTAAATAGCTGTTTATGTGGACCGGTTTGTTACGCCCGACACATGAACCAAAGATAAATGATTGTGGTCCAGTTTGTTATGCCCAACACAGATGTTTGTGTGGTCCGGTTTGTTACACCTGATATTTAAACAATAAAAGACAGAAAAATAAAAAGATTTTTGTATGGTCCGGTTTGATATGCCCGATATATAAACAAATGAAATAATGATAAAAGACATGAACAGTAGAAAAACGAAATAGAAAACCTTATGCTATGTTACAAAAATTGTATGAGAAATTCATCTTTTACGTTTATATCACGTATTGAGCGTTAGGCTCATAGTTAGGTCCCGTTGATGTAGGTAAGGAGCAGATGAATGGATAAAGCTGTTAAAGGACGTAGCTGATGGAGTATTGTTGTGTGGACGTTTGTACTATTGGTGACAATAACCTGTGGTTATGGCTCACGAAATAAAATAAATGTTTAAAGGCTTTTAAGTATTTTATGACATCAAATAAATGTTTTAAGTTAATGTATTTATTTAAATGTTTATTTAGATAATGAGTTTATGGTATTAAATTATAAAAGACTTCTGGTGTATGTTTTATAAGATTTAGACTTTCACTATTTATTACTCTAGTGTTTTATTATACAATGGTTTTAAAGAAAAAAAAATTTATACGGAAAAAGGTTACGGGATGTTACACCTAATCCGTCCAACCTTCCCAGTTGATGATGTTTAACTTACGGGTGTCAAACAAACTTTACAATGACTATTTTGGGGTGTCACCATTTTCTTTGACTATTGCAAGGTGTTACCCTTAGCTTGATTGTTCTGGGCCATCACCCTTATTTGACGAATTCGTAGGGAGTCGCCCTTTACAATGGAGTACAAGTGTTTGAGGAATTGAAAACACAATTTAACTATTCCAAACTCTCCAAAATAGAAAACAAAAGATTTGGGATGAGGAGAGTTGGATTACAAGCTCACTAAAATGATAGAGAAGTTGAGTGTGAAATTTGGCAGAGCTTCGCTACTTCTCTCATTTGTTGATTTGAGCTTTGTAGTGTTTTCTATATATAGACATGGCTATTTCTATGGACCCAATCTTTTTGGTTGACCACATCTGATCGTTAGAAACTAGCCGTTGTGTCTGCTGTGCTTTTTCGGTTGTATCTCTCTAGTGGAACCTTGACCGCACTATGTCCGAAAAAAGACATAAAAATTCCAGAAGCAATCTGTCCATGTTTTTGGTCGCCATCTTTGACCGCATCATTCGATAACATCTCGACCAAAAATTCTTGGACAAATCTGTGTAGCTTTTTGGTCGCCAACTTTGACTGGGACTTCAACCGCGTTTCGACTGAAAAACCCCAAAAGTGCACATCATGCATAATTCGGACACTTCAGCTGCGTCCTCTCTTCGTCCAAATCTTCAAGGTTGAATCTGTAATACTTTTTCGGTTGCATGTCCCGATCGGGTCTTCGATCGTGTCTTGTCCGAAATCTTCTGGATTAATCTGTGTATCATTTTGGTCATGGTCTTCGACTGCAGCTTCAACCGTGTCGCGTCTGAAAACATCTAGAATGAAATACTTCACTTTGATTTGCATCCTTTGAATTCTCTAAGTTCCAAAACGATATCTACTCACTGCATGGACTTATGTAAACATGTTAGCACACTTAATAACCGTTTTGAGGGTATTTCCAATAAATATACATACAAATATCATGATTAAGCCATTTAGAATATAATCAATAAACAACTTATTATTTCACTCAAAACATTCATCATCAAAATAAACTAAGTCTAACACATGGAGGCTAACAATCTCTTTCTTTTTTATGATGACAAAATCTAATAAGTTGGTTATTCCTAAATCTAAGTATGTGCATACACTATCGCATATTTGATCTCTCCCCCTTAATTTATGCAATATATCTAACATTTAATTTCATGCATACATGCTATACCAATTCTTTATACAATAACAATTTTTCACTCCCCTATAACAACTTATATATTCCTCTCCCCCTTTTTTGTCTTAATCAAAAAGAATCCATGGGAGGGGAGACTTCAAACAATCAAGCATTACTCCTCCTTAGTCAATATTCAAATCAAAGGAAAATATCGAAGGATTATACCAAATTAAGTAATTAAATAATTTCTCCCCCTATTGAGTTATCATTAAGAATCTATGGAGAAAATAGAGTTTTATCAATCAAATTCATCCAATTGAATAAAAAAAAATGTAATTCCCCCTTTGACAAAATTGATACAAAAAATAAAGCATAAGAGGGAATATCAAAATCAATTTGTAGTTTCTCTCCTCTATGTTAATACACAAACAAAATATGGGGATATATCACAAATTAAATATTTTCCCTTCCCCTTAGCGCAATTTAAACAATTCATAATTTTCTCCCCCTCTAAGATTATCAACATGCATATATGAGGGAATATAAATATTAAGAACCATCTATTTTCAAGAACAAGGATACCAATTGAAAATCTTCATGGATGAATTCAAGTGAAAAAAAAATTATTCTCCCCCTATCTCTATGCACAAACTCAAAGTAGTTGAGGATCAAATGATACCAAATTAAAGTACCTTAAAAGATACCAATTTGTAGAAAAAAATAATCTCTATTATACCATAACAAAATAACTTCAAAAATGATACCAATTTAAAAAATAAGCTCAATGATACCAAAAACAAGACAACTTAAAAGAGGTACCAATTAAAGAAGAATAGGCTCAATGATACAAATAGTTGTATTAAAAAGTCTTAACTCAAAAATACCAATTGAAATAATCTATCTTTAAAAGATATGCAAGTTAAAGTCATTTATCTTCCCCTAAATCAATGTATATAATCAAAACATTGGGGATTGAAATTCAAGATAGATATCAATTGTTAAAGTAAAAAAACAATAAACAATTATTGATACCAATTGAAAGATTTCAAATCAAAAGAAAAATTATTGATACCAATTGAAATTCAAATACAAAAAACAATTCTTCCCCCTTTTGTCAAAATACCAAATTATTTGGGGAAATGCATCAAAATCAAACAATTTTATTTTCTCCCCCTACATTAATGATCAATATTAAATCTATGGGAAATTCCAAATAATCATAAAACAAAACAATTACATCTAAACAATTATCTCTCCCCTTTTATCAGTAAACGAATTCAATCCAAAGGAAAAATCAAAACATCCAACAATCCTTTAACATATATAATTTAGAATACCAATTGTTGGACTCAAGCAAAATATACCAATTGAAGAAAGGATAAAAATTTCAACTTAAAGATACCAATTGAAGAATTAATAAACTAATGATACCAAGAGAATTTTCAACCAATCAAATCAATATCAATGATACATTTGCAAGAATATCAAAAATGGATCCAAAACTATCAATTGAAAAATTAAAGTCAATTGAAAACAATCAAACTCAAGAGAAAGAATAAATGTATACACAAGTATAATACTAAAAACAAGAATACCCTATTGTCTACCTCCTTAAGTGCATTACCATCTTTATTGTAATGGAGGCACATTTTTTAAGCTTCTTCCTTTTTGTGTTGGATACTCACAAATCCATTTCCTTTAAGCTCCTTAGGAGAACCTCCAACCTCCAACAAAAATTAATTGGGTTTCTTTGGTACCCAAATCTTTTTTAGTCTATTTTTTACAGGTTTGGTTCCTTTAGGAACCCATATAAATTTATAATTCAAATTAGATTATTCAATTTAAATAGACAAATAAAGGATTTATGGCGAATACAATTACAAACATTGCAAGTAGTAGGGCTAACAAAGAAATTATTATAATTCTTTTTCTTTGCAAAGTGTTGATAGCTAATGTCAGCTTTATCAAATGTAACCCTTTGCAAACCTAATATTAAAATTTTTGCTACTGTTAGTGAATTTAAGCATAATAGAATTTAAATAATCATTTTCAATTTTATTTCACTAATATCAATTTCACGTATTTAATTATAGCATTAGAAACATCAACCCTGCTTTTCAATTCAACAATTTGATTTAATCATATTTGCATGCTTTTCAATCAAGTTGTTATTTTCCTTTTTAAGCAATTTATATCTACAATTAAGATCATTGAAACTCTCAAGTAATTTATTAAAAGCATCTAGCAAATCATTATCTTCATCATCATTATCAAAATCGCTAGAAGAAATGTGGACCTTTTCCTCATTGGCCATGAAGCAAATGTGAGAGAATTCTTCAATCTCGGAAGAGGAGTCTGTTAGCCTTTTTGTTAGGCTTAGTTTTATTTTGATGAGGACCAAATGGTTTAATGTAATGAAAATTATAAGTTGGTTAATTGTGTTTTTATTGATAATGTATTCAATGTTTTATTCATTATATTTATACTCAAATTTATCAAAAATACCCATATTGTGGGTATTAAAGTGTGCTAACTTGTCTATCTAAGTCCATGTAGTGAATACATATTGTTTCGGGACTTAGGAAAATCAAGAAGGTGAAAAAGGAGCAAAAGGTCGACGAAACAACACAAAGGGTCGATCTCATTGTGCATCTATGAAGGAAAGGGTCAACCTTGTGAAGCAAAAAAAAAAAAACAGCTGGCCAAAATTTTTGCAATGAAGGAAAGGGTCGACTGCTTTGTCGAAAAGGTCGGCCGCATCATTTGAAAACTCCTATTTCTCAACGGTCTTCAAAATTTGACTAGAGGTCCATCAACGAAGGAAAGGGTCGACCACACAGTCGACCGCAAAATGGACAGATTAGTTTGAAGGTCGACCACACGGTCGACCGCATAGTGGAAGATTGCCACAACAGTCAAATCTCAACGGCCAGAACTCCAACAGCTAGTAAACGGGTCAACCATTTAGGGCATAAGGTCAACCGCTTGAGCAGTGTTTATAAATATGAGATCACTCCAAGCTCTCTATAACGAACGGAGAATCGAGGCAAAGCCCTGCCAATTGAAGACTCGATTCCATATCATTGTGAGCATTGTAAATCCAATTCTCCCCACACTTAAACTTGTTAGTTAATTTGGGAGAATTCGGATTAGCTAGATTTGAGCTTTAATTTTCGATTCTATTATTGTGCTTATTTTGTAAAGGGTGATTCCCTAAGAATTCATCACACGAGGGTGACAACCCAAAACATATATAGGCTCGATTGAATGCCCGTAAGTTCAATCATAGGGTGACGACCTCAATAGTCAAATTTAGGGTAATGCCCCGTAAGAGTTAAAGGTTGACGACCTTATAATTAGTCAAGGGTGACGCCCCGTTTAATAGTCAATTTGTAAATGGTTTTATTGGCACCCGTAAGCCAATTGCTTAGTGTATCTCCAAGTGGAACTTGGCGCGCGGATGTAGGTGAGTTTGTCGAACTGCGTAAACAAATATTGTGTGCACTCTCTCTATCCGTTACTCTTTAATTTATGCATTTAATGTAATTGCATAGTTAATCGTATTCGATAAATCACTTATTGATTTAGAGAATTTAAATATCGCACAAAAAAGTTAATATGCTATATTCACCCCCCGCCCCTNGTGAATTGAAAGCGGAGAATAATGATTTGAACTTTATTGTGCTTAAATTCACAAATAGGAGCAAAAATTTAAATATGCTCTTAAATCAAAGGGTTACTTTTGATAAAGCTGGTATTGGATATGAACCCTTTGCAAAGAAAAAGAATTACACAAATCTATTTGTTAGCTCATCTATTTGTAATTATTGCAATTGTGTAGGATACAAATCTTTTTTGTTGTCCATTAAAATTAAATGCCAATGTGAAATCAAATTGTGATTCTAAATTTGTCCATCCTTTGAATTTAAATTCTAAACTTGTATGGGTTCCTAAAGGAACCAAGCCTCTAACCAATGGACCCAAAATGGTTTGGGTACCAAGATATGTAAAATGATTTTTGTTGTAGGTTGGAGATTCTCCTAAGGAGAATATATGATTTGGATAATGGAGTATCCAAAACAAAATGGGAGAAGCTTCAAAGAATGCCTCCAATGCTAAAAAAATGGAATTAAACTATGTGGAGGTACACATTTCCTTTTTTAATCGATTCAATTTGATTTTTATTTTGATTTTGGATTGAATTGGTAGATATCATGGATCATGAATTTGGATATTTCCTCAATTGGTATCTACTATTGGAATTGTCCATAATCTTACTTGAATTGACTTAAATTTGCTATTTGATTCTTGATTTGAGTTGAATTGATAGTTTTAGGTTGTAAATTTAATTAATTATTCAATAGGTATCTAAAAATTGATTTGTCTACTATTGCTTAAACTTATTGGATTAGTTGTTAAATTTAATCTCCTATTTCATATAAGTTAAAATATAATTTATTACTTCAAATTATAATTTGATGATTTGTATTCCAAAAATTTGATCTCTAGATTACAAATATTGTTTTGAATTGGATGTATATCTTCATTTGATATTTTTGGGTTTGAAAATTGTATTCCAACAATTAAACTTATAGTTTGAATATATTCAATTGTTTGGAATGTTGGATATTCAAGTTTTGACTTATGTATCTCTCCCTTGGACTAAAATTAGCTATTGATATAGCGGGATAAGATAATCTTGTATAGAATTGACTTATTTTGCTTTTCTATTTTTGATTGAAATTGAATTGACTCAAACTCTTCAATGCATAGTCTGAATTTATTTTTCATATTTTTTAGATTGGAATAGAAGATATTAAATGGTATATTGGTTGAACATATCTTGGAATCTTTGATAATTCTTTTTTTTTTGTTGAAATCTGTATCAACTCTTGCAAGTAGTATTTCTAAGTTGAATTTTGCATAATTCTTGAATTGGCTAATTTTTGTTGCTGGATGCTATTTTGGATGCTTTTGTTGGATTACATTGATTAGTCATTTTTGACATTGCTAAGAATGGTTTTAGGTTACTGTTTTGCTTTTAAAATTATTTTGAGATCATTGACTTTGTTTTGAAATGTTGATTTTAATTATAGTCTTTGATCGAATTTGCTTCTGCTAAGGTAGACTTTGATGATTCTCCCTTGATTTTAAATTGATTAATGCTAAGAAGAGAAAAGTAAATTTGCATAGAGTTTATTGATTAGCTTTTAAAAATTGTTCAAGTCTTTAAGTTTTGATAAATTTGCTTCCGCTATAGCTTAAACTTTGACAATTCTCCATTGAATTGAAATTGGATAGTAAAATAGAGGGAGATAATAAAATTGTTTAGAGTTTCTTGTTTTGATTTTGATGAATTGTGTTTCCCTTTTGGATTGTTTTTTTGCTATAGATAAAAAGGGGAATCATAAATTGATTTGACAAATTTTTTTTGTGAAAAATTGGTTTCTGCCTTGGATTAAATTTGTATATGGTTAAGAAAAGGAGAAAATGGAAGTGTTTGAGAATTAATTGAGATATTTTTTTAATGATGATTTCAACTTTAGTTTTCGATAAATTTGCTTCCGCTTAGGCTTATAACTTTGATAATTCTTCCTTGCTTTTAAATTGATGAAGGGGGAGATAAATGTTTGAATGAAAATTGATTTGTTTTTTAATTATGGATTTTCCCATCGATTGAATTTTGTTAATTGATTTAGGGGGAGAAATTAAAATTGTTTGATTCAACTTATATTTTCCCAAATGTTTTCAATTTTTGATTTGAAAGGGGAAATAACTTTTGTAGTTGTTTTTGAAATTGATATCATTATTTATCTTTGGTTTGAAATCTCTAAATTGATATAAATAATAACTTCTATTTTGAAATCTTCAAATTGGTATTAATTCTTGGGTTTGGTTTTAAACCTGTACAATTGGTATCTATCTTGAAACTCCATCCCCAATGTTTTGATTGTATGCAATGATTTAGTGGGAGAGGAATGTTTCTTCACTCGAATATTTTTGAAAAATAAAGTACATCAATTAGTATCTTTGAAATTGGATTTCATTTCTTCAATTGGTATCATCAATTTATCTATGCTTTGAAATTTTTAAATTGGTCTCAATCTTTGTTATTAGGATTGAATTTCAACAATTGAAATGATTGGACTTATTTTTTTAATTGGTATCATGTATGAAATTATTTTTGTTTTGGTATCAATGAAATCATTTTTCTCTACAATTGGTATAATGTCTTTAGGATTTTCATTTGATATCATATTTTAGATTCCCCGCCATTTGATTATGTGCATAATGCTAGAGGGAGATAATTTATCTTCTAAATTTGAATTCTTCCATGGACTGTCTTTCCATTGGTATATATTGTATTTCAAATTGGATGGTTCTCTTAAGTTTTGGATTCTCTCCTATATACTTGGTGATAACTATGCAGGGGCAGAGAAATTTATTAAAATGATTTACTATTGCTCTAAGGGGGAGAGCAAAGTTTTAAACTTGGATTATATCCCCAATAATCTCTTTTGTGATTTATATAGGGGAGGAGATAACTTGATTGATATTTTGATTATAAATGTGGTATCGCTCATACACTTAAATTTTGGATTTCACTTGGGATATACAATTCGTATCAATGGTTGAAAAATATGTTTGTTCTTAATTGTGAAGCTTCTATTGGTATCATTTGTTAAATTTCTTATTTCTTCAATTGATATCGTTTTTAGAAATTGAAAAATTAATTATAAATTTTGGTATCTCTCATAGAAATTTGTTTTAGATTTCATTTTGAACTTACAATTGGCATCATTCTTGACAAAATTGATTTGATCTTAACTTTGAATTTACAATTGATATTAATCTTAGAAAAAATTGTTTTGCTTCAAATTGTGAATTATCAATTGACATCCTTTGTTAATTTCTTAATCCTTCAAGTGGTATCACTTCTAGATTTTGAAATCTTGTTTATAATTCTCATAACTTCATTGGAATTCATTTATTTAAAATAATAATAATTGGTTTGATATGTTGAATTGAAGTAGATTCTAGTTCCTACACTTGATATCTTATCTCTTGAATCCCTACTTTTTTCGGTATCTATGAATTGAAATCTAATGCTTAGAGTTTTCTCTCAAATAAGGTTCTATGTGTAATGACAAAAAGGGGGACAATGTTTCTTGAATCGATGTTTTTTGAATGTGGTTGGTTTGAATTTGGTATACTATATTTAGCCACTCATTGAGATTATATTTGGACTTAAATGCATCATTCCCTCAAATATGTATGAATGCTTAATTACAAAGAGGGATGATATTTTTGATTGAATTGTGATTGTGGGTGCTTAAATTGGTATCTTATCTTTGATTACTCATTGAACTTTAATGTTGATATTCCCTCAAATGAGTTTCTATGCTCAATACAAAAGAGGGAGAATATTTTTGTTAGAAATCTTTGTGATTGTGGTTATTTACAATTGGTATCTTTCTTTTGACCACAAATTGAAATTAAATGTATATTTCCCTTAATGGTTTGCTTCTTGGTTAGATTCATTGATTAAGGGGAGAGATAGTTTTAACTTGTTGATAATTGCTCTAGGAGTAATTAAATTATATCTTGAATAGTCTTGATGATTTATGCTTGATTACCTCTTTTGTTTGATTTGTGAATTAACTCCTTGATTAAGGGGGAGAAATTTGTTTTTAGTAGAATTAATTGTTGAGTTTGTCTTTAGATTCTAATGCTTATTCCCTCAATTTTGCTTATGTTGAAAATGTTCATGGGGGAGAATTTCTTAGATGAATCTTTTGATAATCTTATTTTGATAACATTTCTTGATTGTGTTAGGACTCCCCTCCCCTAGAATTAATTTTTGATTATTACAAAAAAGGGGGAGAATGGTGTATAAGTTGTGATATATTTTAGGGGAAGTTTAGTAGCTTGTTGCATAGATTAATTGGTTGATAAATTGCTTAACTAAATTGGATAAATCTAATATGCAATATTAGATGCACAGGGGAGCAGATCGGCTTGCGTGGTATAGGATTGGATTTGTGTCGGGGGATCGGTTTCCTATTGGTTAGGGATTGTTTCCTTTCTGATTTTAAATCTATTTCTTCGTAGTTCTGCGATGATTCGGACGGGTGCAACCAAGTTGATCTCGTCCTCAAGTCCGAAATCTCACAGGCTAAAGTGAGGCTTCGAACGGGAAAAGGCATCCCCATCCTGTCTGTATCATCCGCAAGTAACTTGCGGACACTATATCGGGTCTACAAGTAGCGTCTGTGTGTCGTCCAAATTGTCCCTAAAATCGGACGGAGGTAAATCGGACGATACTCCAACTCGTTCGCAGTCGTCCCGACCCATCCGAAGGTGTCCATGTTCAGAACAGATTCGATGTGGACAAGGAAACTCGCATCCGCATTGTCTAGGACCTCGTCCGAATGTGTCCCAAGTTGTACAGATTCAATGCGAACGCATCATTCATCGTCCGGGACTTTGTTCGAAAGTCCACTGTACAGTGAGGTTAGTACGAGACATTGCATCCTGAGCTGTCCTAAGCCTAATGTTAGCATGGCCAAGCACTTGCAGACGACATTCCTTCTTCCGCAACACCAAAATTCCCACTTTTCTTTATCTTTTTACACTTAACTCTTACCCCACAACATTTTCCCCATAGATACACGCCACAAAAATGACAAGTATAGATACGCGATGTAATATCCCCATACTCCAACACTCTTATTACATCACGTTTACAGAAAGAACGTAACGGAAATTCTCCTCAACTTAATGCTCGAAAACGTCCTTGGTAATACCCCGATAGTTGACCTACTTAAAAAGTCATGGTGTTACACCCCTCCCCTTAGAATTCTTTTTGATTATGACAAAAAGGGGGAGAAAGATGTATAAGTTGTAATATATATTTACGGGAGAGTTTAGTTGCATGTTGCATGGATTAAGTGTTTGATAAATTGCATAACTTAAAGGGTAGAAATCAAATATGCAATATTTATATGTACGTGCTTAGTTTTATGGTAAACACCTTATTGAATTTTGTCATCATCAAAAAATAGGAGATTGTTAGCCTTTTTGTTAGGCTAAGTTGTACTTTGATGGTGACTAAAATGTTGATTAATTTAATAAATCAATAAGTTGTATTTTGTGTTATATTTTGTATTTTTTGGATATTATTCTTAACGTTTTATAATAATATTTATATCCGTGTATATTGAAAATACCCTCAAAATGGGTATTATTAATGTGCTAACATGTTTACTTGAGTTCATATAGTGTAGCATATCATTTAAGGACCAAATAAAGTTCAGGGTTAATTCTGTCACAATGCACTCCAGAGTTTTTTGACGATAGAGAGGACACAGGGAATGCATCCTAAATGCACTTAGGAGTTTTAGGACAATAGCGGACGTAGGCGGACTATAGAGGACGCAGAACTTTTGAATCTGTAATATTCTGGTGGCTTTTCGGATGATAGCAGATGAGGACATTGTGTCCGAAAAGTCCAAATTATGCATAACGGCTATATTTCCAATGGACGAATTTTAAGGGATATTTTCCAACGGCTACATGCAGATGTCCGAAAAAGATTTTGGACGTCTGAAAACTCACTGCCTATAAATATAAGATCACTCCAAGCTCAACGTAATGAATGGAGAATCGAGGCGAAGCCTTGCCAAATTTAAGACTCGATTCATACACACTGTGAGCATTGTAAATCCAATCCTCCCTAACACATAAATTTGCGAGTTATATTTGGGAGAATTCGGATTAGTTAAATTTGAGAGTTAACTTCCGATTTCATATTTGCGCTAAATTGTAAATGGTGATTCCCTAAGAATTCATCATAATTGGGTGACTGCCCGCAATAGTCATTGGCTCGATTGAACACCAATAAGTTCAATCATTGGGTGACTCCCTATAATAGTCAAATTTAGAGTAATGCCCTGTAATAGTCAACTTAAGGGTGATGCCCCGTAACAGTCAAAGGTTGACAACCTTAGAATTAATTTAGAGTGACACCCCGGTGAACAGTCAATTTGTAAACGGTTTTATTGGTACCCGTAAGCCAATTATTTAGTGAATCTCTAAGTGAAATCTTGTACCGCGAACGTAGGTGGTTTTGTCGAACCGCGCAAACAAATATTGTGCACTCTCTCTAACCCTTTCTTTACTTTGTTGCATATATTTATTATTGTGTATTTTAATTATATGTATTAAATCACTTAGGGTTCTTAGAGATTAAATATCGCACGAAAAAATTAGGTACGCTATATTCACCACCCCCCCCCCCCCTTCCCTCCCCTCTATAGGCATATATCGATCCTTCAGAGATTACATGCCTCTTGGATAGCTGTCACTTTAGGTAGTCACTTGCTTGGTAGACACCTAAGAATTTTTCTTACAAGCTCTTCGTTGGAATAAGATGTACCAAGCACTTTTAAACCATTAGTAATATTAGTAAAACGCGTAAATATACATGTAATGGTTTCATCTTTGTCCATGCTAAATAGTTCATATTCATGGATGAGCATACTTCATTTAGTTTCTTTTATTTGATTAGTGCCCTCATGTGTGATTTCAAGTAATCTCCATATTTCACAAACATTTTGACACGATTGCACTCTATTAAACTTATCATGACTTAAAGCACAATGTAAGAAATTCAAAGTTTTGGTATTTAAGCTCAATTTACGCATATCAATATCGTTGTATTCATCATCCAACTTTTGAACATTCAAACTATTTTCGAGTTTAAGTAGAATGTAAGGCCAATTTTGGATAATTTTCCAAAGATTATAATGTGTAAATTAAATATAAATTCTCATCTTAGTTTTCCAATATGCGTAATCACTACCATCAAAATATGGAGGTCTAGATGTAGATTGACCTTCATTATGCATATTAAAACCTATTATAACTTATATACTCAATAGATGCAACCCAAAATATCCAAGCAATCCAAAAATCAATAGATAATCTAATAGATAAAATTTAACAAAAATTGTATCAATATGCACAATAAAAACAATATCACACAAAAATTTAAATTACTCACTCTAATAACACTTGTAGGACCATGTGCATGCCTATAGAGGGGGGAGGGGGTGGGTGAATTAGGCGTTCTAATATTTTCGTACGATATTTGATTCTCTAAATCCTATGTCCGCGCTCCAAGGGTCTACTTGGAGATCCCTGATTCTCCAATCTCCCCGGTTGACGATATTTGACTTACAGGTGTCAAAAAAAACCTTTCAATGACTATTTTGAGGTGTTACCCTTTCCTTTGACTATTGTGGGGCATCACCCTTAGCTTGACTATTTCGGGGCATCATCTTTATTTGACGAATTCGTAGGGAGTCACCCTTTACAATGGAGTACAAGTGTTTGAGGAATTGAAAGCACAATCTAACTATTCAAAACTCTCCCAAATAGAAAACTCAAGATTTGTGATAAGGAGAGTTGGATTACAAGCTCACTAAAATGCTAGAAAAGTTTAGAGTAAAATTTAGCAGAGCTTCGCTACTTCTTTCATTGGTTGATTTGAGCTTTGAAGTGTCTTCTATCTATAGACACAACTATATTTGGTCGACCCAATCTTTTTGGTCAACCATATCCGACCATTAGAAACTAGCCATTGTGTTTACTGTGCTTTTTCTATCACATCTTTTGACCAGAACCTTGACTGCATTGTGTCCGAAAAATGACATAAATATTTCAGAAGCAATTTGTTAATGTTTTCAGTCGCTATCTTTGAGCGCATCTCAATCGGAAACTCTCGGACCAATCTATGTAGCTTTTCGGTTGCCAACTTTGACCGCGACTTCGACCCCTTCTCACTTCGTCCAAATCTTTCAGGTTGAATCTGTAATTCTTTTCAGTTGCATGTCTCAACCGAATCTTCTACCGCGTCTCATCCAAAATCTTTTGGAATAATCTGCGTATGATTTTGGTCGAGGTCTTCGACCACAGCGTTGACTGCGTCGCGTCTGAAAACATCTAGAATGAAATACTTCACTTTGATTTGCATCCCTAGAATTCTTTAATTCCCAAAACGATATCTACTCACTACATGGACTTAGGGTAACATGTTAGCGCACTTAAATACCCGTTTTGAGGGTATTTCCAATAAATATACATATAAATATTATGATTATGCCATTTAGTATATTAACACAATAAACAACTTATTATTTCACTCAAAACATTCATCATCAAAATAAACTAAGCTTAACACATTTAGGCTAACAAAAGGTAACACGTAGAAACAATCTATACATGAAAATAGTGATTACATATCTAAAGTCATTACCATTCTAACCTAACATTACATGTTTTAAAGAGAAATTATAATAACAGTCAACAAGAACATATGCTCAATCAACGTATGATGCTATAGTAACACATACTCGATTTATAGCCCTTAGGCACCACACTTAAGACAATCAACAAAAGCATATCCTCAATCAACGTATAAAACATCACAATAGAAATTGAAGGGAAGATACACCTAGCATTTTGTGATGCAGGCCAAAGGCTAATCACAAACAAACATCTTTTACCTAAAGTTCTTAATGAAGTCTGACTATTCAAATCTTTTTTCAACAGGTTGGATTTTCCTTAAAGTAAACAAAGAGTCGGTTAATAAAAGGATAAACCTTTAACACTATATACTGTTCACAGTCCAAGAAATAGTTTTGAAAACATTTCAAAACTTGAAGAAGGATTCAATAGAGAACTAGAGAGAATTATCTTAGTCTTTGTGCTTCTCAGATTATTAGGTTTTCGACCGAACTCTTCATATTTATAGACCGTCCCTTGAGAATATTATGGAAGAAAATTTTGCAAAAAACATATATTAAGTTTATCTTTTCCTAATCTATTCATAATTCAAATTGCCGTTTGCAGATAATCTGGAAAACAAACTCGTTTAAACTTGTCTGCAACACTTACAAACATGCATGTTATGATTGTGGTCACCCACTTCATCAATTTCTTCCAATAGTAATCTGTCATGTTAGCCTTTATTCTTACATTTGCAGTTGTTAATGTTACCATGGTCATAAATCCTTTCGCAAAAGCCAACACTTTCACGGATACTTCGTTTTGCATTCTTTTCCTATCTTCAAATGATGATATTTCACTTCGTCTTTTTATCTTCCACAAACATCTCCCTTTCTGCGAAGCGTACGCTTCCGTACCTTCACTGTTAGTCGTGACTCTTTAATCCAAATGACAATGTTCCATCTCTTTAATATGTTGTTGTGGACACATTTGCTACCGTAGAAATCCTTCATTAACACAAAAGGATGACATCATTTTCTTTAATATGCTGTCGTAGACACGTTTGCTACTACGGGAACACTCCATTAACACAAAAGGACAGCTGTATACTTTTATTTTACTTAATTCATTCAATGCAACATTCTTCTTTTTTGCAAGGAATCTTACCTTTCTGCAAAAGAATCTTTCCTTAAATCCTACGATTCATGTTTCATACTTTAATTCAATCTCATGATCATTCTTCCTTTCGCATCCTCATATCTTTCCTTTCCGCAAAAATATCTTTCCCCACTGTGGATCTTTTAGCTAAACAACAACGTGTAATTACTTAGTACTCTCAGAGCAACATCTTTTCTTTTCGCATAGAAGCTTTCCTTTCCATGGAAGCATATTTTTATTTTGCTTTCTTTCATGTTTTTCTCTCTCTTTGATCATAGCCATTCCTTGATATCATCCAACGGTTGGCGTTTCATTCATTCTTCCTTTAAATGTTCCTTCATCAAAATGACATCGTCCCATCCGTGGATACCCATACATAAGTTGTTTCCAACCCTTCTGTGGACACCTTCATTCATATAGATCCTAACACTTCCGCAGTGTCTGCTAATATTTGCCCTCCACGTATACCATTCCTAAAGCGGATAGTCTCTGCCATGGACATGAACACTCTTGTGGATTCCATTTAATCTGCAGACACTGATCTCAGTCTGCCCATTTCAAATTTGATAGCCAATCCTTCGTTTGCCTTTCTTCATCCAAGGGTCCCGCCTTCGTCCGATCTTTTTCATGAATACCCCTACACGGTCGCTTCTTGATTTTCTTAGTAAATTTTATATTTTTATTTTTTATAAAATCCTTTATTCTAATTTTTCTTAATTCCTTAACTTATTTAACAACTCTAATATTTTTAATCCTTCATTAAAATTTGCAAAATTTGACAATAATTAATTTATTGAAATCCTACGATGCACAAAATTAAACAAGTAAATTTCTAGGGTGTTACATATATGCTCCTCGGTCACAACCCAACATAAAAGTGATCTATATAGTCTTCCATATAAAACTTCATATGATGAAACTTCAATATTGGTTTGTTAGCTATCTATAAACAAATTCCACCAAAGGTAAGTGCTTCACCAAACTATCACCAATATCTAGAATACAAGATCTCAATATATTCTTAAGAATGAGGATCATACGCTTAGATCTCAGATCTCTATCAGAAACAATACTCGAGGAAATATCGTGAAAATGAACAATACACTCGATATATAGCTTATTAGCTTTGTCAAAGAGAAATTCATTCTGACCAGAGTATAATGTGCATATTTTGTCAATCTACCAACAATTACTCATATAGAATCAAATTTTTGCACTGTAATCGGCAATCTAATCACAAAATCCATGGTGATTTCATCAAATTTCCACTCAAGAATTGTTAGAGGCTGCAACAACCCAATTGGTCTCTGATTCTCATCCTTAACATGCTGACAAGTCAAACACTTGAAAATATATATATATAGCTACATTCCCTTTCATTCCAATCTATCAATATTGATGCTTCAAGTCATGATACATTTTTGTGGAAATGAGATGAATAACAAATCTTGACTTATGGCCTCATATAACATTGTCTACCTCAAATCCAAATCACTAGAGACCACAAATTGATTCTTGAAGGATAGAAATCCATCAGAGCTGATCTCCCAACAGTCAAACTGCTCACTAGATCAAATTTTCTCAAGTCACTCTTTTAACTTATCATCAAAATTCTCCATATCTTTCACATGTTGTAGAAGTGTAGGGGTTGCTACTAAATCAAAAACTTAAAAAACCTAGCCATCCTCTTGAAAATTTCTTCCAATCGTCCAACACAAGACAAGAATGAAACACCCTTGAGGATAATGACTCAAATCATTAACTACAACATTGGCCTTTCTAGAATGATATTTCAAAGAAAAGTCATAGTCCTTTATATATTCCATCCACCGTCATTATCAGAGATCAAATCACATTATGAGAAAAGGTATTTAAAACTACTTTGGTATGAAAATATCTTGAATTTAGCACCATAAAATAGCTTCGCCAAATCTTCAATGCAAATATAATAGTCGCAAGCTCAAGGGCGTGAGTAAGGTAATTCCACTCATGCATCTTTAACTATCGAGATACATAAGCTATCACTTTATCCTGCTACATCAGAATGCAACCCAAACCCACTCCTGATGCATCTGTATATACTACATATGACAAACTCTCATCAGGTACTGCCAAAACTAGCACAGTAGTCAATATTTTTTTAAGCTCTTAAAAATCTGTCTGACATTTGTTATTCCAAATAAATTCTACGTCCTTTTCTGGTCAGTTGTGTTAGTGGCATAGCAATATAAATATTTTTTTTTTACAAACTGACGATAATAACAGCAAGACCAAAGTAGCTACACACTTTAGTAATATTTTTGGGTGGCTTCCCATCTAACACAACCTCAATCTTGGTTGGATCCATTGAAATGCCACTTTGATAAACAACAAAGCCTAGAATTTTCCTCTCAGTCATCCAAAAACTGCACTTTTTCCACTTTGCATACAAATGATGTTCACATAGGATCTGTAGAACAATTCTTAGATACTGCATATGATCTTCCGGGTCTGAGAATATATCAAAATATCATTTATGAAGACCACTACAAATTGGTTAAGATAAGGCCAAAAAACGTAGTTCATAAGATCCATAAAAGAAACTAGTGCATTTGTAGCATCCCGTAACTTTTTTCGTATAGAAAGTTTCTTTCTTTTAAAAACACACGTGAGGAAAAACCAGAGTAACAAACAACGAAAGTCTTTTATATATAAAACTCAGAGTAAACAAAATGTAGAAGTCTTTTACATTTAAATACCACAATCCAGTAGTTTAAAAGCTATTTAGTAAACACAGGTAAAACGTTAACTTAAAACAATTTGCAGTCATTAAACACTTGAAAACTTTTAAACATTTAAACATATTTATTCCATTTTCATGAGCCATAACGCCAAGGTCAATGTTGCCAATAGCACAAATGCCCAACCCATCAATACTCCATCAGCTACGTCTTTTATTAACTTTATCCAATCATCGGCTCCTTACCTACATCAATGGGACCTAACTATGAGCTTAAAGCTCAGTAAGCAGTATAAACGTAAAACATGAAATACACATATAACTTTTGTAACATCGTATATAGTTATTTTTTGCTTATCTATTACTATTTCTATCTTTTACTATTATTTATTCCGTTTCTGTGCTGGGCGTATCCAACAAACCACAAAAACTGTTATTTTTTATTCCTGTCTTTTACTATTATTTAATCTATTTATGTGTCAGGAATATCCAACCAAACAACACAAATATTTGTTTACTTATCTTTGATTTTTGTGTCGGGCGTATCTAACCGAACCAAAACTATTTACTTATCTTTGGTTTCTGTGCCTCGTGTAACCAACCGATCCACAAAAACAACTATTTACGTTTATTTCATTTTTGTGTACTTTAGGATTTCAAGTCTTAACTTTGTTGTACACAAACAATCCTATCTAACGTGTTCCTCGATCTATCCTTAAAACGTGATTCATCCGACCTAAGGAATTGAACTTAAATCTAATAAACATACAATTCATAACAAACAGTCAAACAAACAATAAACACCCTTTAATTCTTGTGATGTAGGCCCTTTCGGACAAAACACATGCAGTACCACTTACTTGGAGTCCTTAACTTTAACGAGTTATCACTTAGAGTTTCTTCTTCACAGAACCTATTCATCAATCATAATAGTTTGACAAACTTAGAATCAATGGAATAATCATCAATCCTAACTTAATAGATTAATTTCCTAATAGTATAGCTCTTCTTTTATGTCCAACAGAATCAACCAATATGGCGTTTCAACCCTATCTTTCAACTAACATAGATAATACTTCTAATTAATCTATCCAGAGTCTAGCTAAACCCATTAACAATCATTGTAGCAAAGAATCATGCAAACCCACATCCTTAAGGTAAGCAACACAATATTCATCAACAAGTTTAATTTATTAATTCATGCGGAGAGCAATTCATCCTATTACATACTTCACATGCATTAACCAATATCTTCATCCAACAAAACCTTATTAACAAGCCGAGAATAACTTAACTAGTAACATGCTAATCCCATAGTACTATATCCATCAAATCCAAAACACATACTTTCACCAATATCCATTAATCACCTCGGCAGATCCATTAACTAACAGGTTAAAACAATAGAAGAACACATACCTCTCTTGACTTTCATCACAAATGTTTACTGCATTCCAGAATGGTGAAGACTCAACAACTCACAAACTCTCTTTATGTCACCTTCTCTTTCTCCAAAAACCTCAACAAGTCCTTTACTCACTTTCTACACTTCACGATCCTTAGTCTCACTTTCTCAAACCTTCATTAGATCTCATATATAAATCACGGAATCTGTCTTTGTAATAACTCTTAGACCCTCACAACTTCATAACCCTCACGCCTTTCTTCAAAAACTCTAGAGTATCCTTACAATTATTTCAAAACACAAACTCTAGAAGCAACACCCTTTGTTGTTTCCAGAACCCCACTTCACTCAAGATTTCAACAGAGTTTCCCCCAGTTTTTCTTTTTTGTCCAAACTCGCTCTCTTCACCTCTCTATGTATGAACCACATCCATGACTCTTCAGCATCCACTCACATGAAGACAGAAGGCCAAAGGATGGCAACTCTTCAACATCTAGCAGCTCTTCGACGTCCAGGCACTTTAGAAGACAGTCTCTCCATCTTCAGGTGTCAGTTAAACCCCTCTAGATGACCTTCATAAATGGCGGTTGATTGCGCCGGTCAATTGAACCAGTCGATCGACCACCAATCACCATCATATTTTCTTCAAAAATTTTGGACGATTGTCATGGATGAGCCCATCCTTGCCATTCGACTGCCCCGAACGACCGCGAGCTTCCTTCATCAGAATATACATATATACGTATTTCCTCCAAATTATTTCCTTAACATGATATTTATATTCATACGTATGCTATATATATATATATCAGGCGAGGTCCTAATTGCAAATTCTAATATCTTTCATACCACTTTATCTTCTCCAAACCATTATACACTAAATCCATATATATATTTGAACATCCATATCATCTACTAACTTATATTATATGCTCCACTATTCTTCCTTCACATTATTCTTCATTAAATCCAATATGCCCTAAAATATTATAAATCTTATACCTTCAACCATATTATATCCAAGTACATTTTCTCTTACTAATTCCACTGACTGTCAATCTAGTTGATATCATTCTATCTAACTCCAAATATCATCAAATAATTCTCCAATTAATCACAATCCTTCCCATAAGCTAAATAATCTGGGTATCAAGGTTCACTTTATCCAAATTTGTTTCACTTGACTAATACCTTAATCGTCCATTTTAACTCTAAAATCCCCAGAATTATCACTTAAGCTATACATTCAGCTCAACAAAAATTCAGGATATTACAGCATTAGTCAATTCAAACAAGACTACCAAAACTTCCAAGTGTCCATATCAAGTCTGAAAGGCAGTCTTACAAATATCTTCTTCACAAATCTAGGAATATCTTCTTCACAAATCTTCAATAGATGATAGTAAGATCTCAAACCAATCTTTGAGAAGTACATAAATCCTCCCAACTGATCAAACAAGTCATCTATTCTCAACAACAAGTATCTATTCTTGACTTTCATATGATTCATATGATTCAATTTTTGATAATCAATTTATAGATGAAGAGAACCATCTTTCTTCCTTATAAATAAGGCTAGTGCTCCCCACAGTAAAATACTATTTTGAATAAACCTTTTTTGTATTAAATTATTCAATTGGGTTCTTCATTCATTCAATTCAGCAAGAGCTACGTGGTATAGAGTAATCAAAATTGGAGCAATGTAACATCCCAAGAAAATAAGGAATATTTTCAAGGAAAATAAGTGAGAGTTCATAATAATTAATTTGAAGAAAATTGGAATATTAGAGGAAATTTATAATTTGCCACAGTTTTGTAAGAAGGAAGAATGGTCATGGGATCAATGTCACTTAAGGATGGAGGCAGAGTGCGAATATCCAAAGTGAATAGTATGCAAAAGTGTGAGTGTCCACAATGAACAGTAGAAATTCTGAATTGAGAAAATTAAGTTAAGAAAATGTTGTCATCAAATTAAATATACTCGAAAGAAAATATATTTGTGGAAGAAAAATATTAGGATGAACAAAATAGATTGATTAGATAAAAGAGTAGGTGAAAATGGAGCCATTGGATGGGGAAGATACCATGCGGAAAGATGTTTTTGTGGATAGATGCTTAGGGGAGAGAAAGATGTTGTGTGGATAAGAGATGAACTGTTGGATCAAGTTATAAGAATAAATAAGGACTGTTAGATGAGAAGAAAGATACTTCCATGGAGGGGGAAAATTCCTTACGAGAGGAAGTGGCTGCATTTAAGGACAAACGTTGTTGTTTTAGGATATATAACAGGTCCGCAGTAGTGAACGTTGCCGTGAAAACATTTTATTAAGTAGAAATGTCACTATTTTAGTTAGTAAGATGTTAGCAATAGGAAGTAAAATGACGTCATTTTAGATATGTGACGAACGTTGAACAGTGGATTAGCGGGAGTGTTGGCACCAGCAAATGAAAACGCTTCCGTGATGAACAGTACAAGAGTAACTGCGGGGTAATATGGCATTAAATGACTAGTTGTTGGAGTGAATATTCGCTGGATTGATGCTCATGCAAGAGCGAATACGTTCACTAGTGAACACTTAGATGTCCCCGAATGATTAAAAATTGGCAATGAAGGTTTATTAAGAATTTGTCTTCATGATTAATTGGGGATTAAGCCAATTACAGAAAATGATGATTTCACATTGGATTTAGCTGGGATAGGTGATTGTGGCCGATTGTAATTGGTTGAAGATGGCGATTCTCAAGTAGAAGTTATGGTGGCTGATTATGATTGAACGAGAGGATGATTCACTAGGTTTTTCCACTGCTTGGAAATCTCTATAAAAGGTGAGATTTTGGCTCTTAAAATTGGACAGATGGAAGCCACTGTTTTCGGCTCTCCTCTCTAAGTGTGGATTAATATCTAAAGAAAGAAGTGTTCTTCAAAGGTTGGGTTTTGTTTTAAAGTTATTTAAGTTTGAGATGTTGGATTAAATTAAGATGGGAAACGAAGAAGTTTCTGTATTGGTAACGCCAACTGACTTGAATGGCATTCAATCAATAAATTGTTTTGATATATTTTATGGATGGATGATTAAGTGAAACTTTGGACAATGATATGCCCTACTCTTGGGCAATATAAACATGATCAAGGAAATTGAGCTTATAAGTTGATTTAATTAAGGAAAAATTGTGAAATTGTAAATCGACCAAAGAAGAAGGTATTAAAAGAGGATGGAAGTATAATGAATATACAAATACTAATTTATCGTCTTCTGTTTGGTGAAGGTTTTTAATTTAAGGAGATAAATTGGATAAATCCCAAGACTCCAAGATAAGTAATGATTACTTGTGCTTAGCCTAACAACTTACATCACAAGATGTTTGGATTTAAGTGAGATGATGATAGTGCTTCTTGGTTGGATTTGTTATGTTGTGCTTACGATAATATGTTATGTGATGATTATTCAAGGTTATGTTATGATTATGCATGCAATATGTTTTAAAGAAAAAGAATCATACATACAAGTAAGAAAGATAAAAAAAACTAAAGGAAGATGCAGAAAATAGAAATCTGTCCCAAAAAATCTGTACCAATCCAAACTAGCAGCGCTAAAACATAAATATTTCCCAATTCCCACATGAACTTGAGCTGAAAATTGGAAGACACAAACTTAACACATTCAAATAAATCGTGTCAAAAATTTGTTACAAAATCCATTCTAGATCTCCACTTATGGTCGAAATAACAGAACCCAAAAACTAGGGTTTCACAGATTAGATCTGACAACCAGAATTCAAACAGGGCTAACTCGATTTGCATACAACCAATGAGCACCAAATTTGGCGGTTAGCAACTTAGCTCATTATAGAACAATTCTCCAGAAGAAACGAAATCAAGAGAACCAACTTAAGGGCTTCAAAACAGAACCCCAATCAAACTCATCCAGCAGCGCAGAACAGAAAACAGAATTTGCGGCATAATAGAAATCCAATAAAACGTCCAAGCCAACAAGAGCAACGAATATATTTTCCAACACAACTCCATAGCAACCAGTTACAAAAGGGACAGAATAAGGAGAACCAGAAATAACATAAAAACCCATCAAAGAACCAGCTAAAATCCGAGGAGTCCGTGGACCTCCTAGTGAGAGGAACGACTTGCGGTTTGCCGAGAAACAAACACTCTCCAAGGGGTGAAAACCTACTTCTATCTCCACTCCACAATCCACACCTTGAAGATGAGGTATTGGAAGAGATAGTATCCCAATATACTAGGTCAAGACGCTTCAAGAACACCTAGCTTGGGTGATGGAGGAATCGGCGTGGGGGGTGGGGAGGTAGCCGCGACTTCTTCTTCAAAGAGAGAACCAAGTTTTTTTCTATTTTATCAAAAGTGACTCTCCATTCTCAAAGAGGGGTCATAAAACCCTAATTGTTTACAAAATATGCCAAAAGATCAAAATGCCCTTAAAGTAGAAGTTACGCACCTCTCTAACACTTAATCAAAGACCAAACTACAAAATAGAAAAAGCCAAATAAAAGTTTCCAGAAAAAGTCTACTTCTAATTCATCAATAAGAAATCAAAGGATACTAATAATCTTCGAATGCTCACCCCTTCATAGACTTTTCGGAAGTGGAATTGATATGTTATTTGTTTGGTTGTGCATGCACCCATGTAATCATGTGGAACAGAACTGCTTTATCTTCATGAGATATTTCTTTCAAAGAATCCCAAACTTTGACATTTCCTGCAAAATAAAAACGAGTTAGGAAAGCTATAAGTTTCTTGGCTCGACTCCGAGTGATAGGACCTTGGGGCACATCAGCTTCTTGGTTGGATTTGTTATGTTGTGCTTACGATAATATGTTATGTGATGATTATTCAAGGTTATGTTATGATTATGCATGCAATATGTTTTAAAGAAAAAGAATCATACATACAAGTAAGAAAGATAAAAAAAACTAAAGGAAGATGCTTGAGTCCACTAGTGAGTCTTTGATTGAGGTCAAGAAGGACAATCTCTAGTGAGAATTAGATTGATGTTAAGATGGATAATCACTAGTGAGTCGAAGAGACGGATAATCACTAGTGAGTCTTCGATTGAAGTCAAGACGGATGATAACTAGAGAGTTTTTTTATTGATGCTGGGACGATTGATCACTAGTAAGTCTTTGATTGATATTAGGACGGATAATCACCAGTGAGTCATCGTGGATATCAAACTAACTATACTGAAAGAATGATAAGAAAGAAAAGAAATCAAAGAAAGAAACTTGAAATGCAAATGTTTTTATCATTACTTATTCAGCATTAGGTGCATATATGAATCTTGTGATGTAGGTAAAATTTGACAAAAAAAGATTGATAATAAAAGAAAAACAATTAAATTAAGATTATGATCAGTTTATGCTAGTCCCTAACCGGTTTTATATCTACCTTATTTAAAATTTAAAATAACTTAAATTTATAAGATATAAGAAAACTTTAAAATAACTTAAAAATTAACTAACTAAATATTTAAATCAAATTAAACCTCACTCAAAGATTTGATGGAATTTAAATCCGCGGCAACTTCTCTTACCTTCACCTTGGTGGCTTTTTCTTTAAATTGCCATGTAAGCAAATGCTTTAGCACCTTTTATTCCACCTTGCTTGGTGTACTCTCTAACTCATTTTGTACCTTTGAATATAAAAAATAACACGTCATATAATAAGTTGAAAGTTTCTTTGATTGAGCTATTGTCAAAACTCCTTGTGGCACATCATACACTGATGCACCAAGATTCTTCTATCCTCTAATGTAAGCATTATATTCCTTCGGTGATAGTTGACTTTAGTTTTATACTAGCTTAACCAATCCATACCTAGGTTTAAATCAAACTAATCCATAAGTGTAAAACATGTGAAAATTTTGATAACCAATTTGCACATGTAAATTTTTTACGTTAAAATCGGTCATGATGTTAGAAAGTTGAATCGAATTGTCGCGTAGCGGTGACATGTGAAATTTTGGTCAATTAATCAAATCGCTAGAATTGGAAATTTTTGGATGAAAAATTAATTTAAAAAATGAAATTTGTGAATGAATTTAGACCGGTAATCATTGTTAGATGATATTCGAAAAAAGTCATGAGTTGAAAATGACTCGATTAATATATGATAAGTATATTTAATATATATATATATATATATATATTAATTAAGTAAATGAATTGATGATTTAAGAATAAAGTAATGATATAAATGAAGGAATAGAAATAAAATGAAAATAAAGGGGGAGAATGAGACAAAAAGCCGCGGCAGATTGAAAGAAAATTAAAAAAAAAAAAGGAAAGGAAATGTTTAAATGAAAACAAGAATTAGGGTGAAGAAAGAATAGGATTAAAAAGAAGGAAAAGGGGTAAGGGAACCCGCGGCTCAAACTGGAGAAGAGAAGGGATCTTCAGCCGAGAAGAGAACTTCGCGAGTTGAAGGCGATTCCGGGCTACGGGGGGTTAGGGGGTTCCGAACGTCCGAGCGTGGGCTGGCAGGAAGGCGATCGATCGGGGGCTGACGACTTCGGCGTTGAGCAGTCCGTCCGAGGGCATTTCGGGGAGAGCTCCGGCGAAGAGGCCGCGCTTCCGGGAGAAAGGATGAGCTGCGGCAAGGTCTGCATCACCACGGCTGGACAACTTCTCTGATTGAGGTAAGAACACCCTGCATTTTGGCTTCTCGGTCGGAAGCACCTCTGCTTTGCTACTGTCTTTTTCTACAGAATTGTGTTGAATCAATAACGTCTGGTGAAGTTTAACTAGTTTGCTTTGTTGATGGAAAATTCTGATGATTGTTGCTACTGTCCTGAGGACATGTTGCTTTGTTTAACAGTGTCTAATTTGTGTGCATTGAACCGTGGAAGAAATGTTTGGTTGGTTGGAGGCTTTTGAACATTTTAAAGCTCTGTTCAGTCGTGTTTGATTACTCGAGAAGTCTAGGTTGTTGACTGTTTTGGTGAAAGTTAGGTTTATTTCCCATTTAAGATGGGGTGAAGGATTTGTTATTTAGTGGGTTGAAAACCTGTTGTGCTAAATGTTGAATGTTGAGGATTAGGTATTGTTTGAATGATGCACCGTTAAGTTCCCTATAACTTAAGATGACGAGGATTGTATGTTCTGGGGATTGTTTTGTGTACTCACGGATATAAGAGAACTCTTGAAGATGATAGTTGGCTTACTGTTAAATATTTGTTTTGGAATATGTTACTTATTGTTTTGTTGGGATTCTTGGATGAGTCATGTATAGATCGGTTGAGTTCTTATTCTCGGCATAGGACCCTTCCACCTATTTCTTGGAATTAATTGATGAACATTTTTGTGTTTGATACATTTGTCAGGCTTAGACGATTTTGGAGATTGCGAGACAATCCCTGAAGAAACAATTGCTCCGAGTATTTAGAGAGAGTACCGCAAAGGAAGAGATTTCTATACCTCTTGCATTGCACAGTATCACGGTTTTCAAAACCAGTATTTTGTGGAATACCACACCCGAAAACCCGACAGGGACTGTTCGACAGCACGTCAGTTTTTTTGTATATATATATATATATATATATATATATATGTTTTTGCACTTTTAATTTCCTTACTTGGTCCTGTGATGATATATTGTGCATATATTGAGAGGATGAATCCTCTTGATGCTTTAGACAGTTTTGGCGCTAAAGCATTACGAGGCTATTTCATACCATCTCTTACCGCGAGGAGGATGAGTGTTTGTATGTGCGAAAGGGTGAAAGGGCACTAGTGACATATGTAATACCCCAAAAATATATTCTCCATGTTTATCAATATATTAAATTCAAATAATTAATACATATGCATATTTCGTTATGTTACAGGATGATACACGTTAAATTATGCTTGAAAAGTATAGGGTTAATGTTAAAAATTTACCCAAGTGTTAAATATTAAGGAAAATGTGAGCGGGAGGGTTTTCGGACGACGCTGAAGTTGTTGGTTTGAATCTGTACAATTTTGGATGAGTTTTTGGACGCATCCTTCTCGTCCAAAATTTGGCGCGGATGACCTGGATGTTGTCGATTTGAATATGTACCCATTTTTATTTGTTTTCGAATGCGTTGGTCTCATTCGAAAAAGAATTCGGACGACTGGTCTCGTCTGAAAAGTCAGAAAAATCTGCGAAACCCATTTTATAAATCATTCTCTCTCTTCCAATTTCTTATTTTACACAGCACTTTCTCTCTCCTCCTGCCCTCCCCTGCAACCCGTCTCTTCTCTCCTTGTAAGATGGAAGCCTTCCACTTGGCGTTGAGTGATTGGACCATCTTCTTCGTTGGAGCAATTCACGGTCAGTTTATCTTGCAGCTACTCCCTGCAGCTACTTAGCTCTTTCTCTTCCCTCCGTCTATAAGAGGTAAGGTTTCCCCTGTATGCTCTCTACTTTGGCTATTGTCAAGTGTATTGAGAGAGAGAGTTACTTGCTGTGAGATCGTTGGTGAGTGATAATTCAAGAGTGAATGAGGCGTGACATTGTGTTGTGAGCGTGAGGTAAGTTGTGGATTGAGAAAGGTATAATGTGTGAAGGGTACTCTGTTGTCCACCCGTGAACTGAGACAAGGTAAGAGTTTATTTATTTGATTATGAAGCTTTGGTTTTGGTCAAATTAGACGTGAAGATAGGATGTATCCTTAATGTTGTTATATTCATGGAATATCGAAAGTTTTGGAGGAATTGTGGACACTCATTGAGCTGCTGTTTTGTTGGGTTAAGCTGCTGGAAAACTAAGGTCAGAATTGGAATTGTAGTTGGCCAAGGGAGGCCCTACATTACGGGTTTTGTATGATAAACTGTTGTTTTGATAAAAAAAAACATGAGTATTATAACTTATTGTTGAACTGTTGGACGTTTGGACTACAAATTGTTGTTTTGGTAATAAGCATGAGTAGTATAACCTGTTGTTGAACTGTTGGATTTTTGGATTATAGACTGTCGATTTGGTAAAAAGCATGAAAAGCATGAGTAGTATCATCTGTTGTTAAATTGTTGGACACTTGGATTATAAACTGTTAACATTGGGTTATATGGATCTCGGTTTGTTTGTACTTTAGGAGGAATAATCCTGTTTAGTATAGATATCACAATTAGTGTAGTTGATTCATGCTTAGAAAATGTGAGATGAGATTTAACCGTGATTTTGAGCCTACTTAGTAAAACACTTGTTTGAAATAAGTTTGGAAAAATTTGCATAGCATAGTTGAAGTAGAGAAGAAGTTAAACCCTATCCTTGAATTAGCATGAACATGCGTTTCTTGGTCGTAATGCTTAATGAACAACTTGAAAACTTGCATCGCATAAATTGGATCTCTCTTCTAAGCCTGAATAATTTGATATGTCATTGTAGTACCTTTAAGTTAAACTTCTAATTGCAAATGTAATTGAATTGATTGTGCTTCCATTGTTATTCTGTGATTATTTGTGGTATCCATGCATTATCCTAGGGCTTATGAATTGTTTACATGTTGTGTGTCATCCCAATAAACGTAAATAGGCGTGTAGGGATGCGGGTGAATGGTGACTTTCCATACGGTAGATTACTCCCACGTAGGGAGTGGTAGGTTTAGAAGTTAGCTACGTGGATTCTAGGGTTCACCATTACCCCGTTCTGAAACCCCCAACGTCTCAACAAAAGTGAGGATACCTGCTTGTGGTAACACCCCCGATGGATATATCTCCTCGTCAGAGTGACTGGTTAGGCCACATGACTCTAGGGAGTATTTCATCTTAACCTCCAGAAGAGAAACGGTTCTCTTCTGTAATGCATTGTGGGTTCACGCATAATTTACATTGCATTAATTATGATTCTTTCTAGGCATTAGGCTTATTGTTTTTCCTGTAATGTAGGTGATGATTTTAATGAAGGATATGTACCAGTTGAGGAAGAGGCACTCTAGGATGATCCCTCGTGTTATCAGCCGATTTGACCTGTTAGGTGTGGCTCTTATGGGATGAGCGGTGTCGGTATTTTGAGTGAAGGTTATTTTGGTCATTATTACTATCAGTGTTTTGAATATTTTAAAAACGTTGTAATAGGGACTTTGGTAACTTTTGTTAAGAACGCTTGAAAACTATGTTTTAAATTCCTAGTATTATTCTGCTAAGCTTACTCTGATTTCGGTTTCGTTTTAAAATGAGTTTCAAATGTTAAATAAATTAAGCAAAAAAATTTATGACGTATTTCTAAAAACGAGAAAAATGTTATTAAATTAACGGGGCGTTACAACATGTCCTTGGGTTTCGTGCCTTGGAAATGAAGGGTGATAGGGCGTTGATGATGTGTCATTGGGTTTCAAGCCCAAAGCCTAGCTAGGGTGTTTTAGTCACATGGAGATGGTAGGTGTTTGTTGCTGAGTTTTACCTATCTTAGTACCGTTTCATTTGACGGGTGTGTGACGGCTCGTAGCTCTGCTCGTTGGCATCCCTAGTCAATTTGGAACCTAAAGTATTTTAGTAGAGAAACAATCTATCATTAGCAACCTCATTCGTTTGTATGATTGTACGGGTTGTGTTAACTCAGAGCTTGGCTCGTCGGCTACCTAGGTGACGCTCTAGATCTCCGGATTGCCGTAATTTGTACTTCCTCTACCTCATGAGGTGTTATCATCAAAGGATTATCACCTTATCTCTGATGAGTGTCGGATGGGTCCTTGAGTGATCATCTATTTTCACTGTTAATGTTTTCGAATCGGAAAATGGAGATGACCAATTTTTTGTGGTATAGCTGTTTATGTATACAACGAGTTTTTTATAAAACCCTCATCTGTGGTCTTGGGTCAGATTTATAAAATGATAAATAGATTTCTGTTAAAAATTCATGTACGGTAAAAAGAGAAACATAACATTGTTTTCTAAACGAGAAAAACCAGTTTTCGAAATGTGATGCACCTAGTCTAGATATACTTTATTGAGTTAGCCACTCACTTCAAACGACTCCTACCAAAATATTCCAGGTAAAAGTAGGAATGGCTGAATGGCCGAGGACACGGATTTGGGGATCGCATTTATTATCTATTTCCTGTTTTAGAGATTTGAGTGTTGAGACTATTGTTTGGTAAAGATATTTGCATTTTCATTTGGGTCTGTAAACCTTAACACTATTGGTTTGAATTTATTGCACAGTACTTGGATTTCGTTTTATTTTACGCATCGTTATTTTCTCGTGATTGCTATACAGACCTAAGCCCATAACTTTGGGCCTAGTTAAAATATTTAAAGTCTTCCGCTAAAATTTATGCATTGAGTTGGGTGATCGGGTCTTCCACAAGGATTGGGTCACCTGACCAAGCAGTTCTGTCCCGGTCTGCCTTCGGGTCGTGACAATAAATATAACTATTAGGTCAATTGGTAGTTCATGCTTGCCAACAATAAGGGTAGTGGATTGAACAATGAGATATAACTCATATCTTTTTTAAATGAAGGCTCTCAAAATTAGAGAATTTTTTAACTTTTTTATAGGCACACTCATAACACGAATAAGAAATGCAAAAATGAACGAATGCATAGCACCAGTGTCAAACAGTACATGAACCATGGTATTAAATAAAGGAATCATACTATTCATGATGCGCTGGCCAATGTAATCATCGAGAGGCTCAGATCTTGAAATACATAAGTTTGGTTAGTCATTTTCTCATTTTCCTTCCTATTGCCACCAAATTCAGCCCTCGATGAACTCAGAGCAGTTCCAACCATCGACGAGTAAATTCTACAGAAGTGGTACTAGATACATAACTCTGCTGGTACCCAGTAGACCTCTAAAAATCAGTACCATTAGGCTGATACTATTGCTGAAATGGCAGCCTGTAACCAACTAGTTATGGTGAAGTAAAGACCTATAGTCCAAAATAACTACGCTAGTTCTATCTAGAAAATCATTTTCTATCTCTAAAACCAAGTCTAGGAGTTGACTATGTAGGTATTGAATTAGCCTGAGTAAGTCTAGAACTCATTGTGTAGTTCGTCCTCAAAAATCCTTATTGCCCATAGGTGTGACAAACATAAGGGCTTGAACACCCACCAACATAAGGAGTGTCACTGGACTGTCAACTAGCTCTACTTTGAGTGTGTCCACCCTTGTTTTGATCTCTAATCTTTCTTGATTATCTTGCTACCAACTTGTTTTTTATTCATCTTTCCTTTATATTCACCAAACTGTTCAAGGAAATCAGCTTCAACTCGCTATGTATTAGTAACCACAGTAGATATAAAACTGAACTCTATGATTGACAACTGATGTTGAATCTTAGGCTTCAGATGTTTCATCAACTTTAACATTTTAGCAATTGGATCATTCTCTTTGATATACCGTAACAACTTTATAAACTTAGCATAGTATTTTAGCACAGTAAAACTCCTTTCTTCCAAGTCATAATAAACGTTGATCATATTCTGGCGGTAACTAGTGTTGCAATAATTATTTCTAAAGATTGTCTCAAATTGGGTTCATATCATCATCCAATGGGTAGTCCAAATCTTAGAGACTTCCATTGGCCATCTTTTCAAAATAGAAAGTTATACATCCAACCAAAAATTCTGTCAGTCCTCTAATAGCAGTCAAATTCTTCTACATTGCCCTCAACCAGTTTTCGGCATTTTGAGAATCAACTCCGCCCACAAACACTAGGAGGGTTCATATGTCCTAACTGCTTAAAGAATTTCATGTGGCGAGTTTCTGGGTTCTGATTGCCACTATCTTGAGACAAATTTTGTAGTACATACCTCAGGGTGACAAGGAAATCAATAGGCTGCAACTCAACCGTTTGCACAGTAGGTGCTGCAGAAGTATGATTTCTATGAGCTATTCTTGGAGGCATTTTCAAAAAATTTAAAAATTTTATGAAATATGTTAGAATATGTTCTTAGCCACAATATTTATAAATTATTGTATATTATCACATTATTTATCTTATTGATGTCACTTTTTAAGATGGTAAACTGACTCTGATACCAAAATTTCTATCACGACCTGCAAGAGATTCGAGACAGAACAAGAAACGACTCAGCTCAAAAAGACCGAATTGTACAATCCTTGTACTTTATATTGTAACCGTATATTTTTAATTTGTCAAAATTACTATATCATTTTTAAAAAAAAAATAATTTGTTTTACTAAACGGTAAAATAGATTTCAGATTCTCAAATTAGATTCTCAAATGATGACTTTTAACTTCTCCAACAACAACCCCACACGTTTCCTTATTATGTATTTGTTGTTGCAAAAAACTAGTGGCCTTTGAGAAAGTGTTGAGACATTCTTTGGAATATGTTACAAAATTTATAAAGAATATTCTTAAAATCCGTTCAATTAATAGTTATTTGGTACAATCGCGAACAGTAATTAAAAAACAAAATCAGACAAAAATCTATACTTGTTGACAAGCGAACTGTAATGAAAAATGAGGAATGTTGAAAAGTTGAAGGAATTGATTGAAGGCCAATAAAGAAGACGTAAAGGAGTCCACGTCTCATTGCACTAAGCCATGATGTTGTTGCTTTGCAAATTAACTTCTCCCACTTCGTGTGACATCGGTAGTGGATTTGTTGATATATTTCTTTAATCGCTTCATGCACAAATAAAACATAATAATAGAAAATAAGAAATATATTTTTAAAGTTGGCCACAAAATCCTCAAATTTACTCAATTATTTTAACCATTCTCTTTTCATAAATATCTATGATTAGGATTTTCTTAGTATGATTTTTTGTAATATGAATCAGAATTTTTATTTTCCGTAAATATTTTTTTACTTTAATTAATACATGTGTCAGTTACAGTTAAGCCCATTCGATAAAATCGTGTTGCATGAAAACATTTACTGATTATTCAAAATACTTTCTCATCCAAAGGATAAAATAAAATTCAATAGGCATGAACTTAATTGGAATGGTGATTGTTAGGAAAATTGAGTTTTATTTATCTTATGTTGTATGGGTATATTAGTCTTTTCACTGTACCCTATTTTGTTATTTAGTTTTTCCTTAAAGTTTTTACATTTATTCTCCCAACTTTTCAATATATGAAACTCTAGTCTCCATTTGTCTCTCTTTGATGATTTGCATAACTTCTTGTGATACATTTGAATAGTTTTCATGGTACTAGAGCCTAATTCATTCCACAGCTTTCGTAAATCCAACTTGCCTCAGCCGATTCATCTTTCTTTGGATTTTGTCTCTTTGATCAATTGATAATTCGTCTTTCTATCTTTAATTGATTACCGTATATGTTTTGTGTAAGAGATAGTTACTATTGCAATGTCTGATGAAAAAGATGATTCTCTCAGTCTATAGTGTACAATTGAATGGGTAGAATTATTCGTATTGGAGTTATGTGATGAGAATTTTTTGAAAGGAAAACATCTGTGGGGATATGTTTCAGGAACATTTGTAAAACCTAGAGATGGTCAAGATGAGAAATATGCAGAACACATGGATGTTTGGGATGCTTGTAATTCTAAAATTGTCACTTGGATCAACAATTCTGTATTGCAATCAATAGGCATCCAAATTGCAAAGTATGAGACTGGCAAGGAAGTTTGGGATTATCTAGAAAGATTATATACCCAGTCTAATTTTGCGAAGCAATATCAGTTAGAGATTGATATTCGTGCTCTTCAACAAAATTACATGAATATTCAAGAGTTTTATTCTACTATGTCTAATCTTTGGGACCAACTAGCCCTTATAGAATCAGTGCAATTATGGGAATTTGCACCATATATTGCTCGTTGAGAATAACAACATTTGGTTCAATTTTTAAGGGCTCTTCGAGATGATTTTGAAGGTCTTCGTGGCACAATTTTGCATCATAATCCCCTTTCGTCTGTTGATTATGTGGTGAATGAGTTATTAGCTTAAGAGATCCGCTTGAAGTCAAGAATTGATAAAGAATTCTTTCTTCTCCTAATCCATCAGTTTATGCAGTTCTGCCTCGGCCTCCTTCTCAAAACTAGAACATGCCACAAGCAAAAGTCGACTATGACGAGTGTAGTTTTTGCAAGGAAAAAGGTCATTGGAGGCTCAATGTCCCAAGCTATTGAGTAGAACACAATCAACGCAGCAATCAACTCCTTATAATTTTTGTAATATTCCACAGCAAAGATCTTTTAGACCTACATCACCCAGTATGGCAGCAGTTGTTCACCCATAGATTTAGGAGGCACGCAAACTCCTAGTACTACAATCGCCGCACTCACTGAACAGTTTTAAAAGTTTCTTGCCTCGCAGCCACAAGTCTTGTCAGCCCCTTCTAACATAGGTTTGCCCTCTAGTAGCAAATCAGGTATGTTCTCTCTTATATGTGTCCTTGATTCTGGAGCTTCACATCATATGTCACCTGATTTCAATTCTTTTTATATTTAAATTCTGCTTCTTTTGTGTCTGTCATGACCGCTGATGGTACTCTCATGCCATTAGCAGGTGTTGGTTCAGTTTGTAAGCCTAACTTGTATCTTTAAGATGTGTATCATATTTCTAATCTTACTTTGAATCTTGTCTCTGTTGGTCAATTATATGATTCTAGTTTCTTAGTTTCCTTTACTTCTTCTTGTTATGTGAAGGATTTGCTTTCCAAGAAGCTGATTGGGACATGCCATAGGCAGAGGGACTATATGTAATACCCCAACTTTTCATATCAGAATTTAATAAGGATAAATTGAAAGGTAATTGGGGTATTCAGATTAGTCAGATATTTATCGGGGTATTACCAAGGAAGTATCCTATAGATTATTCTTTAGGGAATTTATTGAATGATAATTAATATTTATTTGGGGTAAATTGATTAGGAAGTAATTAAATAAACGTAGTGATGAAAATAAAATAAAAAGAATAAATATAAGATTTGGAATGTCGACGTTTGGAGAAAATAAGTGAGGTGGTGATTTGGTTGGACTGTGGTTGAATCATCCGACCAAAATGTGTTACAGATTGTAAATTGGAGTTTTCGGTTGACTTTACGGTTGGAGCGCAGATAAGATATGCAACCGAAGAATAACAAGTTTTGAATCTGTCAAATTCGGTCATTTTACAGTCGAAGTGTAGTCGAGGACGCGGTCGTGAGGTTCGACCGAAAATATGTTACAAAATAGAAATTGGGATTTCGGTCGAATGACCGGTCGAGGCGAGGTTGCATAACTCGACCAAAAAATAAGATAAAACAAAGGGGGGAAATCTGGATTGAACCGTTTGGTTCGGCTCGGTCCAAAAATAAATGGAAGGTCTGTTTTTAGTTAAAAGGAGAAAAAGAAATGGGAGATTAGTTGGAATTAGAAATTAAAAGAGTAATTAATGGGGGATTAAAATAGAATAAGAATTTAAAAAGGGGTAAAATGGAAAGAAGAAATTAATTGGTGATAAGGAGGAGCTGAACCGATTCTGCCTACTTGTCCAGCTGGGAAACAAAAGAAGAAAGGGGAGAGGAGTTAGGTTGGTCTACAATTTTCGAGAGAAAGAAAGGGCAGAGAGAGGGGGAGCGAATCGGGAGAACGACGAGAGGGTAGGAGACAAAGCTCGGGCTTGGTCGGGCTCCCTCGCGTTGTGCGTAATGTCTGGAAAACAGTCTACGGTCGATTTGTGGTCGACGACGAGTGATGGCTAGGGCTTCGCTGGTTGGTTTGGTGTGCACCAGGTCGAGGTGAGTTTGATTCAACTGATGCTTTGTTGATTTCAGCTGACTTGCGACAACTAGCAAGGAAGGAATGGTGGCGGCGAGAAGGCAGCATGCAGCGTGATGAGCGACTTGGGCAATGGTGCGTCAGTTCATGATGGGCTTTTGGTTTGGTCTTCGGTTTGGTCTGAACCGGTTTGCCCTTGCTGTTTCTTGCCTGGTGGGAGCCGACAGCTTGCGGCTCTAGGTGTCCGCGTGGGAGTCCTTTGGGTGACAGCAGGATGTGGCTCGAGGGAGCTCCTCAGTTGTGGCTTTGTCGGGTATATTTGGTTGGTGTCTGGTGTTGAATTACAGAGAGAAGAGAGAGCGGTGACAGAGAGTGAGTGAGAAGTGGTAAGTTGAGTGCAAGGGCTGGAGGAACCACCTCTGGACACCGCGGTGATGTGAGCTTCTATCATCGGTGTTGGCAGCTTCACTTCTACATGCTATTGCGAATCAATTGTGAGTTGGGAGTTGTTGGTGGAGGTGAGCTGGGATGTTGGATGCAGGGGTTGGTTGTTGCTGCTTCCTCTGGGGTGTTTTGGGTAAGGTTCTCCTTCGGTCCTTTATGGATTTTTGGAGCTAATACATAGGAGATTGAATTGGAAAGGATATATTGGCTGTTGATGGTGGGGTGTTGTTACATTGTGAGGTTTGCTGCTGCAAATCGTGTAATGGACGGTGAGCTTGCTGGTGGATGGCCGAACTGATGACAACGTTTGGAGGTTGTGTTAGGAGGTGTTCTTGCTTTCAGACTTCATTCGGGTAACAGAGTTTTCCCCTGTCTATTATTGGTCTGTTCTTGAATGTTAGGATATACGGAAATGCTCTATAGTTTTGATTAGCTGCCATTGTCTGGATAATGCTATATGTTGCTGTTGGTCTGAAGCATGTTGAGAGTAGATATTCTGGATGGATTGTTAGACGTAGAAACATGTTAAATTGATGCTCTGAATCAACCTGTTGGATGATTGGATATACATGGAAATGCTCTATTGTTCGGATTAGTGTTCTATGAACTCTATGTGATGGACATTATAGATCATCTGTTTTGGTATAGCTACTGTCCTTATTGTTCAATGTTGAAGCATGAATATACTCTGCGTTTGGCTTTAGTTGTGAAACTATAATTTTGGGTGAAGCCTCTATTACATGTTGTACTCCTTTATCGTTATCAATGGGTGATTTTACTGGTGCCGTTTTATTTGGGTAAAAAGAATAAATAAGTGCATGTTTTATTGGTTTTGTATGTCTCTAGTTGCTCGCTGCGATATATTGGGCATTCAATGTATTCTGAAATTGGTATTCTGTTGGCTTGGATTAGGATGATTAATTGGATAAATATATTCTGTTATTTGGATTAAGTCGTTGCATGTTGTGACTTAGATTAATTTGTTAGGTTGGATTATATTAAAGAAGCTAGTTTATTTGGGAACTCTAGTATGTAAAGTATAAGAATGAAGGATAGGAAAGACGTTGAGATTAATAAGTTTATTAATTGAGTAGATTAATGATTAAATGTTATTGAATTGTAAAGGTGTAATATCCTGATTTTTATATCGAAATTTAAAAATGATAAATTGGAAAATAATTGAGGATATTCGGATATTCAAATTAGTCGAATAAATTATCGGGATATTACTTATGATATTACTAATGACGGAATTAGATATGAACTGAACCGATTTTGGTTTGGCTCGGTCCGAAATATTTGAAGAAAATAATAAGTGGGATTAAAATGTTTGAAAAAGGATTAAATGAGGGATTAAGTAAATTAATTAAATAAATGATATAAATTGAAAAGAAGAATTTATAAATGAAGGAGTGAACCGGTTTCACTTAAATGAAATGGCCCGCTAGCCATTTGAAAGAGAGAGAGAGAGAGAGAGAGAGAGAGAGAGAGAGAGAGAGAGAGAAAGAGAGAGAGAGAGAGGGATGAAAAGCAGAGAGAACGATCGAAGAGAAAAGCGGGAAAACGATGGTGACGGCGACGATGAAGCGCGGTCCAACGACCTAGACGACTTCGGTGTGGCGCATTGCCAACCTCTGGCGTGTACATTGTCCGGCGCACGGCGAGTAAACAGCGGAGTGAAAGCTCAGGAACGGAACTCCCGTCGCTGTCGCGAATGTCGTCTTTGGTAAGTCATTTCGTTTTGTTCAGTGATTCTTCCCCTGGTTCCTGTCTTGGATGAATCGGTGATGGTGTGTGGTTTGCGTTGTGATGGAGGCAAGGCTTGGTTCATTGGGGATTGATTCGGGTTCGGTCCTGTTGGTCCACCGATGAACTGGATTGCTTTTGTTGGCATGACACGAGTCTTCCACATGGCATTCTTCTTTGTTAAGTGAGTGAGTGTATCGATGCAAGTCTCTGGTTGTAAATGAATGTACTGAAGGGTAAGCATATACGTATTCTGGGTGTTTTGTTTCTTCTCAGGTGTTTTGGTGATAGGTAGTGAAGCTGGAACCTCGGGGTGAAGAGAATAGGCAGTATAGAAAAAGTGGAAATGGAATGAAGGCCGAGTGTCTCTAGAGGCTTTCAAACAGGGGAGTTGACCTGTTTTCTTCTGGGTTTCATAATATTGCAGGTAACAGAGCTTCGTAGGATCTGTGTTGATTAATTGTTTGATTACTTAAGTTAGTTTAGGTGAATTATTGCATATTCGGTTGCTATTGTGAAAAATGAATTGCTGCACAATCATTAGACTCGGATGGATTTTTATTCTTTGTTGAATGAGAGTTTAATTCTGCATCTTAATCATTGCTGGACCTGGATTGGCTCAGCTTGGATTGAATTGGATTGGATTCTAGTGGATTGGATGATTATTTGTTCTATTCTGTCAATTGTAGGTAAGCCTTTGGTTATGTGCTTTAGTTTGAGTATTGCCAAGTTTGTTGGGATGATATCTGCTCTCTGTTGTTCAACTTCTGCCACCAAGTTAAGATTTGGAAATCTGTTAAGTTTTGTTATTATGGGTGTCATTGGTTATTGCTATGTGTGTGGCTGTATTTGTGTAAAAGAGGAGTATGTTATGATGATGGTATGGGATTCATGGATATTGAAAAGTGAGTAACGTACTGTACGCCTTTGTTGGTTATGAGTCTCGAATGATTAAAGATATATAAAGTATTCACTCTGTAATTTCATGTTAAAATAGGCATTAAATGGTTCTCTACTTTGCTATAGAAAATATGATTTATGATAAAATACTATTCGGTTTTGTATAGTTAATTTATCCTGTCACATTGATGGAATGAGCAACATTGTGAGGTTTGCTATTCCGTTATAGATGTTAAAGTCGGAATTAGTATTGCAAGGTTGCTAGGAAATGAAGTTGACTAGTGAGATTTATTAAGGTTTAGGGGATTGTTATTAATGAATAGTTATTATTGTTTTGAAGGTACTAAGATGAGAGAAGATGCAGAAATGCGCTATGGACGTCAGGTAAGTTGATATTGATTGTGTTTTGTTCTTCGGACCTTACATCGCAAGAATTAGGATTGTATGCTGTGACTTTACTAGATTAGGTTCTTTTAATGATATGTTTCTTAGACATTTGTATCATATAGGATTGTATGAATTCACGTGTATATTGTATGACATAATAAATCTATGTAAATAGGCGTCTGGGGGTTCGGGAAAAACAATGACATCCCATGGCAGTAGATATTCACAATGAAAAAGGAAAGTTCACAAAAAAATAATTAGAGAGAAAATGTAGAAGAAAGTAGGTTAGTTACATGGGATCGAGGGTTCTTTGTCTCTTGTAATGAAATCCCCAACGTTCTCGGAACAAAAGAGTGAATACCGCACGAGGAAACCCTCTATGTATGTATATGTCTCCTTTGTGGAGTGACCGGTTCTTCCTCATGACCCCACGGTATTTGTCATGTATTCCACTCTTGGCTATAATTGCATTGTATGATCATGCATATCATCTGCATTTCATTTTATCACTTATTGAGCGTTAGGCTCATTAGTTAGGTCTGGTGATGTAGGTATGAACGAGCAACAGATGAACAGGTTAAAGACAGTTGATAAAGGATTTGCACGGGTGAATCTTGTGGCTGGCTGGGCTAAGAAGTTAAATGGAAAGTATTTGAAAAAGAGTTTTGTAAATTATTTACTATTCTTTAATGTTTTGTTTTCATTCCGTTGCATTTCATATAAAGAATATGATTACTTCTGAAAGGAAACTGATAAAGATGAAAGTAAAATGATAAAAGTGAAAGTAAAGAGTTTTAACGATCGGATTTTAGAAAGAAAGAATACTCTGATAGTTTTACGAAAGAAAAGTTTTAAATGTCACACGATTTTCAAAACTAGGTCATTACAGAAGGTGCTAAAGAGAGAAGAAAAAGATAACAAATAAACGTTGAGCACTTTAAGGAATCGAAGTAAGTAATATTGTATGTATTTTGGTCTTCGGACCCTACATCGCAAGAGTTAAGACTTGTATGTTGACTATTTACTATTTTACTAGAATACTAGGATGTTGATCATGTTATTGTTCAAGGATGTATGTTGATTATTGTATGATGCTGTGTTTATTAGATTAAGTTCTTTACGATTAAGCAGTATGATATTGAGCACGTTTCGAGGTTATATAGAGATATGATATGAACTTTATGCATTTACGAGCATTCATGCATCATGGTTTTCAAATTGATACAAAAATGGTTATCATGCATGGTTTTGAAAAGGAAATGAAAAGTGGTGGAATGGATGCTCATACACACTAAGTGAACGGCGTACTCGAGGACTGATCCCCCGAGCGAACAACCATCACTTGGCTATAGGAATATCCATTGTATCATTGAATAAATATAAATAGGCGTTTGGGGGTTCGGAAGATTTGGTGACGATCCATTGGTTGTGACATCCCTAATGGATGTATCTCCTCCCATGTAAGGAGCGGAGTGACGGTTAGCCATATGAACCATAGGATGTATCCTCTTTTCTTTTATGGAAATCCCCAACATCTTCAACAAAAGAGAATGGTGATGGTCATCGGTGGTGATGCCATAGGATGTATCTCCTCGCTGGAGTGACGGATAGCCACATGACTATAGGATGTATCATTTCTCTTGGTATAAGGAAAGGATAGGTTCCTTTCTTGAAAATGAAAAACAGAAGACTGCATGCAAATTTTCAAATGGCATAGCATATGCATCATCCCTTATTTTCATATCACTTACTCAGCCTTAGGCTCATTAGTTAAGTCTTGTGATGTAGGTATGTATAAGAAATAGGAGAACAGGTCAAAGGCAGTCGGTGAAGGATTTGCATGGGTGGATCTTGTGGCTAGCTAGGCTAAAGGATGTAAGAAAGAGAAAAAAAAGTTTTGCAAAGTGGTTTATAACTGTAAATGAAAAAGAATTGTATTTCTTATAATATTGTTTTATTGTAAGTCTTCCGCTGTGTTTTTACAAAATGTTGTGCGAAAGGAATTTTATTATTGTCTTTCAAAAGATTTTAAGAATGAAATAATCTTCCGCTACGTAATTGAAAAAGAAAATGATTTAAGTAAAAGTAAAGTTTTAAATTTTTTGTGATTTTTAAATATAAGAAAAAACCGGCTTGTTATACTATACATCTTAGATGAGCAGAGAGTTCCTGATGTTGCATCTTCTAGTATTGTTTTGTCATCTTTTCGTTTTGAGTTCTTCTTCTTCTAACTTTTAATTATGGCATTCTCGTCTTGGACATATTTCTACTTCTCGTTTAAAGTACTTGGTTTCTACGGGAGCTTCAGGAAAATTGCAAACTCATGATCATTCAGATTGTTGTGGTTGCAAATTGGCTAAATTTTATGCTTTGTCTTTTCATAAAAGTGTTTATATTTCTCATGCACCAAAATGGGAATCACAATATTATGTCTTTTTCATTGATGATTGTACTTGTTATTGTTGGATTTATCTTATGAAATACCATTCTGACTTTTTTGAAATTTATCATCTGTTTCGTGCTTTTGTCAAAACCAACATAATGCCGTTATCAAATGTTTTCGATGTGACTTTGGTGGTAAATATACCTCTAATAGATTTTCTCATTTGCATGCTTCAGATAGTATTTTCCATCAAACCTCTTGTACCAAAACCCCCCCTAACAAAATGGCATTGTGGAAAGAAAACATAAGCATATTGTTGAAACTGCACGTTCCTTCTTGTTATCTGCCTATGTTCCTCATAAATTTTTGGGAGAAGCAATTCTTACTGCTGTGCATTTAATCAATATAATTCCATCTTCCATCACTTTAGGTTTGTCACCCTTTGAAAAATTATTTGGTCATGCTCCTGATTACTCTACCTTGAGTGTTTTTAATTCCACTTGTTTCGTTCTTCGACCTCATGTTGAATATAGCAAACTTTCTTTTCGTTCTGCCCTTTGTGTTTTTCTTGGTTATGGTGAGGGTAAAAAAGGATATCGATGTTATAATCCTGGTAGTCAAAAACTTTATATTTCTCATCTTGTTTGAACATATTCCATTCTATTCTATTCCCTTTGACTATTCCAATCTTCAAAAGTTTGATCTCTGGTCCATTTGTACTGACTCAAATGATCCCCCACCTCTTTCTAATGATAATTCTTGCAGGGTTGATACTTCTAACTCTATAGATATTGGTTCTCGGCTTATTGATGTTCCCTCTGTTCCTACTACTTCCCAAAATGCTCCTATGATGGTGGATCCTCTTCCTCATTATACTCAACAAACTCGTAAGTCCACTCAATTACCTGATTTTGTTTACTCTACTTATTCAAATTCATTATCTTCCTTTTAACTACTATTCACCAAATCTTAGAGCCCTCTTCCTCTAGAGAGGATGTCCTTGATCCTTTGTGGCAATATGCAGTGACTAAAGAACTCTCTACTCTATACAAGATAGGTACTTGGGATATTGTTCCCCTTCCTTTGGAGAAGACTGCAATTGGTTCTCGTTGGGTGTATGAGATCAAAACTAAATCGAAAGGGTCCGTTGAGTGAGACAAAACTAACTTGGTTGCCAAAGGATTTTATCAGCAATCTAGTATGCATTATGAAGAGACTTTTGCCCCAATGTCTAAGCATGTTACTATTCATACTCTCATTGCAGTTGCTTCTGTTCGTCAATGGACTATCTTTCAAATGGATGTTAAAAATTGATTTTTAATTGGAGATCTTCAAGAAGAAGTCTATATGGTGCCTCCACCCAATGTTGCTTATTAGCTTGGTGAATTTTGCAAACTAAAGAAAGCTCTATATGGGCTTAAACAGGCCCCTCAAGCCTGATTTGAGAAGTTTTCTTGTGTGATTATATCTCTTGGTTTCTGTTCTAGTCCACATGACTCTGCTCTATTTGTCAAGTGTACTTCTTCTGGTCGCATCCTTCTCACTTTATATGTTGATGATATGATTATTACTGGAGATGATGTGGATGGAATAACTGAGTTAAAATTGCAACTGGCCCATGAGATGAGAGACTTAAGTTCTCTACGTTATTTTTTTGGGATTGAAGTAGCTTACTCTCCTGGTGGTTATCTTCTTTCGCAATCTAAGTACATTCCTGACATTCTTGAACAAGCTCGCCTGTTTGATACTCGCACAGTTGATAGCCTATTGGACTTAATGTTTGATATTCTCCTTCAGATGATATTCCATTGCCAGATCCTTCCTTGTATCGTACCTTGGTTGGTTTCTTAGTGTACTTAACTATCACTAGACTAAATATTGCTTATGTAGTTCATATTGTTAGCCAATTTGTTGCTTCTCCCACTACAGTTCATTGGGCAGCTGTGCTTCGTATTCTTCGGTATCTTAGGGGCACCCAATTTCAGAGTCTACTTTTTCCTTGCACTTCTGCTATAGAGTTACGTGCCTACTTGGATGCAGATTAGGGTGGTGATCCTTCTTATCGCAAGTCTACTATTGGTTTTTGTATATGTTTGGGTGATTCTTTTATTTCTTAGAAGAGCAAAAAACAGAATGCTATCTCTCGCTCATCTAGAGAAGCAAAATATTATGCAATGGCATCTACTACTGCTGGAATTGTTTGGCTGCGTTGGTTACTTGCCGATATGGGTGTTTCTCTCTTAGACTCTACTCCCATGTATTATGACAATACTAGTGCTATTCAAATTACTCGCAACTCTGTTTTTCATGAGCGCACAAAGCATATCGAGATAGATTGTCATTTCACTCGCCATCATTATCAGAATGGCACTATCCCTTACCTTTTGTTTGTTTTCCCATGCAAATCGCTGATTTGTTCACCAAGACACATTTTAGTTTACGCTTTCGATATTTAGTTAGCAAACTCTCGATGCTTTCTACTAATGTATCATGAGTTTGAGGGGAGATGTTATGAAAATTGAGTTTTATTTATCTTATGTTGTATGGGTATATTAGTCTTTTCACTTTACCCTATTTTGTTATTTAGTTTTCCCTTAAAGGATGTACATTTATTCTCCTTACTTTTCAAGATATGAAACCCTAGCCTCCATTTGTCTCTCTTTCTCTTTTTGATGATTTGCATAACTTCTTGTGACACATTTGAATAGTTTTCAGTGATAATTCTCGGACAGAGTTGGTATTGTCTCTTTGCAAGTGAGTTGCTCGATTAGCATGCGAAACAAACCCTTTTACTCAAAGAATTGGCTCAAGCAGAATGACACGAGACGACCTACAAAAGGAAGTACGTGTTAGCAACCCACGAAGAATGACAGGGACGGAGATGTAGACCTTTGATCGGATCCGGGAACTATCTAACGTTAGGTTCACGGATTCTAGATTTTCGAAGAAAATCTACCGATCGCGGGCAATGGTTCGGTTTTCCCTCGCTCAAACTCCCAATGGAATTTTGAAAAGGGAAAACTTACGAGTTAGCTCAAGCACCACGAGCTTGCTAACAAGGAAGTCCTCTACTTCGTCTCGGATTCGAAGATCCGGGGCGGCCGCTCGACGGAGTAGGAATCTCCTCACAGGGAAGGGAAATAGTAATATATTAATCTCGTCAAAAGTTGTCTTTCAATGCGTCTAACCATGGAAATTTATAACCTAGGTGATGATGAGTAAGGGTGATGGACGGTCGAGATGAGGCAGATGATGGACGGCCAAGATGAGGCATGTGGGTGGCAATATGCAGGCTCTTGGATGAATGTGGAATGAATGGCCGAGATTAAAGCTGGTGGAAGAACATGCATGGCGTACACGTGGCAGCTCCTTGATGTTTTCTTTGGGCTTGCTCTTTCCTTGGGCTTGAAAAGGATTGGACTTAGCCCATAACTCAATCATCACCATCTAACCTAACCAACAATCTAAATGCATGAATGAGTAAAGCTTATAACCATGCTTTACCCTCACAAAATAGGCGCAATGTTTGCCATGAAAATAAAAATAAGAAATAAATAAAAATATGCAGAATTGAAAGGTTACACGTTTGGGATGCCGGGAAGACAAATTCCCGTCTGATGAAGCTCATAACATTCACGTGTGTCCCAAGTCAAGACATGCACAGGTTGCTCCTTATCCGTTGGGACAACATCCCAAATAGAATCATCCTCGAAGTTAATACCTGCAAAAGAAACAAGATCATCAGTAATTTGGCTAAGTGACAGTAAGGACCTTGTTTGCGATCGAGTAATAGGCCTCGGCCCCCGAGGCATGTCACAGAACTTTATGCTTGGGAAAGTATACTACTTTAGTCACGAATGTTGCAGTATTGCATGGAGTATTGGCAAATACTTCTTATGCATTTAGAAACTATTGCATGGAGTATTGGCAAATACTTCTTATGCATTTAGAAACTAGTCATGATAGAGTTTATGAATTGTTCAAGAGTTGGGTATGTGTTACACCATTGCATGTTTTCTTAAGTATAGGATATCAAATGTCACCTACAACAATATTTTCTCAAAAAGGAAGAGGTTTGATGAAAGACATGCTCAAGCGAGATCATAATTGTTAAAATTTTTCTGGACATGGCCGAAGGTCATGTAATAGAATGACAAAAGCGACATGACCCTCACTTGTTCCAAAAGAACAAGGATCTGATTGTTTAATCTTGGTTCATTGAGTAATTCACAGCGGAGAACTTTTAAAATCATTAAAGTGTCATAATTTAGTACACGATGGTGAAAATAGAAAATGCAAGTTCACATTTCATATCGAGTAGAAAAGAGTGTTAAACTCATAGAATTATTACAATTAAATTTCAAATTACCAATCCATCTTTATTTTAATTTTATTTAAACAATAATAAAGTTGTTTTTCCATGATTAAAATTAAATGCTAAAATTAATAGTAGGAAATTAAAATAGTTTTTTAATTCAAGTAATTAAAACCTAGAAATATAATTTTCACTCAATAATCTAATTAATAAAATTCTTACATTTTCCAATTAATTAATTTGGGAAAGTTAGTTATTCTAGAAACCCTACTTATCTAAAAAGCTTTTCTAATGATTGATTAGAAATACTATTAATAATTAAATTCACTATATTCCTATGTGAATAAAATAATAATGATTCATTAAGTTAACATTCTCAATTATATTACACACTTTATGCAGATATATGTTATACTATATAAAAACACTATTTTCACCCAATGATTATGTGTTGTTATATTTCTATCTAACATGCTATTCATTTTCTCAAATTCATTGTATGTGATAAAATTAACCTAACTAATCACCAACCAATTAATTTAACAATAAACACCAAATAAAATAAACAAACTTGATGTGAATCAATAAACTAAAAAGGATAAATACTTAATTAAGCTTCATGTGAGTTAAAATCATAATCCTAGAATATAAAATTAGTTTATGATAGCAAGAAGAAAAATAACAAAAAAACTATAATCAAAAGTCATGGAAACTACAACAGAAATAAAGAGTAGAGAAAGAGTGATAAAAACTAGTTGAAACCATTCTTCTCCATAATCGATCATAAGTCATAATCTCTACAAGTATCCTCATCGGTTGAACATCAAAATCTTCATTTCTCTATCAAATTCTCAAGATTCCAACTCTCTCAGTCCAATGTGTGTTGTATTTATAAATCATCATTAAAATGGTTAGTTTGACATATTTTACCTATGCTGGCATAGCGCCCATTTATGAGCACTCTAGCATTGTGGAAACTCATGGGAGCGCTATAGCACTATGAGGAGTAGTTATAATGCTCCTTTAGGTTTTTCTTAAATTTTTCACAAGCATATTAGTTGCTCTTCAAACATCTCTCGAGTTGCACTTCAGTCAAATATAGTGTTGTCATGCCAAAGCTTCATGAAATTTTCATTTTTGCCCTTGCAACTCAGTTTTACACTTCGATCTATTTATCGAATCTGTTCTTTTAAAAATGCACAAAAAACAACCCGAATCTGCATTAGAAACTATCAAACTCACAAAATTTACTGTTAGAAATATTGAATTACTTGGTATAAAATTGATTCATCAAGTACCTCCAAACTTAAGATTTTGCTTGTTTTTTAACAAAAGAAAGAAAGAAAATAAAATAAAAATTAACTAACCTAACAAGTCAGCTATAGATCCAACCTTTATTTAACATGTTTATGCCTTAAAAACATATATAGAGAACATAACTATTATGTAACGACCCGATTTTTATTTACTTTAAAATTGTGTAAAATTTTAAACTTTCTTTTTATAAAAACATCAGAGTATTTTTCCTTTATAAAACCCGATCATTAAAACTCTTTACTTAAAACATTTATCAATCCTAGCTGAAGTAATAAAATCTTTTTATGAAATGCAGCGGAATTAAAACAAGGCATTAAAGAATATTAAGAAATTTACAAACTCTTTTACAAATAATTTTCATTTAATTCTTTAGGCCAGCCAGCCAAAATATCCAACTGTGCAAATCCTTCATCAACTGTCTTTGACCTATTCTCTTGTTTCTTGTACATACCTACATCACAAGACTTAACTAATGAGCCTAAGGCTCAGTAAGTGATATAAAATAAAAAGTATGATGCACATGTCATGTAGCTTTTAAAATCTCTTTTCATTTTCTGTTTCTATTTCTGTCTTTTCTTTTATTTTTCTTTTACTATTTTCTTGATCTTAACTTTATTGTTCTGACTTTGATATTCAACTCAAGCCTCAACCAATGGCAGACTAATCCACCCAAAGCCTCTAACCATGGAGACCATGTCCACCAAGCCTCTATTTATGAGTTTGAGTTCAACACCAAACCCTTAACTGTCTAACATTGGAATGTAACTCAATCATTGGGGTACTAATCCACCGAAAGCCTCTAACTATGGAGACAATGTCCACCAAGCCTTTCTTTATGAGTTACATTCCAAAGCCTCAACTGGTTATCATTGGAACGCAACTCAACCATTGGGGGATTAATCCACCCAAAGCCTCTAACCATGGGGACCACATCTACCAAGCCTCTATTTATGAGTTAAATGTCAACGCCTTTATCTTTTTCTTTACTTTAACTTTACCATTTGCAATTTAATATTCGTTTTCGTTTTCCTTTGAAAACCATGCATGAAAATCCATTTTTTGTACCGTTTTGAAATCCATGATGCATGATGCTCGTGAATACATACAGTTCAATCATATCTCTATATAACCTCGAAACATGCTCATCTATTAAGCATATCATTAAAAGAACATAAATCTAATAAACACCCAGCAAGCAGCAATACAATTTGCAAAACATGCTGAATTTCTAGCTATCCTATTAAAACAGTAAACAACCTTAATATTCTATTAAAGTGGTAAACAGTAAGCAAACAAAGTCCTAATCCTTCCAATGTAGGATCTGAAGACCAAAGCACAGGTAGTATCACTTACCTACAGTCCGTAACGCATTTATTACTTTATTCTTCTCTCGTTAATACCTTCAAAATAATTATCATTTATTTATTAATTATAAATCTACACTTTGATACAGCTATTACTCGTTAATTATTTAATACTTAAATTACCACTTAACGGATTCCATTAAATTATTTTTATTAATTTTATAGAGAATAAAAAGTAATCTTAATTTGTACATTTTCCCTTCGCTTATTTTCATCATTACATTGATTATCATTTTCGTATACCTCATATAGGTGCCCCACAATAATCCAATAGAAAGAGCATTTTTTTTCAAGTTAATCAACATATTATAATTTCCAACTCAATCATCCAACTTAATCACTTAACACCCAAAGACAATCATAATAGGGTATTCAACGGTTGCCAATTAAATCACAACAACCAATAAAGAGCAACATGAACCCAACAAAGTCTATCAAGCTGAAATAAAATTAGAGAACTAATCCTACACCACAGAGCATGATCTCTCTATAACTCTCATCCAAGCAACATATACAACAAGTGTATAAAAATCCAATTCTAAATAGCAAAGTCCCTCATTTTTTTAACTTTCAAGCCGTAAGTGATGTTCATAACAATACCCAATTAGTAGAATAGATCCCCAATTCAAACAAAGCACAATTTACAGAGATTCCTCTCAGGCCTTCACCACCGTCGCGTCTCCCTCGTCGCCCTCACCTCTCTCTCTCTCTCTCTATCTCTCTCTCTCTCTCTCTCTCTCTCTCTCATTTCTTCCTCTCTTCAGACAATGCCCATAGGCCATTTTTCTTTTCTTCTTAAGCTGGACCGGTTCAAGGATGAACTGGTTCAGTCCACCCCTCATTTCCTTCAAAACCAAGCCGGCGATTCACCTCTCCCTGTTTTTAATCTATTTCTTTTTTATTTCAATTCCCCTTTTATTTAATTAATTTCTACTTTTATTCTTCTTCCATTTAATTAATCCCCACTTTCATAAATTAATATTACATATATATTTTTATGTGTTGGATATACTTACAGTATATTAGTCGACCCAAATTTCAACTTTCGATTTATTCCAAATATCGATTAACAATTATTAAGGGTCTAATTTAAATTTTCCAATTTCATTTCCTAAATTAATTTTTCATAAAATAAATCATTGATTATTGTCCAAATATTTCAATTATACCCCAATTAATTTATTATTTATCCTTCCTTAATTATGTAACGGAAAATCGGGACATTACATACTGTCATGCCCTAAAGGAGACTCAAAACAGAATAAGAAATGAATGACCTAACAACGAGCTGAATTGTTAGATCCTTTAACTTTTGTATTTAACAAGTAGCTGAAGATTTAAATAAGAAAATAAAGCCCAGACCCAAGTGGAATAAACTAAAACCACAGTCCATTAGTAATATAAAAAATAAAGCAGTAACATAAGTTCATAATGAACATAGTGTGTCAGAAAGTATATAAAAATGAATTAAAATATTAACTTGAGGTAATAATTATAAAGAAATCTAACTTCACTAAAAGTCTCTAAAAAATAAAATCTAACAAGCTCACTCCTACTTTGGCAACTAAGGATCCTCTACCCTAAATCTTAAAAAGAGAGGGAGTCATATAAGGTGAGTCAACTAACGCAGTAGGGATGAACTTTGCGAGCGGCTGGGTTTTCTGTCAGAGGGAGTTCGAGAGGGAGAGCGAGCTCTCGTGAAGCAGCCCAGCCTTCGGGAGGAGACTAGATGCACGGGCGATTTGCGATTTGCTGCGAACGGCTGCTGTCCGAAGCTCCCGGCATGGAGACTGAACTCGTGGTAGAGGGATGAGCTGTTGAGGTGGTTCAGCCAAATTTCTCCTTTGCTAAGGAGACGAGGTAAGTATATGCAGGAGTATGTTTTGGCCTTATCGGCCCTACAATGCAAGGTATTAAGGTGTGATTGTTTTTCATTTTCTTGTACTGCTTTGGTTAGTATGTTTGGATGTAGCATTTCGCCTATTTGTGCTGTCTAATTTTCTGTCTCCAATTTATTTTGCGACTGCTGTTCTCATTAGTTGGAAATTGGTTCTCTGTCGTGATTTCTATCTGTTATACATTTTGAGGAATATTGTCATGCTGAATGACTTACTTTCATCCTTCATGTTGTTTAGTGCTGATGACCCGAGAATGGAACATTTATTCTGTCAAATGAGTTTTGAATCTGCATATATGGGTTACGGTTTGTTAGACCTTGTTAAGGAATTCTGTCCTGTTGAATGTCTATACTTGGGTATGTGAGTCTTTTGTTTACTCTCTGTTTAATTACTACTAGATGGGCAAAGCAAGAAGGAGACTATTAATTTATATTTTTCCACCTACTGTTTGATAGCTATAATGAAGAATTTATGCTTTGGATAGGTTCTTTGAGGCATAGACTTTATTCTACATTCTGTAATGGCCTTGATGGACATGTATTAGGAATAATACCTTGCTGCTTAGATTGGTATCATTATTTCTCAATTTCTACTTGATAGTTTGTAAATAGATAATAAGATTGTTGACCTATTCCTACTTAGCTGATGGTTCCGTCCTTGAGGATTGTATTGCTGTTTTTCTTAATTTGTTGCATAAACGGAGGATTTATTATAGCTGTTAGATGGATCTGTTTTATGGTAATAATTATGCTTAAAGATATGATATTATATGGGATTGAGGATGACAATTTGTTAGTTGAGTTTCTTTGTTAAATATGATGATGAAGATTGATTTTATAGGGTAGGTCGATGCTATTCAATCTTGGAGAATTTCTGTTACTGCTTTCTTATTGGTGGAGCATGTGTAAAATTTGTTACTGCCTTGTCTTGATTGTTGCATATTATATGGAACTATTCCTGCTGCATTTCATGTATGTTCATTCATGGGTCTGCATTAAGAAAGATAAAATGTACATAAATGGGTAAGGAGGTTAGGTTGTCCCTCGGAGGGGGACTGGTGAGGCATTAGCTTGTTAGCTAGTTTCCAGCGCAACCCGAAAACTGACGGGCATAAGTGCCGCCTAGGTCGCAGTGCATTTAATTGCACGCAGCTAACAGAGGGCTCCCAAAAAGGGTGGAGTTTGTCTTCATAAGAGCTGGAGACTCTCCCAAAAGGGAGGATAAACGTAGCATGTGCCCCACCATTGAGCCTACTCATAACTGAAAAGATTAACACGAAAGAAAGATGAAGAACAAGAAAGAAAAAAGGTACGTAAATGGTGACTAAGAATAGGCTACTCAAAAAGGGTGGGTCAGTGGAACATTAGCCTGTTAGCTTATTTCCGGCGCAACCTAGGAACTGAAAAGCACAAGGGCCGCCCAGGGTCGCAGTGCATTGAATTGCACGCAGCTAACGGAGGACTCCCAAAAAGGGTGGAGTCTGTCTTCACAAGGGCCAGAAACTCTCCCAAAAAGGATTGAGAAATATAGTGTGTGTGCTCTACTGTCGTGGTTACTCATAACCAGAAAAGTAAAAGAACAATGAAAGAAAAGAAAATTGAAAGAAATACAAGAAAAGAAAGAAAAATGAAACAAGTGTCATGTCATGTTATTTTCATGGTCACATGCATTACTTGCTAAGTCTTAGACTTATAGATGAGTTTTGCATTGTAGGTACAGGTAATTACGAAGGAAATGGCAAATGCGACGTCACGTTAAGGGAGCTTGTTCATGATGAAGACTTGGCGGTTGTTGAGTAATTTAACAGTTTATTTTAATGTTTTATAGAATTAATATTTTATACAAAATTTGTAAAGGACTGTTATTAATTGAGTTTTGGTAAGAAATGTATTTTAATTTGATAAAGTCTTCCGCTGCAAATATTTTATAAATGCATGGTTTACTAGTTGGTTTTAAAGTATGGTTTTACCGTAAAATAGTTTAAGTAACATCGTTTTGGTATGACGATTTTAAAGAAAAAAAAATGTCATGATAATTTACTACAAAATAATGTTTTCTAAAATGGGACGTTACATAGCAGAATGAACTAAAATCACAGTCCATTAGTAACATAAAAAATAAAGTAGTAACATAAGTTCATAATAAACACATTGTGTCAGAAAGTATATAAAAATAAATTAAAAATTTAACTTGAGGTAATAATTATAAAGAAATCTAACCTCACTAAAAGTTTTTCAAAAATAAAATGAAAATAATAAAATGTACCATGCTCACTCCTACTCTGGCAACTGAGAATCCTCTACACTAAATCCTAAAAAGAGAGGGAGTCAATTAGGGTGAGTAAACTAACGCAGTAGGAATGAACTTTGTATTCAACAATATAACAAAACGAATATGTGAACATGTTAAGTTAAAATAGTTATACAGTATCAAACAAAACATAGTAGAGTTAGTTTTCAAAACAACCTATTATAGTATGATATGTAACATAAAAAAATCCATTACTCACGGATTTCGAGCATGCCATGCCATCGACAATAACAATAACGGTGATATTTTGCTATTGCAACAACCATGAATGACCCTAATCATGTTTAGGGTTTTGTGTCCAGGACACGACATACACAGCTGTCTCATTACTCTAGTTAACAATAATAAGTAAACACATCCTCTAACGGTTGAATGTGCATAAAGGAAAACATGAAGGAAATGGTGGTACTCATGCATGCATTAAGCGAGGTAAAATGTAAAAGAAAATGAAGGAAATGGGGAGTTGGAGGGCGGATGGGTAACGGGTCTAGTCTGCAACTAGCTGAAGCCCCTCCCTCTTAGGGTACGAGAGTTCTAGTTACAAGTAAAAGGTTAGATCCGATTCACTATTCCATCACAAATGAAATCCTCCAATCTCTCGCTCGATGTACGAGTAATGAACGAACGAACTAATGTAAAGTAATGAACGAACAAATGACTTAGTGAAAGGATTGACTTGGGTGGTCCCCATTCCAAAAAGGACTAAAGAGACGCATATCACATTGTATTAAACCCTCTTCCTTACTAAGCCTTTGGGCTTACAGTTACTTTTGGTGTAGGTGTAGGTACTTGTCCGTGGAATAAATGCAGACTTAGGAGTAAATGCGAAAGATGATAATTAGATAATAAAGCAAGGATGAAGGATTTGCACGCGCGAGAGAGCCCGTGGCTGGCCAGGCTAAAAAGGTAAAATAAGGAATTGTTGTAATTAAATTAAGTTTTATTAAATTGTACTCAATTGTTTAGTTCTTCATTAAATTATTTACGCTTCCGCAATATTTTAAATAAATGATTTCATGACACTTCCCCTACGTTTACAAATGATTTTATATCAGTGACATTTCACAGTATACTACGGTTTGCGAAAGGTTAGTAGCGGTTTGGTTTAGACGCACTCTGATATCGTTTTAAAATGAGATTTCAATGGTTTTATAAAAGTTTTAAATTTCACGCATTTTTAAAGGATTATGAAAAACCGGGTCGTTACAATTGGTATTAGAGCAGTTGTTTTCAAAAAGATTTTTGTAAACTGCTCTGATAATCATTTTTAAAACTAATTCCGTAGCTCGCTTGTTTTGTTTTACTGCATTTTAAAACCGAGCTCTGATGCTTTGATACGTTTTGCTGAGTAAAACGGTTTTGTAAAAGTCACACTAGTAATGTAGCCTGCCTGCCAGCACAAGTCTCGACAAAGGAAAATCCTTCATCCACCGTAAGTATACTTTCTAATACTTTACTAATGCATGATTTGCTTATTCTATTTCGATAAATGAATTGTTAGGAATTAATATGTAGGGACTAGTGGATTAAGTATTTTGTATTTGGGATTGTAAAATTCGCGGTCGTGCCTGATATAGTTTGAATGGTATACTTTTGGCATTGAGATTTTGGATTTTGGAGTTTGGATAATGTAAGTGAATATTCTGGAACTGTTTGAGATTTTATGCATGATTTATAGTTTTGGAGGAGTGTAAAAACAGGGAAGACTCTGCATAAATTTTTTGAAAATAAATGAAAAGAGAATTCCAAGCGAATTTAGATCAATTAGATAGTTAACCAAAGACGCCTAGGTAACGACGGGATAGACCAACTAGTTAGGAAAATAAAGTTGCCTAGGTGTCCACGGACTAGGTAGAGTCTAGATTAGTTACGGGAAGGGGAAAACTTTAAGGACGAGAAGGGTAGTTGACTAGAAATGCGCTAGGTCAGGTTTTCTACAAGGAGGAGAGGTTCAAGGTCTAGTTTAGTAGTATGACCAACTTGGACTTAACAACGGATTTCGAAATAAGTGGAGTAATATTGGATTAGGGTTAAAGGGATAATAGTGTAACGACCCTTTTTTTGTAAATCCTTTAAAATGCGTGAAAATTTGAAATTTTTATAAAACTATTGAAATCGCTTTCAAAACAAATTAGAGTGCGACATAAACCGGATCCATACTAACCTTTTGTTAAAACCGTTATGAAATCATTGCGGAAGCGTTATAAAACCTTTTATCTAAAACATAGCAGGTTTATCAAAACCTTGCAGAAGCGTAAATAAATCATTTAATGAAGAAATACTGAACAAATAAATATCGAGTTTGAGAAAGAAAAACTAAATGATTAATTACAATTCATTTACAACATTTTCTCTTTTATTCTCTTTAGCTTGGCCAGCCTCAATCTCACACGTGCAAATCCTTCATCTCTGCTTTAGATTATCTCTTTGTCATCTATTCGTCATTTGAACTACATCCAAGTAATACGTGAGCCTAATGGCCTACTAAGGAAAAATGGTTTAATGCATTCATGATATGCCTCTCTTTAGTCCTTTTTGGAATGGGAGCCACCCAAACCAATCCTTTCACTCGTCATTCATTCGTTTCATTACTTTCCTTTACTTCATTTGTTCGTTACTCATACATCGAGCGGAAGATTGGAGGACTTATATGGAATGGTATAATTGACTATACCTAACCTTTTACTTGCAATCTAGAACTCCCGTACCCGACAAGGGAGGGGCTGCGGCTAGATTGCAAACTAGATCCAACCACCCATTCCCCCCTAACTCCTCATTTCCTTCATTTTCTTAACCTTTTACCTCACATAATGCATGTGTGAGTACCACCACCAAGATGACACTCCCTATTGATTTCTATTAGCATGATGCATGACCATACATTCTCAACCTAACATGATGCATGATGCATTATAACGTAATATTAACTTAAATTGCGCATATAAGAAAGGTAAATAACTATTGCATTGAAAGTATAGTAGCTGAAATTGATGGCGCATATAAGGAAAGTAAGGCATATAATGGAAGGAGATAACTATGCACAATAGAAAGCAAGAATGATATCGAATTTAAACAATGAAAGAACAATAAACTAAACATGCTTAGACACATAGTAAGATTAAACTAAACATGTTTACAATGAATATTTCAAATGGAAGCATGACAATAAATAACAGAAATGTGCTTGTAAGTTGGTAAATTCTTATTCTAGTTGATTACACGCTCAATGTCTAATTAATTACTTATTCGAACTAGTTAACATGCTCAAGTCTCGCTAATCAAACATGCTATTTATTAGTCGATTTACATGCTCATGAAGATATTAACATAATTTAATTCACATGCTACCATTATTATCTATGTTCCTTAACATGCTTGAGTACAATTAGTAAATGTTAGTTTAGTTATCAAACATGCTCAAGTTAACTAATTAACTTAGCTGATTAACATGTCACTAATTGATTTAAATAACAGAAAAATTAACATACTTAGTTAATTATATGCTCAAAACTACTTAATTACTTTAGTTGATTAACATACGGATAATTAAACATGCAAGCTAAGTTAAATATGTTACGATTATCAAACTAGTTGATTTCTCTAGATAGGTTAACGTGCTCAACTAGTTACTAACATGCTTGATTAGTTCCTTTACGACTAGTTAATTAATTAGTAAATTGACATGCATCAAGACAAAATCCAATAATCTAAACATGCTCAGCCAGATAGTTTACATGCTTGACTAATTAGTTTACATGCTCACTAATTAGTTTACATGCTCAATTACTATCTACGATTGTTATTCGGGTTAATTAACATATACCGATTAATTAGTTCATGCTTTGAGTAACTAGTTAATTAGCTAAACTATGATAAATTGATTAATTAGTTAAACATGCTCATCCTAATTATCACAGTCAATTAAGCATGCTAGAATTAAGAGTGTAAGTATTTCTAGTTATCACTATCGTTAAACATGCATAGGTTCAATTATTATTCTATCACTACATGAAGTAATCACTTCTGCAAGTAAACAATGAAATAACAGGGCAAAAACATCATCAAGGAAGTTAATAGTTCATTCGTACTTATCATATCATTCATCATTCCTCATTCATCATTCATTATTTGAGCATTCACGACATCGAGTAAAGCATTTGCAGCAAGGAAAATAAACTAATAGTAAAGGAAATATCTAAGGAGTATAAATCACAGAACTAAGAATAATCTACAACATACTAACCTATCTACACTACCAATAACAAATAGACCAACTCACGCACTCTACTTGCGGTGTAGGGCCTCCAAATGGCCAAGACACCCATATTCCTTACCTCAAAACTTTATCGCGTATTACACTTAATCGCTATCCTTCTTCTCCTTTTAGTACCTTCACAAATTAGTAACATATACCATTAATATCCATTTCTCCATTAACTGTTTACAAGGTATAATAACGCTTACGAGCTTCAGCATCTACAACCTGACAACTTCATCCATATCTATATCTTTATTCCTTATTCATGTGCTTGATAGCGTTTCATAATCCAAATTCAATATCCATTTCTAATCTTACCAAGGTAGCATACTTTCAATAATATCACATAATTAACAGAACACAAATCCAATACATTAATGTGGACACTAGAGCTGGACATCCGTGCATGATCCATCATACACACATCGATCAACAGAGAAATAAATCCAACTTACCCATTCCTTAGCATCTGAAATTAATTCTACTCATTAACATTCAGACATTCTAGGACATATAAGCAAGTCACATAATCTAACCAAATAGCTGAGTACATTTTCAGAACCATTTATTCAAGTAGTATATGATAACAGACTTGTAAAACCCAATCAGAGAACAATTCCTCACAATTTTAATCCAAATACATAACACCAACCAAATCCATCAGTGGAGAACATAACCAAAATACATGCCTACAATTTACAGGGTATACATTCGACAGTGGCTGCCACCAATAGAGCATAAATCTGAACCTTTTTTCTTCATCATTAATCCATAAAAATTTAGAGCAAAAGTGAAGAAAGTTCTTACCCGAAGGACAGCCAAGAGCAAGCCTTCAACTCTCAGCTTCTAGAGAGCTCCTTTATGTTGATTTCCAATTCTGCCTAGAAGAAATCCCCTTTCACTGCTGACAGTCTCCATTCGAAGCAGCAAAGCACAACAAGAGGATTTCCTCCTTCTCTTCATGGGCTCATGACTTCAACCTCACAGCAGCATCACTCAAGCCCTCTCTCAACTTATGATTCACAACACATAGAGGATGCAGCACCGTAAAGAGGATTACCCCTGCACGCTCGACAGCCTCTCCAGCTTTTCAGAGGTTGGGGTGTGATTGCAGGTTGGAAGGAGGTGTGGGTTGTCTGCTCAGCAGACAGCGGTCCAATCTGAACCAGGCCAAACCCGATTCTGCCACACACGGGTTTGACCGACCCATACGCAGCCCCCAGCTCCTGTGAGTTCGCCAGATTCCGTCCCTGCAACATACCCTGCCAACATCCGATCAACAGAACGCAAGGAGAATGAAGAATCAGTTGAAACCACCTCAAATTGACGCCGGAATCGTCACTGCAGATGCTCAGATTGATCCTGCGACTTGACTCCATTGACAAAGCTGCACCGCCCGAGCTAGCATTCGCTCGCCATTTGCCTGATAGCGCTGCCATCGCGAACCCACACGACGAGCTCCCTCACCCAAGCTCTCGGCCTCCCTCTTCGAAATCGCCTCTCTCCTTCACTTGTCTCTCTTTCTGGCGCTCTCGCTCTCTCATTTGTGAAGTGGCCAAAGGCCAACGAAAACTCCTCCCTCCTAATATCTAGAACCGCTAATAATGGTGAGAACCGGTTCTGCTGGACTAGTTCATGCCATCTATATTTCTCTTTAATTTCCATAACCCTAGTAATTTAAATTTATTTCATCCCCTTACAATTCAACCCCCAATAATTTAACCCCTCACTATTTTTATTCAATAAATTCTTAATTTATAACGATTATGTATCAACTTGGATTTTCGTAAATCGTTAGAATGCGTAAAAGTTTGAAATTTCTTTCTCTTTAAAACAAAACGTATTTGAGTGCATCTAACCGAATTGCTACTGACTCTTTCTTTAAACTCGTTATGAAAACCAATTGATAAAATGTGCGGAAGCGTAAATAATAAAATGAAATCATCTGTTTAAATCTTTGCAAAAGCGTAAATAAATTGTTCGAGAAGGAGATACTAAAAAATTTAAACACTACGTCTAACAAATAAAACTTGACAATTAAACATCGTTGATTTACAACCGTTTGCTCATCTCTTTCTTTGCCTGGTCAGCCCGACTCTCGTGCGTGTGAAATCATCAATCCTTGTTTCATTATGTGTTTATCATCTATTTCTTATTTGTTCGTCGTTGTACCTACACCACAAGTAAGCACATGAGCTTTCGCCCAGTAAAGAAATCGGGGAAAACAATTATGCATATTTCTCTCTTTAATTCTTCTTGGAATGGGGGCCACCCAAACCAATTCTTTTCATTACGTTTGTTCTTCGTCGTTCTTTACTCGTACATCGAGCTAGAGATTGGAGAGGTCTTAAGGGATGAAATAGTTGATCGGACCTAACCCTTTAATCGCAACTAGGTCCTCGTTCCCGTTGAGGTAGAGGGCTTCGCCTAACCGCACACTAGATCTGCTACCCATCAACCCTCAAACTCCCTTTTTCGTCCCCTTTCCGGCGTATCCCGCCTTCAAGGGTCCTCTCCTTTCGACATGTCCCCCCTTTAGGGTTTCTTCCCTCCCAACGTATCCCGCCGGGAGGGTTTCTTCGGTGATGGATGTATCCTGCCCATCCCGAACATTCCTTTTTCTTAGCATTTTTCCATACTCATGCATGCGTGAGTACCACCCCAAAGTGGCACTCCCTACGATTTTCTATTAACATGAAGCATACTGCATTATAATGTACATTAACTGAATTGAAATGCTCATTGAAGTAAAAGTACTATAATTGAACTCGTGCATTAAATGAAAGCAACTTGAATTGGAAACACATATAAAGAATAACAGAAATTGAAGCGCATCGAATATGAAGAGTAAACTACCAAACGGAATAGCACAACTGATCAACACATATAACGAATTTAAATGAGGGGAGCATGCTTGGACAAGTAGAACACGATAGTATTAACTTGTAAATTCTTCAAATCGACTTCCTAGCCCGTTTTCATGCTTCCTATATTTATTTCTAGGTAATTAGTCTACTCTACTTAGTTAGCCTAGGTACTTTACATGTTCATTACTTTAGTTACGTTCGCTAATTTGCTAACATGTTACCATTATTATCTAAGTTCTTTAACATGCTTAAATCGATTAACATGCTCGTCCATTAATTGAGTTAATTAAATCTATTAGTGAGCAACTTAACATACTAGTAAATCAACTAATAGTTCAACATGCTAATTTATTAAGATTACATGCATTGGTCAATTTACATTCTAGCTAGTTTCATGGTATACCCAAATTAATTGACATGCTCAAGTTAATTAATTACCTTAGTTGATTACATGCCACTAACTGATTTAACAACAGACGAATTAATGTACAGATAATTAAAAATTTAAGCTAAGTTAAACATGCTATGACTATCAGACTAGTTGATTTCTCTAGATAGATTTACATACTTAACTAATTATTAACCTGCATGATTAGTTCCTTTACAACTCGTTAATTAGTTAATAAATTGACGTGCATCAAGACAAAAGCTTTTAAACGAAACATGCTCAACCAGATAGTTTACTTGCTCAACTAATTAGTTTACATGCTCCATTACTATCTACGATTGTTATTCAGTTTAATTAACATATACCAATTAATTAGTTCGTGCTTAGAGTAACTAGTTAATTAGCTAAACTACAATAAATTGGTTAATTAGTTAAACATGCTCATCCTAATCATCACAGTCCATTAAACATGCTAGAATTAAGAGTGTAAGTATTTCTAGTTATCACTATCGCTAAACATGCTTACGTTCAATTATTATTCTATAACTATAGCAAGTAATCACTTCAGCAATACACAATGAAACAACAGGGCAAAATCATCATCAAGGAAGTTAATAGTTCATTCGTACTTATCATACCGTTCATCATTCTTCATTCTCCATTTGCGATCTGAGCATTCACGGCATCGATTAAAGCATTTGCAGTAAGCAAAAATAAACTAATAGTAAAGGAAATATCTACGGAGTATAAATCACAGAACTAAGAATAATCTACGGCATATTAACATATGTACACTATCAACAACAAATAGACACACTCACGCACTCCACTTGTGGTGTAGGGCCTGCAACTGGCCAAGACACACCCAAGTTCCTTACCTCAAACTTTATCGCTCGTTCGCACTTGTCGTTATCCCTCTTCTTCTTTTAAATACCTTCACAAATTAATACAAATTATCAATATTTCCTAATCTTATCAAAGCAGCAACTTTCCATAATATCACACAACAGCCTTTCAACTGCCAACACAACTACGCAGTAGGACAAAATCCATCATATTTTTACTTTGGAAATAAATGGCATACCAATAACTCAAGTCCAACCACTAGTACCAATTCTACATATGAGTACACAAACAATTCCAATCTCCAACGATATTTCACAATCCACTACGCAGTAATCAACAGAGGTATTAATCATCTAATATCCATCCAGAACATTAATATAAGTTTATTTGCATACCAACAATAGTTAGAATGCCCCATAACCTTTCGTCCAATTAACAACATACTAACATGGCTCAACATTAGGAAACGTAGTCTACTCTTCATCCTATATCTTTTCTTCAACTTAAATCTTCATATAAGATTTATATAAAACTAGGAAGCATCCTCAAATATCTTTATCACAACTCAACAGAAACAATCCTGAACAACGTCAACTTACACATATGCATATTTCCCACATTAACAACTATTGATGCATAACTCATGAAACAAAGGAGGAAGTCCATACCTAGAGTTCACCCCTGGAGAACCTAAGAGTTCCAACCTCTCTGCCATCACCAACAGCTCCCATCCAATGCGTGAACAGTAATCATCACAAGAAATCCAGTATCCTGTGGTAATGAACAGAGAGCATAAACTGAAATTATCCAATGCAGGAAACAATTTCCTCAATATCCTCCACAAAACCTAGAAGCAGATAAATCAATGGAGAGTAATTCATCACTTATCTTCCTCATAAATCAACAGAGTATAACATCCATAAAAAATCCAGAACAAACGTGAAGGAAGTCTTACCCAAAGAATACCCCATGGCAAGGCTTCAGCTCTCAGCTCGTTCATCTCAAGAAGCATCCCCTTGTGCACAGCTATCCCCTTCCCTTTTGTCTCAACTCTGTATATCAATGCAGAAGGGGACACTCTCTGCCAAATTCTCATAAGGCCGAGAACACGCCCGACAGTCCTTGCAATAACTTACAGAATGTTCCCCACACTACAAAGCAGGGTCCGAACCAAGGCAGGAGACCAGTTCAAACCACAAGTTGGACCGGCAACCAGCTCCCTTGCCATATCAACTCGAAGCTGGAATCGTCACCAGCCATCGACCCGACACCATCCCGCACCACGTTCGTGAATCCTTCATCGTCGCCGAGCATCGCCGATCTCCCGACACCACACCGAAGATCCGAGCCATGGCCGTCCCACAGTCGAGATCTGTAACTCCAGTAGCTGCTCACCATATGCCGCGAAGGTATTGTCGCCGTCATCGTCCGAGCTCGTCGTCCCGCTCACAATTGCTTGCGATCTCCTTTCGCCTTCCCCCTCTCTCTTTCTCTCCCTCTTTCTCCCCTATTTTCTTTCTGAGCTCTCTCCCCAGAGAATGGCCAGAGGCCATTCGTTTAAGTCGCCCAACCGGTTCACATAGAGTGAACCGGTACACCCACTTCTAAAAATCCCACTATAAATTATTGGATCCAACAATATAATTTAATTAACTACATTAATATTTATTTTTAATTACAAAATTTCCCATTTTATTTATCCTCAATTATCCAATTTAATCTTAATACTCTTCCTTTTCTCATTTCGTCAAATGGCCGAAGGCCAAACGAAATAAAGAATGCTGAGTCGGTTCAGTTATTTAACAACAATCCCACTTATAAATATTAACCCAATTAATCACGTGTACATCATAATTGGATTTAATTAATATTTATTTTATTAAATTAGTATTTATCATAGTTACATTAATTTTCTCAAAATTATTAAATCTTACGAACACGTCCTTGGTAATACCTCAATAAATATGCAATAAATCCAAATACCCATAATTAATTTTCAATTATTCTTAATAAATTCCGATATAGAAATTTGGGGTATTACAAGTAATTCCAAACATTATAATTTAATTCATTAAATTAATATATTTATTTTAATTATGATAATTTCCATTGAATCTTAACAAATTCTTTAAATTAAAACTCACGAATATGTCTTTGGTAATACCCCGATGATTATCTAACTAACCTAAATGTCCCAAATTACTTTCCAATTATCTTTATTAAATTCCGATATAGAAAGTCAGGGTATTACAAATAGGACTTGTGTTGGGCTTGGATTATGTTCTCCATCTCGGTTCGAACTCAATCAAGGTAACCAAGGATGTGATGACACTACTGTACGGCAAAAGGTGGAGGCAATCGGTTGAACTTCTCTAGGAACGAGTAACGGGAACAAAAACATAAATAGAAACAAAAATGAAAACAGAAACGAAAATGGATATAGGAACAGAAACAGAAACGAAAATGGAAATGGAAATGGAGACAAAAATAAAAACGGGAACAGAAACAAAAATGAAAACCAAGTTTCCAGAAATAAACTTCTAGAAATGGAAACACAAACAGAAATAGAAATGGATACATAGACAGATACGAAAATGGGAACAGATACGGGAATGGAAATTGAAACAGAAACGGGAACGATTATAGATACAAAAAGAGAATCAAGACGAAACGCGCCTAACTCAACTATGGAGTAGTGTAGTTCATAACTCAGGAAAGCTTGGATGGACGGATTTGATGATGGAGAGTATGTTCGAGTATGCCAAAGTTATGATTGAGAGAGGAAAGTATAAGTACTAGATCTTAAGTCATAAAGTGTGAAGGATCTGAGAGATAGAACCATATAGGAAAAGTGAGTTCGATGTTAAGTTGTGAGTCTATTGGAAGTAAGAAGATTAAGGAGATTTTCCCTTGGTGATGAATCGCTTGGGAATCAGTGCAAAATTTGATATGGAACGTCAATTTAAGGAGGAAAATGCTGCAGATTCCAGAGTTGGGTGGCAAAGGTGATGTATTTATTGGACATAAGAGGGTGCCATTGTGCCCTTGATGTTGAAGAATGGTCCTGTTTGGGGCATTTTTCTCTGGAATCGATGTAGTCAGAGTGGTACAGTGGAAGTGTGGAGAGTGAGTGCGAAAGTTCAATCCACTTTTTGGTACAAAGAGATGCGTGTTGGATGAAGCCAAGTTGATCAAGTAGCAGTAGTTGGTACAAATTAGCGGTAAGAGGGAGTAGATGGTCTAGATACAATGAAGTATTAGGACCTCTTGGGGAAAACAATGTCATTAAATAGAGTAGGTAAGAAGAGATTTGATGCGTAGGTTTTCGTTAGTGAGAGTATTACGCTAGACAAATTTTGAGGATGAAATTTATATAAGGAGAGGAGTATGTAAGACCTCGATTTTTTATATCGGGGTATTACCAAGGACGTAGTTGGAGCGTTATGTCAAAGGGGTATTTTCGATAGCGTTTTCCCCATATACGTGATGTAAATTAAGGATGGAGTGACTAAGACATTACGTTGCGTATTTATACGTGTCATTTTATGATGTGTATTTATGGGGTAAGTGTTATGGGATGAGAGCTAAGTAGGGAAAAAGGTGAGGAAAGGTTGTTCTGGGTATATTCAGACTCTTGCGGAAGACATGTAGATGAGTTATATTGTCCGCAAGTGCATTGCGTGGCATCCCTGATGCTTGGGACACACAAGGACGGGAATTTGCGTCCAGATGTGTCTGTAAGTCCACTTCCGGACGAGACGTGTCGTCCGTAAGTGCATTGCATATCACCCTTGGCCTTGGGACGACTCAGGATGTTATTTTGCATCCTGGCTTCACCTGCGTTGTGGAGTTGCGGACGCGTCCGGATGAATATGGACGTGGATGGTTGTGTCCGAATTGAATCTGTCAAAATCCTGGACAACTTTGGACGCATGCAGTCGAGTGTGGATGTGGATTAGTCGCATTCGATTTGTATTTCTCCAAATTGTGGACATATTCGAACGCGTGCAAACGCTTCATGCGGACGCCAAAACGCGTCCGAATGTGAGTTTCGGACAGTACAGACAGGACGAGGACGCCAGTTCTCATTCAAGAAAATGATTTCTGCAATAGGATTTTACATGTGCAGACGAATACAGACGAGACCCGTGCTTCCACATTCGTCCGAAATAGCCCAGACCTATGAATAAATTAGGGTTCAAATGATGAAAACTTGTCGTTTAGCCATTAATTGGAGACATGAGGCAACTCTCCCCCACCCTCTGCGTAGGCGCCGACCTTCCCCAGCCCTGGCCACCTCCTCTCTACCCCTTAGGCGTCCAGTTTGTCCCCTCTAAGTAATTTAGATAATTTCCTTTGATTTTTAGTGTGTTCCTTGGTTGTTGATAGCATAGAATTGTTAGCACTCGGTAGATTATGATTAGCTCTATGATTCATTTCCTTTATTGTTAGTTCTGCCTTTATAGTTGTTCCTGTGATTGTGGTTAAATGCTTTACCTTATTGGAACTTGTCAATATATTCCTTACTGTTAGTTGTTTTATTTACTGCAATTGCTTTACGTTGATTCTTGTGATGGATTGCTGTGATAAATGCATAATGGTCGAATGTGATGAGTGTAGAAGGATGAGTGTATGAAGGATGAGAAGTATGAATGGGTTAAGAGTTCCCTTAAATGTTCTGTTATTTATTATTGACGTGTTATTTAGTTTAAATTCTCTGTGTTAAATTAAACTATCATTTCTCTCATAATACATATGTTGCCATTGGTTATGTTAGTTAAGTATCTCAGTGTTAAGCATAATAGTCAAAAAAACTGTCAATTACCTTCCTTCAAATGCATGTATTGTGCTGCCATAAATTGTTCTGCCATCTCCTTTGTTTAATATCCATGTTAAATTAACCAGCATATTAACTCACCTACGCCTAAGCACATTTAAATGTTTAATTACTAGTTGAGCATGTTAATTAACTAGTTGAGTATGTTTAATTTACCTGATTTTTTCTTGAAGCATGACAATTAATTAGAGTACTTAACTAACTAGGATAATTAATTAAAAAAGCATGTTAATTAACTATTAATATTGTACATGTAAATTGACAAATAAGTGACTAAATAGCATGTTTAATTAATTTACTCGCACGTTTAAATTGATTTACTAACATGTTTAAATTAATCAATTAGCAAACTAGCATGATTAATTAGCGTGAGTAAATCAATTAGCAGTATGTTAATAAACTAGAGTAATTGCACATGACTAGACAAGCATAGTTAATTAACTAGCAATGAATGCTTAGCCCACTAAACCATTCTTGAGCATGTAATGAATTAGGTTAATATTAACATGTTATTCTTCCTTTTTAGATTTTGTGCATTTCTCTTTTCCGCAATTTCTTATTTTGTAACTTCCGTAATTGATGCTTTACTTTATTAGACATAATGACCATAATGAAGAAGATGAAAGAAGGATGACTAAACAAGAACGAATTAGGAACCTCGTTGATCATGTGATTAGGTGTTTTATGTTATCCTTGCTATTGTCTTCTTGTGCTTGTTTTGTATTATAGTTCATTAAATTCTACAATTCGAGCATGTGTAATTAGATTTGAATAAATCCTATGAATCAACTAGACTCCCTTAGTTTGAACATGTTAATCAATTAGAATACCTATCTAGAGAACAAATGTAAATATTTCTTGAGCATGTAAATTACCTAGGATAACTAATTAGAAAAATCACCTAGAATAATAAATGTAGGATGCATGTAAAATGACTAAGAAATTAGCTAGGATAATTAGCATGTCAACTGATAGTATGTTTGATTTCTCTTTCGATTATTATTGTGTTCTATTGATTCGAGCATGTTTTTCTTGTTTCAATTCATTGTAGATTTTCTGATATTGGTGTTCAATTCCTGTATTCCCTTATTGAGTGCGTTCATTGTTTGATTTCCCTCTATGCTTCGTTGTTTACAATTCCATATTTACTTGTTCTCCAATGTGCGTTTTCAATTTCTGTTATTCAGTTATTCCTTATATGCGCTATTCAATTGTTACGTCAATGGTTATGTTATCATGCATCATGTTAGGATGAGAATGTATGGTCATGCATCATGCTAATAGAAAAATAATAGGGAGTGCCACCTTGGTGGTGGTACTCATGCATGCATTTAGTGAGGTAAAATGTTACAGAAAATGAAGGAAATGAGGAGTTGGAGGGTGGATGGGTAGCGGGTCTAGTCTGCAACTAGCCGAATCCCCTTCCTCTTAGGGTACGGAAGTTGTAGTTGAAAGTCAAAGGTTAGATCTGATCCACTATTCCATCACAAAGGAAATCCTCCAATCTCCCACTCGATGTACGAGTAATGAACGAATGAACTAATATAAAGTAATGAATGAACGAATGACTTAATGAAATGATTGGCTTGGGTGGTCCCCATTCCAAAAAGGACTAAAGAAAGGCATATCATGTTGCATTAAACCCTTTTCCTTACTAAGCCTTTGGGCTTATAGTTACTTGTGGTGTAGGTGTAGGTACTTGTACGTGAAATAAATGCACAGACTTAAAAGTAAATGCGAAAGATGATAATCAGATGATAAAGCAGGGATGAAGGATTTGCACCCGCGAGGGAGCCCATGGCTGGCCAGGCTAAAAGAGTAAAATGAGGAACGATTGTAATTAAATTAAGTTTCATTAAATTGTACTAAATTGTTTAGTTCTTCATTAAATTATTTACGCTTCTGCAATGTTTTAAATAAATGATTTCATAATGCTTCTGCTATGTTTACAAATGATTTTATATCTGTGACATTTCACAGTATACTACGGTTTGCAAAAGGTTGGTAGCGATCCAGTTTAGACCCACTCTAATATTGTTTTAAAAAATGATTTCAATTGTTTTATAAAAGTTTTAAATTTCACTCGTTTTTAAAGGACTACGAAGAGTCGGGTCGTTATAAAATCCCTACCTCAAATGGACCAACCAATAGCCAAGTTAAACTAGAAGCAAATGAGAATCCAATCAATTCGAATTTCTTGTCAATTTGTTGGATATATCAAGCTATACATATTCAAATCAATATACAAACCTTTAAAGGCTTGTTAGAACCCATAACCGATATAAGAACCAACTTGAGGAACTTATGGAACAATCCCTAAAAATTGCTATCTTTTAGAATCCGATATGAATGACCTTAAAAAATCCTAATCTACGAGACAGGATGTCCATAAAAGCAGTCTGGTCAATCACTCTCTAAGTATCTAGTCGACTGCATACTGGGTCTGGTCGACTGCTGTCTGTGTCCGATCAACCAATTCTAGTATGAATGTCTTTCTTCTCCTACGGAAGCATATTTTTCTTAATCTAACGATCCATGTTCTGTCTTCACATTTAATCCAACAGTCATTATCTCTCAAACTATGAAATCTTTCTCGATTGGGAGCATCTTTTCTTCTGCCTTCTAACCCAACGGTGTTTGTTTCGTCCACACTTTAGTTCCAATGGTTGTCGTCTTCTCCACACCTCTATTTAACAATCTTAATTAAACAACATCCTTTCTTCCATGGCTATCTTCTTTTTCCATGGATAGATTCACTTTTGTAAACACTCTCCTTTCCATAAAAACTTAATTTTTCTGCGATAATGAATGCCACTTCGTTCAATACGACATTGCCTATCTTCCAGATACCTCCTTTGACAGATTCTAAACAGCAAACAACTCTTCTAAAGTGATGTCGTCTATCAAACCACAAACAACTTTCTAAATTTAATTTATTATTTTATTTTTATTAATATGCATTATATATATACATATACATATAAACCACAATATATCTTTACACACAATTTATTCTTTAATAATAATGTCATTACATTTCTAGAAAAATTGTGGTCACTACAATCGGCCCTCATTTAAATTTTGTCCCCAAAATTTGATTACAAAAATAATTCCAGGCACTTAAGTGTTATATCCTCTTCTCTTTCCCACATTGCTTCCATCGTTGTGTGATTCTGCCATAACACCTTTACTAATGGGACTTGCTTGTTTCTTAATTCCTTGGTCCTCATATCGACAATTTGCACTGGCTGTTCTTCGTAAGTCATTGTTGGGCAAATTTCTATTTTCTCGAGTTCAACAATTTTGGAAGGATCTTGTATGCATTTCCTTAGCATTGAATTATGGAACACATCATGTATCCTACTCATTTCAATTAGCAAGTTGAACTTATACATTGTCTTCCTTATCCTCTGGACTATAGGGAAAGACCCTATGAACTTCAGACTAAGTTTTTGTTTCTTGCTGAATCTCATTACTCTTTTAAATAGTAAAATTTTTAGAAATACTAAGTCACCTTCCTCGAATTCTAACTCCCTTCTCTTGCTATCTGCATAACTTTTCTATCTGCTTTAGGTTATTGCATTCTTTCTCTAATTATCTTTGTAACATCCCTCATTTTTAAAATGCGTAAAATTTAAAACTTTCTTTTCGTAAAAACATCAGAGTCTTTTTCTTCGTAAAATTTGATCGATAAAACCTTTTACTTTTACTTTTACCCATTTCCTTTCATCTTTTTAACCTACTTTCATAAACCATAACATTCTTTATAGGAAATGCAGCGAAATAAAAACAAAACATTAAAGCATAAGAAATAAGTTACAAAACTCTTTTTCAAATACTTTTCCTTTAATTCTTTAGTCTAGCCAGCCACAAGATCCACCCCTGCAATCCACCCATCAATTATCTTTAACCTGTTCATCTGTTGCTCGTTCATACCTACATCACAAGACCTAAACTAATGAGCCTAATGCTCAGTAAGTGATAAGATGAAATAAAATGCAGTGCATGACCATACGATGCAATTTAATCCAGAGTACATACATGACAAACACCGTGGGACATGAGGAAGACTTGGCCAAAAATAACATATAACATAACATATGCTTCCTCATGCCGTATGTACTTTTTGTTCCGAGAACGTTGGGGATTTCGGTACGGGAGACAATGAATACCTATCCCCATGTCTTTAACCTAATTTCTATCTCATCGTTTCATTTATATTTTCATTTTCATTCATTGTAACTCATGGGGTATCCTTGCCATCCCGAACCCCCACACGCTCTTTAAATAGATTAAACATGTCATACAATATGCACGTGGATTCATACAATCCTATATGCAACAATGTCTAATAAACATATCATTAAAAGAACATAAATCTAGTAAACACACAGCACACAATCCTAATTCTTGCGATGTAGGGTCTGAAGACCAAGGCACAGTAAGTATCACTTACCTGGCGTCCATAACGCATTTCTGTTTCTTTTCTTCTCTTCATACCATTAAAACCATAACAACTTTGCGTTAATAACAATCCTCTAAACTTTAACGCTTAATATATCTCATTAGTTAATTTCATTTCCTAGAAACCTCGCAATACCGATTCCAATACCTTAACAAATAACGGAATGGCAATAACCCAACAATGTTGCTCATTCCATCAATCTGTCAGGATACATTAACTTTACAATACCAAACCATACTTTCCATAGCAGAATAGAGAACCATTTAATGCATAACATAACATTATGGAGTGAATATAAGTCATCTTTATATTTCCTTAATCATTTAAGGCTACAGAACATTAATCACTCTTCTCAATTTAACCAATAATTCAAGTGATAGAATCTAATCAAATTATTATGTCACAATAACAATCCCAACATTCTTGACAAACCATAAGTAATGTAAATTAATCAATCCAAACTTAGGAATAACTCATTCTCAGTTTAACCTACAAAGCATTTCGGCCAACAATCAGACGTTTTACTTTATCTTTCAACAATAGTTATCCCATATTTACTACAATTCAATGTGATAAGACTAGACAGTGATCATAACCACATCATCCTTTTTCCAAACAAAGCTTTAAACACAGCAAACACAACAATATATTATTTCGTACCAGAGCTAACCCATTTGTTCATAAATCCAGTAGCATTTTACAACCAAGACATGATAACCACTCTATGCAAAATAAACAGAGAGCATAGATAATCATTTCACTCCAATAAGTTACTTAACAGAACGCTGTATAGACTTCCACATGATTGCTATACATAACAGTGGCCATCACCATACCCAACAGTCATAATACAGAGCTTAGAGCAAATATCTACTAAACCATAAAGCAAATCGCCTCACCTAGAGACCCGAGAGGTAACAGCTCCACTTCCACTCTTTCTTCACAACCAATCCTCAACCTTCATGGCCAATACTCAAAATAATAACCAAAGAGTGTAAAACAACTCCAGCAGAATATATCCTAGGCTTAACAGTGATGAGAGTGAAGGAAAACTCACTCACCAGACAGCCGAGAGAACTCTGTTCTATTCTTCCCCTTCTCACTTTCATTTCTCCTCCGCTCTGCCGAGTCCAGGACAAGAGACAACAGAGCCTTCACTTCCTGTAAAAGCCTTGAAATTTTAATGATAAATTCCACGTGTAAATTCTTCGCGTTGAAAATCGATCATAGCGTTGAAGTAGACCGAATTTGTCGTGTAGCAGCCACGTATGCAAATTTGGTCAACTGGTCAAAGTCAGTGAAATTAGATTTTTCCGAGTAAAAAAATTGAATTAATAAACGATATTGGACAATCAAAATTGAGCGATAACATCGATGGATGATGTTTGAATTAAATTTAGAGTTGAGTAGATTATGAATTGGTGATGTAAAAAAAATTGGTGATACACATTTATTTTAAATGGAAAAGAAATTAGAGAATTATTGGATAAAGGAAATAAATGAGTTAGAATAATTGAAATAGGAAAAGGGATTGAGAAGAGGGGGAAAAATCCCGCCCAAAGCCCTTGAACCAGTAAAGTTCAGGGTTTAAGTTGTTAAAAAAAAAAAAAAAAAAATTAGAATCGGGAGAAGAGGAAAACCTAGTTTTCCTCTTCCCCCAAAAATCACTCCCCTTGCCGATGGAGAGAAATCGATGGAGGGAGAGAAGGCGAACGGCGAAGAGGGACGCCGGACGCCGGCGACCAACGAACCGGCGAGATCGACGGACGGCAGCGACTCCCGACAGCGATGGCGGCGATGGCAGCGACGGCCGCTCGCGGAAGGACGAAACCGCGACTGGAAAATGGCGAACGGCGACCGCGACGATGTCGGTCGACTTCCGAGCAGGCGAAGAACGGCGCCGGTGGCCGCGGGCTTCTGATCCGAGCGACGCCGGCGACGGAACAGCTCAGCCCGAGCGTGTTCCTCCGATTCCGGCGAGCGGCGATCTCGGATCTGTGACGGGAGTTCTGAAAATCGAACCCATTTTTCCGACTCCGGCAGCGACGAGTTCGGATCGGTGATGGGAGCTCCGAGGCCGAACCTGTTTTTCGATTCCGGCGACAATTCCGATCTGTTCAGTGGGTGAGATTTTTCGATCTGAGTTTTATTCCGATGTTAAGTTTGGATTTGTGTTGTCGTTGATTTTGTGTTGTGGGTTTACAGCAGTCGATCTAAAGGATTCCGGACGAACAACTCCGGCGACAGCAGCTCCGGATCCGATTCCGGCAAGTAAACAGAACACGATTCTGTTCTGTTTCGGTGAGGCTTCTTTCGATTTGCTGCTCCGTTTCCATTTCGTGATGAGTTCAATGCTGGATATTCTTATTCCGAATTTTTAGTTTTGAATGTGGATTTGTTTCTGATTTGGAGTGAATCGTTGTTTTGGTGGATTTTTCTTCTGCCATTTTGGACAGAGTTCGATTTCGTTATGTTGAGGGATTTTAGTTGAAATGCTCATCGATAATGGGTTCTGTTTTTGGTGATAGATCAGAGGCTGTATTTTTTGTACTCTGTCAATTGGTTGAGTTCTGGTTTCCTCGTGCACTGTCAATGTTGAGATGGAGATATCTGTTGATTTCTGTTTGTTTAAAATTGTTAGCTGGGTAGAGTTCTATGCACTGTTCTGCTACTGTTTAGGAATTGAGAATTTTCCAGATATATGGGTTGCTAGATTGAGGGACCAAATATCATGGATAGATTTAAATTGTTATGGGTTGCTAAATAAGGAGAGAAGTTAGGTTAAGGTTGAGAAATTGATGGTTATTGTTTCATTATACATACTCAAATCGCTTGTGTAGTTGACTTGGATGCTACATTGTATTGTTCTGTCGAAATATGGATTTGGAGATTCTAACTTGGATTGTTATTTTAAATGATAGATTTAGTTGTAATTGAAAGTTAGCAATTCAACAAGTATAAACTGCACCTTGGTCCTAATTTCTGTATTGGTTGAAATGGAATCTATCAATGTTAAAGGAATGAGACTTTGGATTTTTAAAGCTGTGTAGGTGTTCCTGATTTGGATTATGAGTTTAAGAAATGTTGTTACATAAAGTTGGAAACTTTATTGGAAATCTTTGCACGTTGGTTGGGCTCTGTATAGGACCCTCGCTTATTTTTCTAGAATTTAATTATGATATTCTTGCGTTTATACATTTGTCAGGCTTGGTCAATTTCAGCGAGTGAGATTCGATTCTTGCGTAATTGGTTGCTCTGGTTGGTAAGGCAGACCGCCGTCGAGGTAGGGATTTCTATACCTCTTGCGTTATATTGCATCCTATTTCGTTTTCCAAAATGATTATTTTGTGGACTACCACACTTGAAAAATGACGGGGACTGTTCGACAGCACGTCCGTTTTTATTAGTAGTATGTTTTCTCAAGTTTAAATTCCATACATGGTTTGAGATTTATTGCGCCCATGTTGAGGGATGGATCCGCCATCCCCTTTGATACCTTCTGCTGCGTGAAGGTTGATTGTTTGACGTGCGAAAATTATAGGTAGGGCATTGGTGACGTGTCCTCAGGTTGAAACTCCTGAAAGTCGTAAACCTCGTATGGGAGGATGATGACGCCTCCTTGGGTCGCAAACCCCTAAACCTGGCCAGGATTTGTCCCACGGATCAGACGGTTGTCAATCGCTGAGACTTGTTTATCCTAAGTCCACATATAGCGAGCAACTGTATCCGTTTTATTTGATTATACGATTATACGATTATACGGGTTGTGTCGTGTAGCCAGGTGCGCCGGCAACTCGGGTGACGTACGGAATCTTCGGATCGTCGTCATTATTCCTGCCTCATAAGGTGTTGTCACCGACGGGTGACCACCTCTTCTGTGTTGTGTGGCGGGTGAGTCCATGAGTGACCACCCCTTTTCACTGACGACGTTTTCGAATTGGAAAACGATGATGGCCTATTTTGCGAGGTATAGCTGTCTATGTATATAGCAAGATTTTTAATAAAAGCCTCATCGATGGCCCTTGGGTCGGTTTGGTAAAATGATAAAGAGTTTTAAAGTGATTTTAAAAATCCATGTACGGTAGAATGAAACATAACCTTGTTCTCGAAAAATGTACAAAACCAGTTTTGCATGAGGTGCATTTAGTATAGCCATACTTTACTGAGTTAGTCACTCACCCCAAACGACTCCTCCCCCAAAACTTCAGGTAAAGGCAAGAGCAGATGAGGATCAGGAGTTGAAGCGTTTTGTTATTTCTACTTGAGCGATTTATCGTTATTTGGTGAGGACATTTATGTTTCCATTTGGGTCTGTAAACCATAAACACAGTTGGTTTTGGATTTGTTGCACAGTACTTGGATTGTATTTTTAATTTATGCACTGTTATCTTCTCGTGATCCCTACTCGGACCTAGGCCCATATTATCTTGGGACGAATTAAATATTATAAGTCTTCCGCAAAAACTCACGCCTTGGGCTGGGTGATCGGGTTCTCTATGAGGATCGGGTCGCCTGACCCGGCGGTTCTGTTAGGCCCGTCTTCGGGTCGTGACACTTCCACTCCTCAACAGTCCAGAATACCCAGGACACACCTGAGCCTGCCTGCGTTCCTTTATAACCAGAGGCAGAGGCGTCCAGAAGCATACACCGAGGAGGAAGGCTCGCACCGTTTATAGGAGAGCTACCGCGTGGAAGAGTAATGCCACATAATTCACCGAAGTAACCAGTTTAGTTGGGAACCAACGAAACTGGTTCCAAACCAACTCCACCGAACTAAGTCCCTGTCACACCCATTCTCCACCAATTCGTCCAAGACCAGACACCAGACGAAGAATCACTGAACAAATGAAGGGAAGGACTTACCAGACAGTGGCGACATCAACGGGATTCCATTCCCGAGCCCAAACCATGGTGACCCGCCGTTTCCCCGAGCCGCGACCAACCGTATACCGACGGAGCCCAACCCGAGCCTCAGTCGCCGTCTCTCGTCACTCGTCGCAGGAGCTCCGACGTCTACAATCGCCCGTCGATCTCCCTCGCGTTCCCCTGCTCCCTCTCTACCTCCTTCAATCTCTCTCTCTCTCTCTCTCTCTCTCTCTCTCTCTCTCTTTCGCTTCAAATGGCCAAAGGCCAAGTAATTAAACCAATTAATTTAATTAATTGGTTTTACATTTAACTTAAGTTATTTCGGTTTCTTTTGAATTAAAACGAATTCCCAATTATTTTAGACCAAGTCGAATCAAAACCCGTTCATTCCATATTAAGTCATTAGTAATATCCCGATAACTTATTCTACTAATTTGAATATTCCCAATTATTTTTCAATTTACCATTTTTAAATTGCAATATTAAAATTTCGGGATATCATTTTTAAATTCCATTATTGAAATTTCGGGATATTACAATCTTAATGGTGTCCAAAGCGTGTTGTAATATATCAAGAGCGAGCGAGAAATTATGCTTCACCCATTTCATCCCAACACAACGGGGATTTAGACTTCCTTCTATATAGAGCTTCATATGGTGTCATACCGATAGTAGACTAGTAATTGTATTTGTACGCAAATACAACTAAAGGTAACTTGCCATTCCAACTGCCATGAAATTTCAAGATGCATGCATGAAACATGTTTTCAAATACCCTTATTTTTCTCTCTGATTGTCCATATGTTTAGGGATGAAACGTTGTTAACTATGTTAAGGGCATGAAAATTTTTAAGAATCCCTCAATGAATCTCTTGTAATAACAAGCAAGCCCAAGGAAAATGCAAACTTCACTTACATTCATGGTTATAGCCAATCTTGAACTGCTAATGTCTTGGCTGGGTCCACTGTGATACATTCCTGAGAAATAACATGCTCTAGAAAATTCAACTGTTCTAGCCTAAATTCGCACTTAGACAACCTTGCATACATTTGTTGAGTCTTGAGAATCAATAATGTGGTTTTTAAAAGCTCTATATGTTCCTCTCTGGTTCAAGTGTATATTAAGAGGTCATCGATGAACACAATAATAAACTTATCCCAAAAATTCTTTGAAGGTTTGATTCATTAGGTCCATAAATGTCATTGACGCATTTGTAAGTCTGAAGGACATGACCAAAAATTGATAGTGGCCATCCCTTTTTTGAAATTCTATTTTTGGAATATCCTCTACTATGAATTTTAATTGGTAGTACCCAGATTACAAATCAATCTTTCAGAATACTAGCACACCTTTTAGTTGATCAAATAGATCATTGATTCTTGGTAAAGGGTACTTGTTCTTAATGGTCACCTTGTTCAGCTCCCTATAGTCGATGCACATTCACAAAGTTCCATCTTTCTTTTTGACGAAGATTACAAGAGCACCCCATGGCAAATAACTTAGGAGGATAAAACCCCTATTAAGTAGCTCTTCAATTGTGCCTTTGACTCCTTTAACTCCACCATAGCCATACATTATGGATTCTTTGATGTAGGTGCGGTTCCAGGGTAAACATCAATCTCAAACTCTATCTTCTAGTCGAGTGGTAATCTCGGTAGTTCATTGAGAATAACTTTGGCAAATTCCCAAACAATAGGGATTTCCTCCAAATTTTCTGTAGGCTTGATGCGTGTATCAACCACGGACACTAGGAAACCAATATCTCCATGATTCAGTAACTTTTGTGCCTTGGCAACACAAATTTTAGATATTTCACTCTGATCCTTCGCTCCTTGAAATACATATTCTACCTCCCCAAGTTGTCATAAATGGTCCTACACCCATGATGTAGGTACTTATGGACAAATCATACATAATATTCCTTACCTCGCATTGCGGTTTCCATTTTTGTATCGGGTCAGTGTTGCTCCAATTCGTCATCAAGTTTTCTTAGAAGATCATCTCTTCAATGGTTCCCTCCATGCTTTTCCAGAACCCAATACGTTTTCACCAGTTCAGTAGTCCCCAAGGAGGGGAGACACAATATCTTCTTGATGCTTCAATGGCTTGGTTGTTCGTTATCTGTTTCCAAACAATAATGAGTTTGGCAGTAGATCGATCGGTCACTTGTTGACCATGGCGATTCTCCACCATGATCGACTGCCTGTACCATTTAATGCAACTATCACTAATTCACAGAAATAGTGTAACGACCCGAATTTTTGTAAATCCTTTAAAATGTGTAAAATTTTAAAATTTTCTTTTTGAAACAAAACTTATTAGAGCGCATCTAACGGGATCGCTACTAACTATTTCTTTAAACTCGTTATGAAAACCAATTGACAAAATATACGGAAACGTTATAAGATAAATTCTTTTGTAAGACATGGCAGAAGCGTAAATCGTTTAAAGAAGAAACTAAACAATTGAATACAATTTAATAAAACTTACCGTATTTACAATCGTTCCTCATTTTACTTCTTAGCCTAGCCTGCCCTATCTTGTCGTACAAATTCTTCACCCCTGCTTTCTTATTTGTTCATCGTTCTCATATATGAGCCTATTATTATCTGTTCGTCATTTGTACCTACACCACAAGTAATACGTGAGCCTAGTGGCTCAGTAAGGAAAAGGGTTTAATGCACGTGAATGTCACTCTTTAGTCCTTATTGGAATGGGGGCCACCCAAACCAATCCTTTCATTAGCCATTTACCATTTTATTACTTTAGTTTAAGTCGTTCGTTTATTACTCATACTTTGAGCTGGAGATTGAAAGACCCATATGGGATGGTATAGTTGGTCGGACCTAACCTCCTACGGGCAACTAGGTCCCGTTCCCGATTAGGTATGGGCATTACCTAATTGCCAGACTAGGACCGCTACCCATCTGCCTCCCAACTCCCATATTCTTTTCTTTGTGTCTGTAATGGGCTAAGCTACCGAACCACAGAGGCCTGTATTATCTTACAATTTTACTCATTTTCATCATTTATCCTCACTCATGCATGTGTGCATACCACCCTGTGGCACTCCCTATTAGTTTTTATTAATATGATGCATGACCATACATCCTTATCTTAACATCATGCATGATGCGTTATGACATAACTGTGCGCATTGAAATAAAACTAACTGTAGTAGAAAGCAAACTATAATTGAAAGTGGATGCAAAAGAAGGTAAAGCATAAAATGAAAGTAACAACCAAAGTCGATTAGTGCACACAATGATAAATAATAGCCATGGAGCATTCAATAAAGTAAAGCATATGAAAGAAGGCATGCTTGGGTATGAAGATCACAATAATAAAAGAAATATAACAGAATTGGCAAGCATCGTACATTTGAAAGTAAAGCAAAATTTAGTTAACATGCTTAAGAGTTAATTAAATGCTTTTATCCTAGTTACTTAGCATGCTCAAGAAAGATTACCATTATCGTCTTAGTGAGTTATCCTAGATAAGGTTACATGCTCGAGATTAATAGTTAATTAACATGGTTGTAGATTTCACAAGTAATAGTTAATTAACATGCATGGATTGATTAGTAATTTAATTGATTAGTCAACCAGCCTAATTAATTAACATGCTGCTAATTAATCATGCTAGTTAATCAATATAATATGCTAATTAAATAAATTAAACGCACTAGTAGTTACCTATTAATCAATTTATATGCTCGGGCATTAACATATTCTAACTAACCATCGCTAATTAGTTAATCAGACAAGATAGTTAGTTGACATGCTGAGATTGATTAACATGCTCAAAGGAGATTATAATTGTTATTCTAGTTATTTATTAGCCGATTTACATGCTTAGTTAATTATCATACTTATATCGACACGCTTAAGTTATAATTGAAATTAGAATTAGTATGCTCGAATTGGTTACCTAAACGTACTCAAGTCTAACTAGTTAATTAAACATGCTCAGCTCTAAATTGAAATACTCTAGTTAAGTTGTTTAGCATGCTTAAGTTTAATTGGTTAAGTTAACTCATAATCTAGTTAGTTAAGTAATTTAACATGCTCAATTTAATATGTTTAACTTTTTGGATATCTTGTTTTATCACTACGATATTTATACAAGGCATTAATCCGTAGAAAAACTTGCACCAAAGTAATATAAGCATAAAGAAATCACAACAGAGGCCTTTAATCAAACAGCAAGTAAAGAGACAGTAAGCATTCATTATTTTACGTGTTAACCATTCCTTGTCACCTTTGAACATTAGCATTTATTTTTATCTAAGCAAGGCATTTGAATCACACAAGAACCAAGTAAATATAGCTGATCCTTAAAGAAATTCACGGAGCTAACAAAATTCACTTGACACTAACAATCCACACTATCAACAAGGGAAATAACAACAAGAAGGAAACTATAAACCAAGAAATACCTACAGCAAAGGGAATAACAGTAGTAACTAATCCAAAGACTATCAATCAACAACAACTAACATTAAGCATTACGGAGAACTAACATCACTCACGCACACATACTTGTGGTGTAGGGCCTCCAAATGGCCAAGACACCCCATTTTCCTTACCTCAATTCCTTATTGTGTTTAGCACCTGATCATTATCCTCCTTCGTCTTTTGTTACCTGCAAGAATTAAAATATTATAACTAATCAATGAATCATAACTTGCACGAATCCTAAGTACTTCTCCGACTCCTAACAAAATATCACCTAGCCCAATAAATAATTCCCAATAACAATATCTAAACCGAGTCACAAAATTACATTTATCTACCAAGCGAATGTTCAACGATCTAATCCAAATATCTCGAATACATCCATCTAATAAATAACATGAATTTGAACCAACAAAGTATATGATCACAATATATGCTTCCCTTAACATTATTATGCGCATGGACAATTAATCTTATTTATGCATCCAATAGCAGAAAGCAGGAACCCAAACCAATGGCAAAACGTATTTATTCACTAATTAACCAAATTCAAGTCAACACGATATGTCATCTAACAGAGAACGTTATCCATATATTAACGTTCAATAAAATTTCGTCAACACTAACCATCTCGGCACAACAGTAGGTTCCCGACAATAACCAACATATTTTATTATTTCCATCTCAATAAAATAGCAATTAAATCATTCAACAACAACTTAACCAACCAATTTATCCAATAGCCTCAACAATTTGCTCATAACAGACATAGTCCTTCACATCACAATCCAAACAGAGAACAATCTAGCATAATACTTATCATAACTCACAACCAATATTACTTCCAGCAGATAACAAGGGAAGGTACATAGCTATATCACTAGAAGCATGAATAATAGTATCAAGAAACAGAACCCACACAGAGCATAGTTCCAAAAATAGGGCGACAATATCCAATGATGAATCACACTGTCCATTAAATCATTTATCTTTAGCATCCATAATTAAACAGAGAACAATTCTTGTATGGCAAACCAAGTTTAACAAGTTATTTTGCAACATTAATTCACAACAATTTTACATATGCATTTATTCCATATTAATAACCATTGATGCATAACTCAACAAATAGAGGAGGAAGTCAATACCTGGAGCTCACCAATGAAGAACCCGAGAGCTCAAACCTCTCGACCAGCACTCTAGCACCAACTCTAGAAAACTCCTCTTCCAATTTCCATTCTTTTGCCTCTTATTTTGTTCCAGCACATCACCACCGTTGCCATTCAATCGTCGTCAAGCCTTGCCGGGAACCAAGAAATCGACGGAGCACAGCGATACACCACAACCTGACGCCCCTTCGCCGACCCGCGAGTGATCCCAAGCCCTAGCTTTGACCCACGTTGCTGCAGCTGCTCGCCGGTTGTTGTGCTCGTCTCATCCACCTGCTTGCGCTGTCGAGAAGGAGCCTCCCAAACGATCGCTCCCTCTCTCGCCTCTCTCGTCTCTCTTCAGGCTCTCGGCCTCCCCCTCTCGGCCCTCTCTCTCTTTCTCTTATTTCTCCATCACACCTCCCATACCCTAATTTTCCTCTTTAAATTTGTTCCTTGAACCGCTAATAAATGTGCATGAACCGATTCTGTTGAACCGGTTCATAATTCCCATCACCTCCTTTAACCCTTTTAATCCAAGTAATCCAAATTAATTAAATCCCCTTACATTATTAATCACAATTAATCTTATTTATCCCATAAATCTCATCCCTTCTACTCATTTTGTCTGGTCGAAGGCCATTTGAAGAAATGAGGGCAAAGCTGAACTGATTAAGTTATTTAACAATAAATCCCCACTTTCCTTTAATTAATATTAAATTTATATGTTTAAGTGTTAAATATTTGTACCACATTTTAATCAACCCAAAATCTAACTCCTGACTTATTCCAAATATTGTCAAAGATTATTAAAGATCCAATTTAAATTTCTTAATTTTATTTCATAAATTGATTTCTATCAATGAAACCTTCAATAAATTCTCTTAAATTATAACCGAACGGTTACGTCCTTGGTCATACCCCGATAATCATCCAATTAATCTAAAATCCCCAGATTATACTCCAATTATATTTGTTAAATTCTAATAAAAAGTCGGGGTGTTACATATAGTCACACTCCCTTATAGATTACTAACACTTAACTGAACTCCTCAGTTGATCCATGTTACATTATTCATAATTAATTCAATCATTCATACCAAAATCATACTTATTCTAGGTGATTATTAACCCAGTCACCTTTGACATCTCGATTGATCATATCGCTCCTTAACTTTTGGTTCTCCAATAAGGTACCCAATAGTTGATCACAACCAAATTGATACTTTCAAATATCATGAGAGATTTTGGACATTACATACTCCCCTCCTGAATAAAATTTTGTCCAAAAAATTTCAGTCTAGCCTAAGATCTTTAGGTTCCTTTACTCTTATAACTTTGTCCTTTGTCTAACACTTCACCTTAGGCAGCCCTGACATAAGAAGGACCTGGTTTTCCAACTTATACTACTGAATATCCCAAAAATTTGGGTAGAGTTTCCTTTGTTTTCTCACTCCCCAAAGCTATTTTCCATACATCCTGCGTTCAAAACCCAACAGTTCTAGAAATTTCTATCTTCCATCACATGCTTGCAAAATTCAATCAAAAGAAACAACTATTTAAATATGAGTCCAACAAATTAAACCCTATATATATGTTGATACATCCCAATGAACTAAATTAAAATAGCACAAGTAGTCCTCATTTGTCCGGAGGTAGCACTGCAATAGGTGGGGAGGGTTCATTGCTATCCACATCAACATCAATAGAAAGGAGATCACGTGGCCTTCTTTGTTGGACATCACTTTGATTCTCTATTGTACCCATACCAGTACATGTATGTCCTTCAGTCCTTTTTCCCATATAATTAATCTGCTTCGTCATCAAAGCACTAGATTCACCAATTCTAACAATTTTGTTCTGCATACCCCTATTTTCTGCTTGCAACTCAAGTATCTTGGTATTCACATCAGCCATACCCGCAAAAAAGGATCGGTAATCCTCCACAGGCATTAAGATATGTTGACTAGATGAGTGATCCAAAGGAGGTTGGGATGGTGTAGACTGATTCGTGTCTGTAGGATATTCGTCGTTGGGATTGAAAGTTCCGCATAGGTGGGAGGAGTAGGATCTTCTTCAAAAATATCGACATCCTTAATAGCTTGAATTTTATGTTTGAACAGCCAAAGCCCTTCCCACTTTTGAATTTCCATCCGAGCCAGTGTGTTCTGATTATAAATTTGGGTAACTTTTTCCTTTCATTCTTCTTCACCAGCTGAAATCTATATTCTGAAGTGTCAAAGAATGGTAGTAATCAAAGAGTTGTAAGGAAGGCTCTTGGCAGTGTTCGAGTGTACTTCGTTGATATGATTTAATACAATGTACCCCGAATCAAATTATTTATGACTCATTAACTTGTCCATAATATACATTTCCATGCAACTTATGTGTTCGCGATGACCATCCCTTGGTAATGTGGATAAGACAAAATATGGTGAAGTACCCTTCCTTGTTCATTAAGTTTGTTGGCTTTTGGTTTGTAAGATCCAACAATGTCAGGGTCCTTATGAATTAATTTCAAAAACTCTATCCCTATGTCAGTCTGAACAAATGGTGGCTCGACAGAGATATGGTAATGACAGTGAACACTATTTGTAATATTGAATCCAATTATTCCATTTATTATTTCTGTAGTGAACTCGATTTCCTTTCCTAAGACATATGTATTAATGGTCAACAGGTCGAACCTGAATGTCAGGTGTAAAACATCCTAACCAGTTGTTCATACAACGTCTCATCAAGTGAGCACAATCCCATCAATCCCACGTGCTCAAAAAGCTCCCCCAACATCAGAGATTGGAAATTATAGAATAACACCCGACGCGAATGTATTACAGATCTCTCTTTGAAATCATTATCAAATAAGTCCTTATCACTCCTGTGTCTGAATTCATTAGAGAAATAGGTAATTTTCGGTTGTGATGAACCGTTCGACCCAGATATTTCCTTCCCCTTCTTTTTGCTCGTTATAGTTCTGGGAGCCATTTTATTCTTGTAAGAAGGGTTTAAACAATAACCTCCATGTAGCTGCAATAATTCAATTTTTAGCATAGTACAATGCTGAACTCTAAGACAATGGTGATCTCTAGCAAGGTTCCTTAATTATAAAAAAAAAAAAAAGTGGTCCTATACCCAATCTTTCGCTTAATCTCCCAGAAAATCAACATTCATCTAACACAAGCGATGGCCTACCCCCACTATCTATATCAGATATCAACAAGAAGCCATACAAAATTTATCAGAACATGCTTTTTCTAACATTTTTCTTTGACTTTATCTTCAACAAATAATCCTCTTCTCTACATGGGTTTCCAAATCAATGTTTAATATCCAATCTTCAGCTTCCAAAGTTTAATCCTTTGCTTTCAGAAATGAAATGTTGGAATAGAGCTGAAGGTTATAGTCCCACTTACAATTTCAGAGATTGAATGTTCCAGAGTCAAGGTTGCAAGCAGGAATCGTCTTCTTCTCCGATATCACCATGTAGTCGCTCTCGTAACTTTGTTCATTTTCCTTTCTGCAATTGCTCTAAGTTTAATCTTCTCCTGTTTTAAATTTGAATTAATAGCGGTCGATCGACCCGATTTATCGGTCGATCGACTTAAGCGTTTACTCGACCGCCGCCCCAAAATTTTGCAGTCAATATTTCGTTCCTATATAAGTTTCATTTTATTCTCATTTTATCATAGTTTTGTTAGAGTATAATTTTGCAATTTAATAAATATATTAAAATTTCCAACTTTATTACAATATGATTATTGTTTTTATTCCTAACATCACAACCCTTCCCAATACTAATACCCCTAAAAAGAAAGATCAATCAATAGGAAACTTTTCTTTCTTACACACTACCAGAATCTAACAATGTGTCCACCGCTTTCCACATATCTCACATGTAAAATTCACACGAGTCATCTTTTCCCTCTTTCGTTGCTCCCCTTCCATCACTTTGTCACACTAGAGCTTCCTTCTCCATCCATGAATTAAATTTGAGCACAGTTGTCAATGTCCTTCTTGTCCTTGAATGACCCATTATCCTCAGCACATTTCTTTAACAAGTTTATACTATGGAATTGTTGTTCAACAATAGCAAATAGCTGAAAGATAATTTCATTCCTCTCTTAGATATGCTTCCTTAAGTCTTTTTCCAGAGGGGTGTCCTGACAAGGAGTAACTACAGTGAACTAATTTGGATATAACATTTCCAAATGGTTTTTAAATCCTTATGAACTTGTTTGTCTCTTTAAATTTCTCCCACCATCATATTGCCCCATACTAATCTTTATGTATACTATTTGGTATTAAATATTACAAAAGATTAACTAGTCATCCTATACGAGTGTATTAGGAAGCGTTAAGTTTATTATTCTTTAGAAATTTTATTTGGGAAATTTATTTATTCATTTATTTTTTTTTTAAACTAAGCATTTATACAATAACTTAGACTTAGAAGCAATACTAACAAGGTACTATAACAATACAATTTATACTAACATGACAATTCATACTATCCTAACAATGCAATTAAACTAACAAGCAACGTATCAAAATACTTACAGTCTAAGAAGTATGTCACAACCAATCTCATGTTACCAGTAATCTACAGAACCACGTTAGACCCAATGGTGCTCTGATACCATAATTGTAAAATCCCATTTTCATTTATTCATTTTTCATATAATTTTTGAACATTCAAATCGATTTAAAATATACTTAATTGAAAAAAACATCACAGTACGTTACGCGAAATAAAAATATTTAACTGTTTTACATAAACAACACAATTAAAATACTTAAATTCACAATAAAGTCTTTACGCCATTTAAACAACTTTTATTCATTAGAGTCATAACCCCCAAGGTCGATCTGAGCATGGTAACACAAGCTTGCATCGCATCACACTCCTTCCCTGTTCACATCAATTGGGTCACAATCCATACCTACATCACAGGAGGAATAATGACCCTATTGCCCAGTAAGGAATAAAATATGAAATGCAAGTGTAAACTCTATGACCACTCTACATGCATAAGTTTGATATATCCGTAAGCTGGGTGAGAGAAACTTCTTCAGTTTTCAAACCCATCACTTGGAATCATTTTTACGTGAGAGTAATCTCTTCAGTCTCTGAACTCACTAAAAATGAGCCCACTACATTTACATTTATTTACCTTTTTGGGTGAGAGCAACTATAATACCTCGATTTTCCATTACTTAATTAAGTAAGGATAATTGAAAAATTATTTGGGTATGATGATATTTGAATATTTATTTGATGATGAGAAATTGATTGGGTGCAATTGGATAATTATTGAAGATTTATTTATGAAACTTAATCGAATAATTTAAATTGGACCGATAATTATCATCAAACAATATTAAGAGAAAAGAAAATTGGAATTAGGATGAAAATAATTAAATTAAGAACTTAATTATTGAAAAGAAAGTGAAATGATGAATTAATTAAATGGAAGAAAAATTTAATTAAGGAGTGAAAGAAAAGAGATTACTTAGAATTAAAGATTTAAAAGAAGGAATGGAATTAAAGGGAGCCGGTTTGGTCTGCTGGTTGGTTCGGCCTAGTTCTTGGTTGAAGAGATGAATTTCTTTTTTTTTAGAAAAACAAAGGGGGATATGGTTTGCTAACGGAAAAGAGACGAAAGAGGTGAAGATAGACAACAAAGGACCGAGAGCGAGAGAGCGAGAGGCGACAGTGACGTCTCGGGAGCACTAGAAGGCTCGTGTTCGGCAGGGCTTCTTCGTGGCAGCAAGGCGCTGATTGGCAGGCGGGTATGGTGTGAACAGAACCGTGTGGGCTAGGGCACAGGTTCATTTAGTCCGATGGTAATTGCGATTTGGGGTTGCGATTTCCAACCGAGGTAAACATCTCTGCTAGTTTATGCATTGTATTTGGTGTTCTGATTGCTTGGACAAATTGCTTGGAATTGTTGCTTGGGCAAGGGTTCCGGCCAATGACTCGCTACTTGGGTGGGTTCGAATTCGTGGTGAACCAGAGCGGGTTTTTCTTTAGTTGCTTCCCTAAGATGATAACAAGATTTCCATGCGGCATTTTTTGATTGGACCACCCTCCTTGATGTGGTGATTTATCTACAAGCCTAGCGTCACTGGAGATCTCTTTCTGTGTATAAATCAATGGCAGATTATAACTAAAGAAATTGACAGTGAGGAGAGTTGAGAGACAGTGACTGATTTGGAGGAATGAAAATAGGGGAGCTGACCTGTTTCCTTCTCTCGGGTCCTCTTTGATTCTTCGGGTAAGATTTTCCTCCTTGGGTTCTAAGGATTTTGTAATTTTTAGTTAAGCTCTCTGATGTGGATTATGATGGATGCAAAGATGGTAATGGATTTTTATTTTGTTGGTGATGATAGACTCTGATTCCTTGCTATTGGTATGGTCTTGTATCCATTGTTTGTGATGAACGAACTGTGAATGTGATGTGTTGGAATCATTCATGGCCAAGTGTTCTGAAGGTAATAGTCTTTCCTTGTTGTTGGACAATTTTGATGAAGTGATAGTTCATGGGATTATGGTTTCTTTGATTTGTTTTCCCTGTAAATTGTTTGGATAATAACTTGTTTGGATGATTTCTCTGAGCAATCTGTTATTGAACATTTGGACAAAATATATCCCGTTAGTTATTCCTACTGATTATTTATTGTTTGGTCATGATGGATGTTGAAACTACCTTATGGTATGTTATTGGAATTACTCTGGTTCTTTGTATTATTTACTGCCCGATATATGTGATGGAAAAGCAATTAAATGGTGATTATTGATGAAAATAGCTATTATTGATGAAAATAGCACAAAGCAATTGTGCTCTGTATGTTGGGTATTAAATGATAAATTGAAAAGTATAAAGTGGATTTCTTTCATTGGTCTACTGCTCTAAATGGAGTTTGACACGGTTATTGGATTTGGTTTCTCTTTGAATTACTAATATGAAAAAATGGTTGATCTGATGATTTTCCCTGTTATAGTTATTGTGCTGTTAATAGTTTGGAATTGTGTTATGTTGGTCTTAATAAATTGGACAATTGTGAATTAAGGGAAAAAGTATAATTTAAGGTTATCCGTTTATTGAACATGAAATTAATAAAGATAAATTAATGAAAAAACTATTAAGTGGTAATTAAATTATTAAATAATAAACGAGGGAAAACGGTATCAAAGTTAGGGTTCATAATTGATAAATATATCAATAAATAAATGTTAATTATTTTAAAGGTATTAACGCGAGAAGAATAAAGTGCTGAACGCAGCACGGTTTGCAGGTAAGTGATACGTGTGTGCTTTGGTCTTCGGGCCCTACATCGCAAGAATAGGATATGTATGTTTCGTCGTTTACTACTTTATTAGATATTAAGCATGTCTATTATTTTATCAGCATGTCTATCGTTTTAAATAGCATGTCTACTACTTTATTGAGCACGTTTTGTGAATTGGGTGTTTATTTATATTTCCTTAGTTATATGTTAGAATTTGTATGAATTTACGAGTATCATGCCTCATAGTCTTCAAAAGATACGAAAATGGTTTCCACGTAAGGTTTTGAAAAGGAAACAAAGAAGAAATGAAACAGTTATGAAATGTAAAGAAATAAATGTAAACGGCTGTGATGAGATGTGAGGTTTGGTTGGCTGCTCCTCCTTGTCAAGCTTAGGCATCTCTAGCACTTTCAAGATAAAGATAAACATAAACGGGATCGTCCAGGGATTTGAGATTGAGTTAGCTGCTCCTCCTAGTCAAGTTTAGACATCTCCAATGCTTTTCAAGATTAAGACAACAATAAACATAAACGGGGTCATTTGGGGTGTGAGGTTGAGTTGGTTGCTCCTCCTCGTCAAGTTTAGACATCTCCAACACCTTTCAAGATAAAATAAATAAAACGAGGTCGTCTGGGGATGTGAGGTGGAGTTTGCTGCTTTTCCTCATCAAGTTTAGACATCTCCAACGCCTTTCAAGATAAAGTAAAGAAATGATCAAATAAAGAAAAGAACAGTAAAGTAAAGTTAAGATAAGGTAAAGTTAAGATCAAGAAAACGGTAAAAGAAAAGAAAAGAAAAGAAAAGAAAAGAAAAGATAGAAAAGAAACAGAAATAGAAAACAAAAAGCAATTTAAAAGCTGCATGACATGTGCATCACACCTTTAATTTTATATCACTTACTGAGTTTTAGGCTCATTAGCTAGGTCTTGCAATGTAGGTACACGCACATGAGAACAGGTTAATTCGCAATTGATGAAGGATTTGCAAGCACGGATCTTGTGGCTGGTTAGGCTAAAGGGATTTAAAGAAATATGGTTTGTCAAAGAGTTTTGTAAAGGACTTTGTAAAGTAATTAAAGTATATAATTGTTTTATTTGAAAAGGACTTCTCCTGTGTTTAACAAAATGTTTTATGAAAAGAATTTTATTACTGTCATTTAAATGGTTTTAAGAATGGAATAATATTCTGCTACGCAATTGCAAAGAAAATGATTTAAGAAAAAGAAAAGTTTTAAATTTTATGCAATTTTTGAAAGGCAATAAAAACTAGGTCGTTATAGGAACCTCTTTAGTTTCCAAACTCACCACTCGTTGAGTAAGAGCAACCTCTTCAGTTTTCGAACTTACCCAAACAAGTTGTTTTCTACGTGTTAGCAACCACTTCGGTTTCCAAACCCACGTAGAAAACACCATTTATTATCTTTGTTATTAATCCATGCAATGCATACGTGCAACCTACTAACATGCTTATATGAATGTCATACAACAGTTCATATATCGCAAACAATGTTACAAACAACTAGCAAACAATTAATACAATCATGCTTCAATTAACACTAAGCATGCTATTTCGAACAAAATAGGAAACTAACACGATTCATCTTAAGAACTATGAACTGAAACAGTCATTAAATATAATTAACAACTTTAATAAAGGGACAATAACAATTAACATATCGCTTGCACTATAGTTTAGTAATAACAAGGAATCATTACCGTAATTTGAGCCATCACCTCATCAACGCATATCCATAATTAATCAGCACATGTCCTTATATTCTAATGAATTATTATCAATTATTTTATTCTAGGTTCTATTCCGTTAACACACCGGCTTATTGATAGCATAAGGGAGCCTACTTGTTGGTAAAGAACACTAGACATAATACTACAGCAGAGAGCATGCTTAAGATACCAAACGAAAACTGTACAAAACTTATTTTCGTTGCCAATTGATATTAATAGGTTATTTTATATTATACATAAACAACCAATATTCCCACAAGCTACTCACAGAAGGAAAAAATCACAAGAAAACAATCATGGACAAATGAGTTCATGAACAGGGCATCTAAATTATAGGAACACTATGGAAGAAAAACACCTAAGCAAAACCCATCATATAGATAATATTTGTAGGGTTTATCGACAATTTATTCAGAGCATAACTTGTCTATATGTTATTAACTTTGGTAAGTTACCATCTACACTCGTAGCAAACACCACAACAAGAACAACATGAATAAGAACCTTTAACTAAGACTTAATATCATAGAGGATCAACCCAAGAAACCAGACAGTAAAGATTACGAGTATCAGACCATGAAAGAATAATATTCCGCATGAACATACATAAAGTTTAAAGAGAAAAGCAAACAAATCCTACTCCTATGATGTGGGTCCTTACGGAAAAATCACACACAATATTCCTTACCTCACGTTGCAGTTTCCATTTTTGTATCGGGTCAGTGTTGCTCCAATCCATCATCAAGGTTTCCCAAATGATCATCTCTTCAATGGTTTCCTCCATGCTTTTCCAGAACCCAGAAAGAAACCAAGAAGGTAGAAGGAGTCTCTACTCTGCCGACCAACCATCCTCCCCCATTTAACATTTTCCAAATACATTTTCACCCATTCAGTAGTCCCCAAGGAGAGACAACGCAATATCTTCCATCAACGCTTCAATGGTCAGCTCGTCCATTATCTGTTACCAGACAACCATGAGTGTGGCGGTCGATCGGCCAGTCGCTTGCTGACCATGGTGATTGTTCGCCATGATTGATTGCCAGTACCATTCAATGCAACCATCACTAATTCACAGAAACAGTCACACTCCCTAAATAGATTACTAACACTTAACCGAACTCTACAGTTGATCCTGTTGCATTATTCATAATAATTCAATGATTTCATCCTAAAAATCATACTTAATCTAGAAGATTATCGACCCAGTCACCTTTGAAATCTCGATTGATCAAATTGCTCCTTAACTTTTGGTTCTCCAATAGTTGATCACAACCAAATTGATTCTTTCAAACAATAGAAATCCCCCAATTCACACATGCAACTCATCACGCCAGTGTCATCAAATAATCGCACACTTATTGATAGTAAAATCCAAAGTATTACATTCCAACATGCAATATCATTTTTATGGTTTCCAAAAATCCTCAATCATCATAACAAAGATTTCAACGTAGGATATCACAAGAGATTTGAGATATTACAACATCCCTTGCCTCTTCGCCTTCAGATAGTTGCTGAAGGGTTAGGGATGGTGGTCTATAAATAAGAATGACTGATGGCTGCTGATGAATTTTACAAACAGTGGAGAAACTCTAATAGCAGGCAGTGAGGAAGGAGGAAGCATTTTGTGATTTAGAGAAAGATGTAGTGAAAGGATTGGACAGAGGGCGCTGTGAGAAATAGGATAGTATGGCTGAGAGGGTTTTTGTTGGAGTTTTGACAGAGAAGAAAAACTAAGGGTGGTTGATTTATTGGCTAAGGTTTGAAGTCTCTAGAGTTCTGAAAATCGTAAGGAATTGTGAGTTATATTATACGATAGGAAAACCAAGTGAAGGTGCTTCTGAAGCTGTGAGGGTGGAGGTGTGCTGCTGCGTTCGTAAGAGGAGAAAACTATAGTTGAACATCTAGAAGGAAAAAGAAAAGTTTTGGAAAATAGAAAGGAAAATTCAGGAACTTCACTTCTTTGGGTGGTAAGCATTGTTCTGTTATGGATATTTATGCTAGGTGTATGCATTAGTATGATGGATATGTCAAGACTACTTTGGGATCAGCATGTTATTGGTTAAATTTCTCTCGACTAAATAATAAACTTTTGTTGAATGAAGATATTGGTTTACATATTCTCTGTTAATAGGTTTTACCGTATAAAATTATTTGAAAAGTTGGTTCAATTGAATTGAATTGAATTATGTTGCTTAAATGAAACTATGTAGGTGGATGTCTTGATTGAATTCATTGCCAAGACTATGAAAATATGTTAGTTTAATAATATGATCATTAATCAGTTAAGTTGGATAAACTCTATTAAGTTGCTTATATTTAGATGTTGTTACTCTATAGATAGATGGTAAGTTTAGGAAAGAATATTGTCCTATATATTAGTTGTAGAATTATTATCAATAAGTTTAGATTGAGGAGATCTATTAAGCAATGCTATGCTTGTGGTTGTAGTTGCGGATTCGGTTGGTTGAGGATTTTTATTGATGCTTATATGCTTATTAATAAATAGGTATTGAAGAGAAGAAATTGTAAATGGTATAACTCGATAAGGACTCCTTGTGCATAAAACGCTCTACCTTCTCAAGTTGACATCTCTAACACTTGGATGGGTAACTGGAACTAAATGAAAACATAAATGAATAAACATAAATAGGTGGTTAGAGATGTGGGTTCTTGAGTTGGTCACCTAAATGTGTGCCACGGGATGACCGCCTTGGACATAAACCGCTCTACCTTGTCAAGTTGACATCTCTAACACTTAGATGGGTAATTGGAATTAAATAAAAATAGAATAGTAACAAAATTAAACGAAATATACATAAATAGTGGGTTTTGTGCTCCGGTTTGATATGCCCGGTGTAGAAACAAAATAAATAACAGTAAATGACAAGAATAGTAACAGATAAGCAAAACAAAAAACTCAGTACAAACTTTAAGAGTTGTATGTGTATTTCATGATTTAAGTTTATACTGCTTATTGAACTTTATGCTCATAGATAGGTCTTGTGATGTAGGTAAGGAGACCATGATTTGATAAAGCTGGTAAATGACATAGCTAATGAAGTATTGCTGGGTTGGGCATTTGTGCTGTTGGCGACATTGACATTGGGGGTTATGGCTCACGAAAAAGGGAATAAACATATTTAAATGTTTTAAAAGCAATTGTTTAACAATTTCAAACTGTTTTAAGTTAAAATTTTACTTATGTTTATTTAATAGCTTTTAATTAACTGGATTGTGGTATTTTAATATAAAACACTTATGTTGTTTGTTAATCTGGTTTTCCCTCACGAATGTTTTTATAAGATCAAAAATTTTTATACGAAAAAAGTTACAGGATGTTACAAATGGTATTAGAGCATGATCGGGTAAAAATCATTTCTATAGACTACCAACAGTGCAAAACTCAATGCTGGGATGCTCCATCAACTGTAAGTATTAAGTATAGAGCTTTATTAAGAATATTGTTTTAATTATAGAATTAATTTGTAGGCAATTATAATGGTGAGGGGAAGAAGGGAGCTTGCCCGTAACAATATGTTGGAATGGGTAACCCTACTGGTCGAAGAAATAATGTACCAGTTATTCTAGAGAATAATAAACCTGTCAATAATGTTGGGGGCAGTGGTCTATCATAAATCCAGAAGATAGTGGACCTACTAATAATGTTGGAATGGATAAACCTGCTGGTCGGGAAAATAATGATGGACCTGCTGAATAAGGAATTAATGGACTTACTGGTCAAGGAGTTGAAGAGAATCAGACAGTGCAGGGAGACACAATAAATTGCTTGACTTCTATCATGGAGCATCAGTTCTGCTATATTGAATGTCTTATGGAAAGGGAGGAGAATAGAAATCATCACCCATGGGTGGCACGAGAAGAAGCCAGATGGGAAAACTTTAAACATCTAAAGCCACCAAGCTTTGATGGGAAAGTATCGGATCCATCCCTAGCTAAAAAATTGGTTAGATCCCTTGACGACATGTTGTAGTATGCAAGGATTGATGAATCTGAGAAGGTTCCATGCGCTGCTTACCTTTTGGTTCACGATGCCTGATATTGATGGGACACTATTAAGTCAACTCAGGACATAAAGGAAATGAATTGGACACAATTTAAGGAGATTTTCTTCGATAAGTATTTCAACCGAATGGTTATGACTCAGAAGTTGGTTGATTTTGTGAGTCTTCGCCAGACTACCTCAGTTGCCGAGTACATAAGGAAGTTTGAATCTCTTTCCCGATTTGCAAATCATTCAGTGGCTACTAACGACCTTAAGGTGTACCAGTTCATGCATGGACTAAAGGTTGAGATATATTGGGGAACAAAAGATATATGGTATTGAAGGTGTGTTATACTCTAGGATAGAAACAAAAGCTTTGGAAATAGAGGAGGCTAAGATGCAAGTTATCAAACAAAAGGAAGAGGAATAGAAGCCGAAGAAAAATAGTCAAACATAAACAAAAGTTGATGGACAGATAACTAAAAGAGGAGTGAAGTGGACATTCAACAATGGGGATCAGTCATCAAATGATAAGTGTGCGCGGAACGAGATAGATACAGTTTTGGTTAGAAACTCTCAAGTTGAACCGTGTCCAAGGTGTTATAAGAATCAATATGGTGAATGTAGGGCTAGTACTCGATAGTGCTTTAAGTGTGGGAAGGAAGGACATTTGGTTAAGAACTATCAATTGTTGGTCAAGGAACAAGAGAAAGTTTCACCGCAGGTATTTTTGATGTATGGATTTCTAGAAGATGAGTTGTCTACATCTAGGACAAGTATTATGTGATTCAATAAAATCAAAAATTATGTGCTCACTTTATCTTTTTATATGCTAGATTGGTCTTTATTTTGACATATATGCTAGGTATAATGGGGGAGAAATGTAATATCCCAAAATTTTGTTATGCTAACCATACGACTTATGTAATAAAGTTTGGGGTTTTAGGAGCTAAAATGGACAATTAAGGTATCAACCAAGAGAAACCTATTTGGAAGAAGTCAATTATGATGTAACATCGCGATATTTTAAGTTGGATAATTATCGGGATATTACCAAGGGCATTGGAGCGTTAAGGCTACGAATAATTTCAGTAACATTTTTCCCCGTATACGTGATGTAATCGAAGTGTTGGAGTTATGAGGATATTGCATCGCGTATCTACATGTGCCATTTTGTGACGTGTAATTATGAAGGAAACGTTGTGGGGATCGAGTTAAGTGTGAAAAGATAGAGAAAAGTGGAGATTTTAGAGTTGCAGACGCCAGCTATTGACTTGTAGACGCTGAGTGTCGTTCGCAAGTATGTGGCCAAGCCAAAATTGGACTGATGACTGCTGGGGATGCTGTCCAGTGTCCTAACCTCACTGTGTTGAGGTGGTGCAGACACTAGATGCTGACGGTGCGGACGCAACAGGACACATTCGCAATGAACCTATGTTAAGTCTGGAGACATTCGGACGCCTCGGAACGATTGCAGACTAGTCGATGCGGCATCCGATTTGAATCTGTCCATTTCATGGACACATTCAGATGCCATATGTAGACGATGCGAACACTGACTGGCATCCGAAACTTGCCTGCAGAAGGTACGGACAAGGGTTGGGGACGCCGTCATCTGTCCGAAGACCTTTTTAGCCTGCGGGGTTCTGGTCTTGCGGACAAATGCGGACACAAAGATACCATCCGCACCCATCTGAATCATCGCAGAACTACGATTTTAGAGATTTAAATCAGGAGAAGAAAGACCCTTAGCCAACAGAAAAATGGATTCCCCGACACCAGATCGCCTCTAGACACACACGAGCCGACCAACCCCTGCTGGAGCAGCCTCCCCCTGCTCTTCTAGGTACGATTGCTCCCTCCCCTTCCTGCATAAGCTCCTTTCCCCTTCCTCTTCGGCCTTCATTCTTCCTGGGAAGGGGTGAGTTCCAGAGAGAGTGAGTCTAGAGAGATGGGTTACGTGAGAAGAATTCTAGAGGGTAAAGGGAGAGTGGTAACGAGAGCTTCTGGTGAGTGGAGAGCTTCTGTGAGTGAACTCCTGAATGTGTAAGTCGTGTGTATAATGCAAACGTTTGTGGAGCAAGGAGATGAACAGTGGGATAGTTGCTGGACGACAAGCTCGGGTGTGGCTCCCTGGTCCACTAGTAAGGTTCCTTTCTATGAACGTTTTGGTCTCTGTTATGGATGCTCTGTTAAGACTTAGGCTTGGATTTTTCTAGATGTTGGTATTAATAAATAATGCCTCTATTGATGGATAGTTACTCTCTATAGTTGGATTATTTTTCTACTGATTGGATCTCGGATGCTAAAGATAATACATAAAGGATGTTCTGTAGTGTTTGTTACAGATAAATGACCCCTGTTATTGAATGATTATTCTCTGTTTATGGCTTCATCACCTGGATTGATATTCTAGAAATCTCTTATGTGCATAATTTCGTAGAGTATTTGCTTGGAGTATAGACAATAAAGAGATAGAATGAATATTGGAGTTATGCTCAGTTGGTTGTTGATTTAATGGTGAAGGTTGTTGAAGATGGAGATGTTATAAGATGGGTTAAAAACATGTTTTCTAATCAATGATAGTTGTTGTACATACCAGCAATGTTTCTAGATATTGTGGGAATTTAATGTAACGTTGGGATATTTTAGGTTTTGTTTAGGAATCGGAGAGGTACTTAGAGTTCGTACAAGGTAGAATATGATTAATTGATGAGTTATAATGTTTTAATTTGTGAAGGTATCGAATGAAGGAGAAGGGTGACGGTTAGGTGCTCAACGCGAGATAGCCTTAAGGTAAGGAAATAGGGGTGCTTTCGCCATTGAAGCCCTACACCACAAGTAGAGTGCGTGAGTTTTACCTTAGTGTTTTATAGCTTATTGTAGATAAGTGATATTTCCCTTGGTTGTTAATTTTCCTGAAATTTATAAATATAACGCTGTTATTTCCTGCAATTACTTCTTTTACTGCAAACGAATCCCTGCAAACTGTTTGTGATAATTGTGACGAATGCAAAATGGGTGAACGATAACGGTTATGTGAAGTCTGGAGATCAGCTAAGTGTTTTATTTTGTGATGGATGTTTACTTACTGTTTGTTATTAACTATAATGTTGTTATTCCTCTTACTATTGTTCTGCCATCACTTTATTAATCTAGCATGTTTAATTGCTAATAAAGTTAGTTAATCGTTAATTAATTCAGCATGTTGATTAAGTTAGTTAATTAAAGCATGTAAGCAAGACTAAGCAAGATTAATCGGTGTTTATAATCTTCCGAGCATGACTAGGAAGTCATAGTTGAAATATTTCCTTGAGCACGTTTAAATTGTCAGTTTAGTTAATAATCAATCATGAGCATGTAAATTGACTAATAACTAACTAGGATAACTAGTACGTTTAATAAACCATCATGTTGATTTACTAATGTATGCCCTGTGTAGTTGCCTAATCAATCTTACGCATGCTAATTAATTTGAGTAAATAAATAATTAGACGAGCATGTTAATCGACTAGTTGGGTATGTTTAATTTACTGGAATTATCCTTGATGCATGTAACTTAATTCAAGCAGACTAGATTAATTAATTCAGCTTAAGCTAAGAAAGTTAAGCATGCTAATTGCCTTAACTAGAGTAGTTAAATCAACCTAAGTATGTTAATTTGAGCATGTAATCAGTATGTTAAATTGTTAAGCAGCTAAAGCATGTAAATTAACTAGTTGATTAATTAATAACTAAAAGCTTGAGAACATTGAGTAATTAGTCGAGCATGTAATTAATTAGGATAATAACTAGACTATTAATTGTAGCATGTTTAATTAGTTAGAATAAAAGCATGAATAAGAATTACCAATTTTCAAGCATGTTTCTGTTATTCTTTGTTTAAGCATGTTTCCGTTAATTGTTGTTTAAAGCATATTTTCATGTTTAGTTTAGTTTAGTTTAATGAGTATGCCTAGTTAATCGTAATTCATCGCATGCCTCTTTACCGTCTATTTATTATATGTACAATTTCAATTATAGTTTGCCTTCAATTACTTTATTTAAATGCGCACTTCAATTACATAATCGTTGCTTTTATGTTCTAAAGAGTAGAATGATAAAGAGGATGAAAAAAGAATGAAGTAAATGTGAATGAGTTAAGAGTTTCATTGACTAAGTGAATGAATGTCTTATGAATGCTTCTGTTATTGTTTCCTTGTATTCCATACGATTCTAGGTCCCTAGCATGTTATTTTTCGTTAAACTAAAGTATGATTAGTTAAGTAGAATAAAAACATGAAATCAATGTAGAAGCATGTTAATAACTGATTAGAATAACCGCTTAGAAATATAAACGTAGGAAGCATGTAAATGGACTAGAAAATTTACTAGGATAACCAGCATGTAAATCGATAGCATGTCCCTACTTCGGTTTTCCCCCTTGTTATGTTTTGTATGTTCCAAGCATGTTGTACTTGATTTCCATATTGTTTCATGATTCATTACTTATTCTCTTTAATGTTCGTTGCTTTTATAATTGTTCCTGTTATGTACTTTAATTATAGTTGTTGCGTGCTTTTAATTTCTGTATTCTTCTATACGCACTTTCCAGTTCAGTTTGTTTTCAATTACTTTCTTTTATATGCGTACTTCAATGTCTATGAATATTATGTTAGAACGCATCGTGCATCACGATAGGTTGAGAATGTATGTTCATGCATCATGTTAATAGAAACTAATAGGGAGTGCCATGGGGTGGTACGCACGCATGCATGAGTGAGGATAAATGATGAAAACGAGTAAAACTGTAAGATAATAAAGGCCTCTGTGGTCTGGTACCGACAAAGATCTACCCTACCGCCATGGATTCCTCCAATCTGCAGCTCGAAGTATGAGTAACGAACAAACGACGTAAAGAAAAGTAATAAAATGGTAAATGGCTAATGAAAGGATTGGTTTGGGTGGCCCCCATTTCAAAAGAACTGAGGAGAGTCATAAGCATAATTGTATTAACCCTTTTCCTTACTGGGCCATTAGGCTCATGTATTACTTGTGGTGTAGGTACAAATGATGAATAGATAATAATAGGCTTATATACAAGAATGATGAACAAATAACTAGCAGAGGTGAAGGATTTGCATGGGCGAGACCGGGGTTGGCCAGGCTAAGGGTAAAATGAGAAACAATTGTAATCACATTAATCTTTATCAAACGGTTTTATTTTATTACTTATGCCTCTACATCTTGTAATTGGTTTTCCCAAAAGAATTTAAAGGAAGAGTCAGTAGCGATCCGGTTAGACGCACTCTAATACGATTTCTTTTTAAAAGAAAAAAATTTCAAAATTTCACGCAATTTCAAGGATTTACGAAAATCTGGGTCGTTACATATGATGCCCAGAATTATGTTCATATTAAGATTAGGAGGATGATTTTGGATTTATTGGAATTAACTTGGGTAATTGAATATATTAGTCAAGTGAAACATATTTGAATAAAGTGAACTATGATACCCGAATTGTATCCATACTTATGTTAGTGAAAAGATTAAGGTTATTGAAGAATTATTTGGTGACATTTGAAATTGGATAGGATGACAATAGAATTAGATTAGTGATGTATAGTCAGTGAAATTGGAGGTGACGGATAAAAAAATTTATTTAAGGTATTGATAATAGAAAATATATTTGGATATATTGGAGAAAATAATGTGAAGGAGACATTTTGAATAATTTGAAAATTTAGGTTTGAATAGTTTGGAAAGGCGATATATTAAGGATATAAGTATATATATTGATATATTGAAAATGTATAAAGAAAGTATGTTGCGGACGATAAATTTGGAGTGTTAGCTGATCGTCCAAAGCATCAATTGTCCGACACAATCAACCGCCAATTTGGAGTGCGACTAATCAATGAGAATAACGGTCAATCGACTAAAGGGGAATCGATCGAATTGTGAACTGGACAGTCGCTGAAAATGGAAACGTGTCCCCTTGAAGCTTCTAGGTTTACGTTCGACGCATCTGGATGATGAAAGGTTGTGTCCCTTGCCTTTTCACCATCAGATGGTCCCTAAAGGGTTGGGGATGGGGGTATATAAATATGAATGACTGATGATAGCTGATGAAATTTACAAACTGTGGAGAAACTTTGATAGTAGACAGTGAGGAAGGAGGAAGCATTTTGTGATTTTGAGTAAGAAACAGTGAAAGGATTGGAAAGAGGGTGCTGTTAGAAATAAGAGAGTATGGCCGAGAGGGTTTTGGAAGGCGTTTTGATAGAGAAGAAAAACTGAGGGTGTTTGAATTGCAGACTAAGGTTTGAAGTCTCTAGTGTTCTAAAAATCGTGAGGAACTGTGAGTTATATTGTACGATAGGAAAACCAACTAAAGGTGCTTCTGAAGCTGTGAGGGTGGAGGTGTGTTGCAGTGTTTGTAAGAGGAGAAAACTGAAGTTGAATTTCTGAGAGGAAAAAGAAAAGAGAAAGGAAAATTCAAGAACTTCACTTCTTTGGGTGGTAAGCGTTGTTCTGTTATGGATATTTATGCTAGGTTTATGCATTAGTTTGATGGATATGTCATGACTACTTTGGGATCAACATGTTATTGGTTAGATTACTCTCAGCAAAATAATTGAGTTTTATTTAATGAAGATATTGGTTAACATATTCTCTGTTATTAGGTTTTATCGTATGAAATTATAAGAAAAGGTGGTACAATTGAATTGAATTTAATCCTGTTGCTTAAATGAAACTATGTGGGTGGATGTATGGTTTGAATTCATTACCAAGACTATGAAAATATGCTAGTTTAATAATCTGAGTCATTAGTCTATTAAGTTGGATAAACTGTGTTAAGTTGCCTATATTTAGGTCTTGTTACTCTATAGATAGATGGTAAGTTTAGGAAAGATTATTGTCCTACATACTAGTTGTAGAATTATTATCAATACATTTAGATTGAGGAGATCTGTTAACCAATGATGTGCATGTAGTTGTAGTTGGGGATTCGGTTGTTTGAGTATTTTTATTGATGCTTATTTGCTTACTAATAAATAGGTATTAAAGAGAAGAAATTGTAAATGCTATAACTCGCTAATGACTCCAGGTAAGTGGTACTACATGTGTTTTATCCAAAATGGCCTACATCACGGGAATTAGGGTTTGTTTGTTTGTTTGATTGATTGTTTGAATTGTATGTTTATTAGATTTAGGTTTAATTCCTTAGTTATGAATGAATCACGTTTTGAGGATACGATCGAGGAACACTTTAGATAGGATTGTATGCGCACGACAACGTTAAGACTTAGAATCCAAAAGTATACAAAAGTCAATAAATGTAAATAGGTTCTTAGAGATGTGCGTTCTTGAGTTGGTCGCCTAGGTGTGTGCCACGGGGTGGCCGCCTTGTGCATAAACCGCTCTACCTTGTCAAGTTGATATCTCTAACACTTGGATTGGGTAAGTGGATCTAAATGAAAACAAAAACGAATAAACTTAATAGAGATGTGGGTTTTTGAGTTGGTCGCCTAGGTGTGTGCCACGGGATGGCCGCATTGTGCATAAACTACTCTACCTTGTCAAATTGACATATCTAACAATTGAATGGGAAACTGGAATTAAATGAAAATGGAAAAGTAACAATATTAAACAGAATATATATGAATAGTGGGTTTTGTGGTCCAGTTTGATATGCCAGACGCAGAAATAGAATAAATAACAGTAAAAGAGAGGAATTGTAACAGATAAGCAAAACAGAAAACTTAGTATATACTTTAAGAGTTGTATGTGTATTTTATGTTTTACGTTTATACCGCTTACTGAGTTTTAGGCTCATAGTTAGGTCTTGTGATGTAGGTATGGAGCCAATGATTGGATAATGCTGATAAAGGACGTAGTTGATGGATTATTGCTGGGTTGGACATTTGTGTTGTTGGCGACATTGACCTTGTCGGTTATGGCTCATGGAAAAGTGAATAAACATATTTAAATGTTTTAAAATTATTCAAGTGTTTAACGACTTGAAACTGTTTTAAGTTAATATTTCACCTGTGTTTATTTAATAGCTTTTAAATTACTAGATTGTGGTATTTTAATGTAAAAGACTTCTGTTATTTGTACTATGCTTTTCCCTCACTAATGTTTTTATAAGATCGAAAATTTTTATACGTAAAAAGTTATAAGATGTTACTAATTCCACTAAAGGTAATATCCTTCCCCATCCAATTTGGAATTTCGATACACAAGCTCTTAACAAATCTTCTAATATCTGAATTGTTCGCTCGCTTTGTCCATGAATTTGCTGGTGAAAAGCAATGCTAAACTTTAACTCTATGTCCATGGCCTTGTTTAAATTTTTCCAAAACGCTGAGGTGAACCTCGGATCCTGATTCGACACAATTGAGACCGGCCATGGATTACTGGTCTACCAGTAAGTTAGAAGAAAGAGTTACCAGCTCGTCAAATGAATTTGGCAGTCGATCGTGGTCAAGAAATCTATTGAACAGTGATCCAGAAAGTCACTAGAAATGGAAACATCATTGCTTGGAAGCTTCTAAGTTGGAAGTTGGACATGTTTGGATGATGAAGGGTCGCATCTCTTTGGTTTCCACCTTCAATGGACACTAATTGGACATTGGTCGTGGCCTATAAATAGTAGAGGAACGCATTTTGCCGATGGTTTTATAGAAACAGAGAAGGAGAGAGTGAAGCCAAGGGGTTCTGTGATTTTTGAGAATGAATTGTGAGATGGAAGTTCTTACTTCTAAGGTTTTTGTGTGAAGTTGTTTGTGTGAAAAACTGTTGGTGAGATTGAGTGAAGGTGACAGAGAGAAGGAAACCATGTGAGTGCATGGCTGTGAAGGTTTGAGGATGAAACTGTCCGAGGGAGAAATAGAAGTGTGCTGCTTGCTATTGTGTTTTGTTCTTCTGGTGATGTTGTGTTGCTACAATAAAGAAGTGGTAGAATGGTCTGTGAATGGTTGCTTGAGGTTTTAGAAATAGAGAAGGTAGAGTGTGAGTCTGAGTTTTGTAGAGAAGGGAAACCAAGAGAGTGAGGGCCAATGAGTTGCTCGAAATCAAGAGAATTTGAAGGAGAAGAATTCTGTAAGGAAGAAAGTTGCTGGGTTATTCTCTATTTGAAGCATAACTTGCTTTCTTAATATGTTACTATCATCATTAAAAGATGTTGGTTAATGATAGGATTTGGTTACTGCCTATGAAGTATGTGATTGGATGAATTACTTTCTGCATATAAGTGGGTTTGATAATATGAATTGCTCTTCTGTTAGTCTGTTATTTTGGCAATGGATATTCAGGTGGGATTATGGGATTTAAACTACTCTTGTTGGTTTCGTTGTCTGTTTGATTATTGTTGGATAAATGATTGAGGTCAATACTTGAATGGTTTAGTTGGATATTATTGAATGCATATTCTCAGTGTTAGGAGTTATTGGAAATATTAGATTTAGTTTTGATTTGATTATCATGAGGAATAAGCTTTTGAGCTGAGGAATTATGGTTGTTGGCTGGCAAATTTCGTACACTACTTAGTTGGTTATTGATAGATTTTGGGTGGTCATTGTCGTATGTTTAAAACTAGACCTTGATAGGTGGGCTTAATATTTTTGTTATAAGAGTTAGTCTTTGGAAACTTACTTTGTTAGTGGAGATTCTATTATGGATAATTAATTATTAATACCTATATGTGTTAATTATGAATAGGTTTCGTGAAGGACAATTTAAGTGCCAACTCTTTAAAGCTAAGGACTTTAGGTAAGTTGTACTACATGTATTTTGTCCAAAAGGACCTATATCATAGGAATTAGGGTTGTTTTATACCTGCATTTACTAGATGTATAGGTTATGTTATATTGCATGAAGACAACACTAGGGCAATCTATCAATCGACTGGCTTAATTCTGTCAACTCTCAATGAAACATTGACAATTCCCAATACCTACAACCAATATGTCCTAAATTATAGGATATTTAAATAACCAATAAAAACAGGGGACCTCCAAATTTCACTTGAAAAATTGAAATACAAATGGAGTTATGCCCGAAACAAGAGACTAGGCCAAACTGTAATATGCTAGGGTTCATCCGACCAATCCAAAGAAAACGACGTTAACTTTCAACGCATATAGCCAAATGATACCAAATTTGGAGGGGATTAAACAACATTCAGAAATAGGGGTCCTCCAAAAATCAAGGACAAAATCATTACACAATTGGAGATATGGCTAAAACACAGAGCTGTTCAGAAATCACTACTAGAAAACAGATTGCAACCCACCTGAATGTTAAATCAATAACTCATGAATTTGAAGTCCAATTGATGTCAAATTTAGAGGGGACGTCAATTAAACAAGGCTAAAACAAAATCTAAATTTCGCACTCAAATGCGTTCTACACGCTGATTTATGGACAGAGTGACAAGCTGCTCAGAAATTCCATATTTGAAGAGCAAGTTGTTGACTTTCAATAAAACATGCACAAATCCATATTTCGATTCCAATAATAGTCAATCAACATCCAATATCTCAAGAAAATTCAAAGCAATAAAAAATATAGATCACTTTCACCATATGGCACAGCAAAAGAAGAACAAAAACGGAATTACAAACAAGGTCAGGAGCACCTCAAACTTCTGAAATGTGTGACTAGTTTGGACCTCTCAAAGAAAGGCCAATCCTTCTTGGCTTTTTTTCGGACTCCTAGCTCCACACACCAATGACATTTCCCTAAAGAAGTGCTAGAAGAACTAGCTAGAACCTCCTCTCCAAGATTGAGCAAGAACAGGAGAGAGGAGGAGCTTTGGTGTTGGATTTGCGGTGAAGCAAGAACCGAGCACTGAGGATGTTTTGGAGAGAACTCCTCACACGAGTTGCAGCAAAATTAGGGTTTCAATTCTGATTTGAGACTTCATTAGGAGGGCTAAATACCTCCCTAATGAAAGTTCAAAAGAAATTACAAAAATACCTCTTAGTTCACAAAAAGGGCATGAGGACTCGGCTAACATGCTTGCTGTGCACTCCAAAATAAACATGTCCAAACATCCTAATTATGATTAAAATATAATTCATCAATAGTAATCAATCAAGGTTAATGTAATTCAACATATCAGAATAGAAAAATAACATATCTCCTTCCAATAGGCATCATTGATCTTAGAAATTGGAAGTTCATCAAAGCCGTGGGAAGTAGGTGCTAGCCGATTTGGAGTTTCTTGGTTCAAAGTGAGTACAAGTCTAGGAGCCTCTTTATCATCATGCTTTGGCACACCTTCAAGGTTCTTTAGCTTATTCCAACCTGTAAAATAACAACTTATTACTTAAACAAGAAGTCTCATGGCCCGAGCTCAGGTTGTAGGTCTTGGGGCGCATCAGATTGTTTGGTGTGAATTGTATGTTTTCTAGATTTAAGTTCAATTCCTTAGTTAGGAATGGATCATGTTTTAAGAATAAGGTAAATGAACATGTTAGATAGAATTGTATGCTTGCATCATTGTTCCTAATGCACACGAAAATACAAACGTAACTGAAATAAATAGAACATAATGAATAAATGTAAATGGGCATTTTTGTAATGCCCGGATAAATCCTCCATGTACTATATAAAAGATTTTATGGAATGAACAAATATTTTATAAAAATAAAATAAGTTTCGTAATCGTTAATTTGAGACTTGATGTAATGTAAATGAGGGAAGAAATATTTTTTGAATTTTAAAGTGAAGAATTGTTACGGATTGTGTATTTTACATTTTCAGTCACGTTGAGGTCATGGTTTTGGTCGGATATCTCAACCGAAAATGCATTTGGGTGACTCATTGCATTTTTGGTTGTACTGCGGGTAGAGTTAGGGTCGGAGATTTCAACCAAAATGTGGTTCGAACTACATTTTTGTTGTTTCGGATGCAACGTAGTAGAGGTTGCAGACGTGATGTGCGACAAAAAAATATCACTATTTCGAATATGTAAAATTCTTCAATTTTGCGGTCGAACCTTTGGTCGAGATGTGGTTGCAAGGTGCAACCGAAAATGCAAAACTGAAGCGAAATTGCGAAATTCGATCGTAGCACGGTCAATCTTTCAGACCACTCCTTTGACCAAAAAGCCAATTTAAAGTGAGAATTCTATTTTCCATCGGCCATTTCTTTCTTTCCACCTACGAGAATTTTTTTCTTCTAACAAAATTTCTTTCCCTCCCCGAGAAGATAGCAACTCTTTCCACGTGGCCTTCTCTCATTGGTCCTCCACCCTTGAATTGGGCAACTGTCCATCAACCTTTGGCCTTCACGTGGGTCTTCCTTCGTCTATAAGATGGTGGCGTGGGAGATTGCTTTTGGATTTGCATTGTGAGGTGCGAGCGAGAGAAGAAGAGAAGAGGTGAGATACTATGTTTTTATTCTATGTTGATGATTGTCCTGTGAGTGGAGTGGAAGAGTTGAGTTCTTATCTTGGTATTTTTCCTGGGTGCATTGCTGCATTGGTGGTTGTCGTGGCCATGTGCAGAGCTGCTCTGGTGACATTCTATTGAAGGTAAAAATTGGGATGTTTGTTGGCCAATGGACACCCTCCATCACGGGACTGTTTGTTGTTTTTTATTGAACGTTGACATGATAGTGGTTTTCTAGTTTGGTTACTTGTTGCAAATTGTAAATTTCTGCTTCAGTTCCCTATTAAATATTGCTATTGTTCTGCTATGGAGAGAAACTAAAAGTGGTCTATGGGTTGGGAAATGTTGGTCACTTAGAAAACTATACCCTGTTTCTTTTGGATTAGCAACTCAGATTGAGAAATGAATTGTATTATCTTGCTAACGGTGAGAATTAGTTGATAAAGAACATGAGAAGTGGCAATGTTATCTTACGGTAGAAGTGTTGTTTTCTGTCAATTATAGTGTGATAAAGAGTAGCTTGGAGTGTTATCTTGCTGTGTTAAATAGATTATTGTTGCTTTTCTGAGTGGGTTCTGAATTGAAGAAATGGGGACATAAACTGGAGTTAATTATTACTTCTATACTAATCTTCCATTGTTAGTCTATGCTTTGGAACTTGGCCTTGACTGGTTAAATGCCCTTCTATTCTTGACTTGCTCTCTAGAAATGCATAGTAGAATTAGTTAAGAATCTGTTTCCAGTATAGTAATTCCCTAAATTGTTCCTTTAATTCATTTATAATTATCACATGATGTGTTATTACGACTTAACCCATAACCTATTATTCTCTTTGTGCTAAAGTCATGTTTTGCTGTTAGTATTCTATATATAATTGTGGAACTATACATGATATCCATGCATCATGGTTAGGGCGTATGAAATTGTTGGCATAATGCATCACATGCATATTAAATGTAAATAGTCGTGTGGGAGTTTGGGAGATTTGGTGACGGTCCATCGGTGGCGACACCATAGGATGTATCTCCCAATCGGAATGATGGTTAGCCACATGGACCATAGGATGTATCATTTTCTCTTATTCCAGAAATCCCCACTATCTTAAACAAAAGAGAATCTTGACAGTCATTGGTGGTGATGCCATAGGATGTATGTAACGATCCGGTTTTTCATAAATCCTTTAAAATGCGAGAAATTTTGAAAATTTTTTTTAGAACAAGTCAGAGCACACCTAAATTAGACCGCTACCAACCGTTCATAAATCTTGTTATAAAAAATCCAGTTTATAAAACTATACGGAAGCGTAATTTAGAAAAACCTTGCAGAAGCGTAATAAATCAGTTACGGAAGAAATACCACCCAATTTGAAATGCTTCATTTATAGAACTTAATTATTATTTAATTTAATTATAACTTCGAAAACTCGATTTAATTGAAACAGTTTCTCTTTTACTCCTTTTTTCATGCCTGGCCAGCCACGAGCTCCCTCGCGCGTGCAAATCCATCATCTCTTGCTTTTGTGTTTGTTCATCTTTCCGTTACTCCTAGTCTGTGCATTGGTTCCGCCTACAACTACATACACCTACACCACAAGTAAAACGTAAGCCTAATGGCCTAGTAAGGAAAAAAGGTTTTGATGCAATATGAATGCCACTCTTTAGTCCTTTTTGTTAAGCCATTCGTTTCGTTATTACTTCCTATTAACCATTCGTTCGTTCGTCGACGTAGCCTCCTGGGTGCACACTCCATGCCAGACTATAACTAACCTCCTGGGTGCATATCACTACCAGACTAGCCACAAGTCTCCTGGGTGCAAACTAGTTGCCAGGCTACACTAGCCTCCTGGGTGCATACTAGCTGCCAGACTAGACTCGTACGTCCTATTATTTTACCATTCATTCTTACATATTTCCTCACTCATGCATGCATCCTATTCTTTTCTATTAGCATGATGCATGAACATACATTATCAACCTATCGTGATGCATGATGACATAACATAATATTCACAATAATTAAAGTGCGCATTAAAAATAAAAGTAATTGAAATGAAAATCGCGCATATAAGAGAAGGTAAACAACAGTAATTGAATAACTAGAATTGAAAGTGCACAACAACTACAATTAAAGTGCGTAGTAGGGAACAATTATAAACTAGAATTGAAAGCAATGAACACCGAAGAAACTAGGCAACGAAGATTAAGGAAGTAAGTAACGAGTCATAAAACAATACAAAAATCAAGTATTTGAACATTATACAACGAATTATAGCATGCTTGACCGCGCAAAACATAACAATAAATAAAACAAAAGTCAAACATACTTTAATTAACATGGTAGTTTTGCATGCTTAAGTAGAATTATCATTTTAGTTAGTTATCCTAATTAATTTACATGCTAAAGAAGAAAAGATAAATGTTCTAGTTATTTAGCCTAGTTAATTTCTTAGTTGATTCACATGCGTAGTTAGTTATCATGCTAACGATATTAATTAGCTAATTAAACATGACATAACTTAGTTAATTAACATGCTTAACTGGTTAGTTAATTAACATGCTCAAATAAGATTATGATCGTGATTCTAGTCAATCACTCAAGTAACTTGACATGCTCAAGTCTAGTTAACTAAACTTGCTTAAGGAACCAAATATTCTACTTAGTTAATTATGCTAATTACATGCTACGACCATTATTCTAGTTAATTATTAGCCACTTTACATGTTTGAGAAGTAATTACACTTACTTAAGCATGCTCCAATTAATTATCGTTAATTAGCTAATTACACATTTGTTCACATGTTTTGATTAATTAAATTGTTTACATGCTTAATTGGTTAATAAACTATAATAAATCGATTAGGATGCTAAGAGAAAATTACAAGTTAAACCTGCTCAATTATATATATAGCAAAACAATGTATATATGCGTTGAATGAAGGAAATGACAATTGATAATTAACACAAGGAATAATTAAACTAAATGGCAAGTAAAGCTATAAACTAAGTGTAGCAGAATATCATAGTAAGTAGTTCATTCTTTGCTTAAACCTTCAGTAAACATTCATAATGTCTAAACATTTCATTTATCTAAGCATTCGCTAAACATTTTCATTCCTATAATTGCAGTAATTAAATTACGAGAACTAAGGAAACTAACGGCAGAACCAAGAATTTCTTAGGAAATAAGCTACAAGAAACTAAAGAAACTAACAGCAGTAAAATCACCGAAGAATAAACTGAACTCACGCACACTACTTGTGGTGCAGGGCCTCCAAATGGCCAAGACACCCCTAATTCCTTACCTCGAAGCTTTAATGCACAATATCATTGAGTTGTTATCCTTCTTCTCTTCTTCTTTGTACCTAATACCACCCATACATTAAGTACCCGAACAAAGCCAACGATCGATACTAATATCCAAGAAGGGTATGAAATCAACGACATCAACTATCAACCAATGTACGACTTAATTTTTGATATTCAGAATATATTAATCTAGCCCAACTAGAGTATATTGTCAAACATAGAGTATTATCCATAAACCAAACCAAGAAAACCGTAGATATCCAACAACAACAACCAATGCATTTCATTATCTTTTATCTTAACAAACCAACAGTTGAATCGTCCAAACGTCCAAACGTTTAAAGCATTTATCAACGTGCATAACACTCACTTAAATCTCACAATATTCCCACAATACATTACACTTGATATTAACCAACATAAAAATTAGACCAATAGATTATCCAACGTAGCCGATTAACTAACCAATCCCAACATATCAACGTTCCATTGTGAAAACACAACGAACATTAAGCTATAACTAGATTACAAATTAATAATATTCGATCATTCATGGATAAGCTTCGCATAGCAATTTCCTTATATCTCAATATAGCCATTTATACAACAAGTCCAAATTCAATAATCAATTAAAAGTCTCAATCTATTATTAGTTTTTAACAATCACAACACACAACTAACACTGCATAACTATAATCAACAGAGCATATTTCCATCGCAATAATATATTCTAATTGATAGAAAGAACATCTAATATGGACAGTTCATATCCATAGAGCCTAACCGATAATAACCTAGCAAATAACCAACGATCAATGCTTTCAATAAAATCAACAGGGCAGTAACATCCAACCCAAATAGAATATTCCAACATAACAGGATTCTTCCCACTATTTAAAAGACAGGACATTTATCCAAATAGAGAACAAAAACCACGCACAAGAATTATCCAGCCAATAACAATCAAATGCATAACACAATTTCGCAACAACAACATCTAGACATCATCAATTACCAAAATAGTGTATCACACCTATATTTGAATCATTTTCTACAATCCATGCATCACACGGAGTTCACACAACACAATCCAACTTGGCAGACAACCCAACAGAACATTGATCAATAGGAATTCTTAAGATTATCCATAACAGCAAAGAAGAATCTTACCAAATAAGGAAGCCCTATCACCCTTTAACTCTTGGCTCCTGCTCTCTAGAGAGCTTCCAGCTTTGCCTCCAACCTCATCTTCTGCACTCGGCTTCACCCAGAAGGAAAATCGACAGAACACCTCAATTTTTATCTCCACACCCATCTGCCCCTTTACGCCACCTAGAGTAGAGGCACTCCATAATCTATCCCTATCACAGCCACCTCTAAAAGGCCTAAGCTGTCTCCTCTGTCAATTTCTTGTAGAGCAAGGACTAGAAGAAGGAAATCGGTTTTGTATTGAAGAACTAACAGGTTGGACCATGGCCTTCGGCCGATCCAGCACGCATCACCAACCCGAGGCTACCCCACGACCCAAGGCCGAACACTGCAGCACAAAGCTTCACCGAGCATTGCCGTCGCCGTCCGTCTTACCGTCGCCAACGCACTACCATAGACGAGCATCACCGGGAATGATAGAGCATCGCCGCTCTACGCGACAAAATGCCCAATCATTGCTGCAACAGCTCGCTCCGCCAACCGTCGAGAAGGAGCCGCCTGAGCTCGAGTTTCGTAGGACCCATCGTTGTCTCGCTCATGTCTTCCTCCTTCCCCCTCGTCTCTCCCTTCTCAATCTGGCTCTCCTTGCTCTCTCGCTCTCTTCGAAAGAATGGCCAAGGCCATTCTTCTAGGAATCGATCAAACCGGTTCACTAGTGAACCGGTTCATTTTTCCATTAACTAATTCTCTTCCCATTTCTTTTCTCATTTTAAATCCTCTTTAAATTATTTAACCCAACATTATAATTTAATTAAATAAATTAATATTTATTTTAATTACACAATTTCTATTTTATCTTCAATTAATTACTCCCCTTAAGTAATATTAATATCATCCAATAAAATTCTCATAAATTATAATCTAACGAATACGTCCTTGGTAATACCTCAATAGTCAACCGACTTAAAAAGTTGGGGTATTACAATATATCTCGTCATCGGAGTGACAGATAGCTACATGACCATAGGATGTATCATTTCTCTCGGTATACCAGAAAAGATAGGTTCTTTTCTGTAACGCGTCGCATGAGCATTTTCATTTCATTCCATTTTAATTCTTATTGAGCATTAGGCTCATTTTTTATCCTGTTATGTAGGTGATTATTATGAGACATGTGACATGCAAGCTGACGAGGAGGCATTTCAGGAAGACCTCTTGGGTTATTAGTCGGGTTCGACCTGATTGTTATGGCTCATGAAAATAATGTTGGTTATTTTTAATGGTTAACTTCGTATTTTGAATATGGTAAACATTTTGTAACCATGAACTGTTGTTGGAAGTATTGACAATATGTTTTGAAAATTTATCATCTATTTCCGCTCATTTTACTCGGATATATTTTCAAATAAATTTTCTAATACACATTTTAAATAATTTAAAGAATTTTTTTATGGCTAAAAATGAAAGTAAGAAAAATGTTTAATAACGCGGCGTTACAGCTTTCTTTGTGAGTTCGGATACTAAAGATGTTCCACTCACGTTGAAACAAAACCGTGCGAGTGAGTTTGGATATTGAAGAGGTTGCTCTCACCTAATGGGCGGGCGAGTTCAGATACTGAAGAGGTTGCTCTCACCCAACATGTCACCCAGAAACTGAAATAGAAACAGAAAAACAGAAACAAAAATAGAAATGGTTTAAGTTCATCATGATGGAATAAGTTCACCAACATGATACAAGTTCACCACTGTGGCATAAGTTCACCGATTTGGTTTAAGTTCACCAGTAAGATACAAGTTCACCGCTAGAGTATAAGTTCACCGCCAGAATATAAGTTCCCTATTATAGTATGAAGTTCATCACTGTTTTATAAGGAGTAATGGAATAATGAATATTAAAAACTGTATGTGTTTTAAATAGCATTGCATGAGCATTTTTTTTTATACTGCTTATAGAAGAAAGTGAACCTTAATTATAGAAATTGTTTTATTAAGAAGGTTTTTCAAATGTGTTTCAATTCCTTTGGCTTTGTAAATACAAGTTTTCCTTGTTGTAAATTTTTTAAAGTTAGAAAGTTTTAATTTATGGCATGTTTTTAATTAATAAACGGTTTAGCAAAAAGAGATTTATTTATGCACTTATTATTTAAGCTAGTTTTCAAATGAAGAGTGTTCTGCTGTAATTTAAAAAGAAAATTTTTTCAAAATCATAAGTTTTAAATTGTAAGATTAATCCGGATGTTACGGCATCGCTTATCGTCCTGTTGAGCCCCTTTGATCCTTTTAAGTATTGTAGGCCTCAACGTTAGTGTCGATAAAAGAGCGGTTAACTACACAAAAACCATTTGCACATCTAATTCTTGAATATATTATGAAGTCTTACAGGCATTTCTTCACTCAACATACTCAAAACCTATAACATCCCGATTTTCTTATAAAACTTTTTCTTTTTAAAACATATTTGTAAAACAAGTAAAGTATAATTAAGAGAATAAAATGCAAGTGGAAGTCTTTAAATCAACATACGACCATTGTTCAAATCAGTTAAATCAATCTTAAAAAACAATTAAATAAAACTTATTTCAATTCATGAGCCATAACCCCCAAGTCAAATCTCACTGGATAACACAAGCGTTCATCCCATCATACTATGCACATCATTAGGATAACAATAATCACCTACATCACAAGAGAATTGTGAGCCTAATGCCCAGTAAGAGACATAATGAAATAAAGTGAAATACTCATGCAGACACAATGTACATGTTTTTCATATTACAAAGGAACTTATTCCTTTCATACTTTATTCTCAGTCTCACTATAGTCTAGAGCATTGTAGATATCATCGGACGAGAATAGATACATCCTAGGGATCTAGCTTGGGCAGAACTATCACCCATCCTAATAAAAATTGAGATACATCATCTCGTAGTTCTCCTAGACACTGCGTCTGAGCATAACCTTCACTCAATTCCAACGCAGATGAGATACATCATCTCTTGGTTCTCCCAAACATCACCGTCACAAAACCCTTCAATCTCCAACATTTATTGGTTACATCTCATTCTCGTGCAATGCATGCAAATCACACCACAGTTCATGCTATACAGTAGAATCCGAACATATAGCAGAACAACATGCTTTATTCATTTATCAAACGTAAAAGAAAGATCATAAAGCATGACTATTGTTATAGAAGAATCCAACAGAGAGCATAATACAAATCAATCAACTTTATATTACTTAATACAAAATGTCACAACTTAGAGGGGGGCCGGACAGAAACGCCTGGCCAAATGACCCGGTGTTCGTAGAAGACCCGATCGCCTAGTCCAAGGCTAGTTAAATTGTTGCCAAAGACTTGTATAAATACCCAGCCGCGACCCATTTGTGATGGGCCACGGTCCATATAGTGATTGCGAGATTAAAAATAATGCGGAAATAATAACTTAAAATCCAAGGAAGTACTGTGCATATAATCCAGGAAATGCAACAACCAAGTTAAAGATTTTTACAGTCATCCAAATTAAAAATAATTAGTCGCCCATTGTTACGCTTACCGATAGATAAGAGTTTAACTAGTTAACAAAGAACTAATGTAAACAAGATCTCCAATCTGATTCCCGGTCAAGCTTACTTAATCTTCTCTTTACCTGGAGGGGTGGGAGTCGTGGGGTGAGTGACTAGCTCAGTATGGAATTTATACTAAATACTATGCATGTGTAAAACTTATTTTACCTTTTCTTGAAAATCATGAGTTTTGGGGAATCATGCACATTTTAATAAAACATTTAAATCCTTTTCGTCTCAAGAAAATCAGGCCCAAGGCCTCCGACGAGGTTTAAGAAAAACATGGTTGTATACATTGACAACTATAGGTTTAGATACTCTCGTCGTGTTTTATACCAGAAATTGTAGTCGGTGAAAAAGGAGGGTCACTCAAGGACTCCCCCGAACAAATACACAGAAAGGTGGCCATATCATGCAAGCAACACATCATGAGCCCGGAGGAAGAAAAATGATGATGGTCCATAGATCGGGCCCGTCACCCAGGTTTTCGTGCAAATTCTGCTACGACACGCCCGTAATATATATACACCTTGATAAGGTTTAGGGATTTGCAACCCACGGAAGCCTTCATCACCTTCCCAAAGTCTCCTATTTCACACAACGCGCAAACAAAACATCTCCACGCAGCAAGAGATGTATCGGGGTATCCCCTTGATACTTTGACGACGAGACCGTCCAAAGTCCCACGAGGATTCAGCCCAAACAGGTTATAGTCATCACATAAAAACATGAAATCTAATGCACGAAAGTAAACGTGTAAAACTTTCATACATATATAATATAAAAGCTGACGTGCTATCGAACTGTTCCCGTAAGGTTTTTCATGTGTGGTAATCAACAAAATAGGGTTTTATTTTGAAAACTATGAAATGCGATGCAAGCAACAAAGTATAAAGCCCCTACCTCGTTGGCGGTCCTTCCTCGTATACGAAGGAGCGGCAACCTTGAGTACTGGCTCGAAGTCCACAACTCGTCCGAGCCTACAACATGTCAAATATGGAAAAAATCTCATAAATACGTCTTGTGGAAAAGTGAGGGAATCTTATGTCGGGATTAAGCTCAACATCCATTCTTAATAACCCAAACAGGACCCTAACTTATCTATCGTTGCACAATAGAATCATCTCCAATATTTCTCATTTTAATTCACTCAACATTTATCAACATCAAGTATTCCATCTATGTAGTAACCAAACCATGGCATACAACAGTACATCTAAGAATAAATCATCAATCTCTGGCATTTAAGTTTTCACAACAATCCAACTAAACATATACTTCAAAACTTGTCATCAAATATAGTTTCCCACTGAAATCCTTAAACTATAAAATAAGACACATTCAACTAAGTCCACTCCTCCTTAAGAGCCTACTAACAATTTCAATTGACAACCTAGTTGGGCAACAACCAATCCTCAACTTGAGCACTAACCAATTAACATGTACAGCTTCAGAACCAACATATTCTACATTCAACAACAACTGAATATTTCCAAACACTATTATGAAGTACAATGACAACCTAAGTCATTTTAGAACTAAGCAGTAACACAACATGAATCAGTTATCAACTTAGCATCCGTTTTTCATGGCATCCAAAACAATGGGCAACTAAACAGAACCATATTTTCAACCAAAAATCCAAACAGAATATTATGAATCTATAGCTAACATCAGAATAGCCACACATACATAATCCATCTAGAAATCCAAGCAGAACTATAATATCAAATAGGGACCAAAGTTTGTTACTCTCGGGCGTTCTTAAGAAAAACAGCAATCGAACCAACAATACCCAAAACCAAATGCATAAAAACAGAGCCGATTCCATCAATGAAAAACCAAGCCATCAGAGAACTCAAACCAAATTCGCAGCAAGCAGAAACGCATTGATGAAGTCAAAATAGAACCGATGTTGCTCACCTTGAATAGGAGAATGGCGGAAAGTGCTAAAACCGAGCTGGAACCCCAGCTCCTCTAGTTACTGGACGGAGCGCACAACCGTCCGTGATTGTTCGTCCTTGCTTCGTCGTCGCGAGTCTCCCACTCGAAGCTAATCGGTAGAAGGAAATGGAGAGAAATGGATTTTTCCCCATTTTCTTCCTTCTTCTCCAAAACCAGCGGCGCACTTCTGTGTTACGATCAAGCTTGGTCAAGCTGGAAAACTCGTCGCAAGCGAAATACAAGGAAGAGGGCAGAAGAGTAATTCAACAAGCGTGCTATCCTGCTGACGTGGAAGATAGTTAGGGTAGACATAATTTAAATACCTATTGTAAAAGGAGAGAGACTAGGTTTTGCTATGTTTTCTCTCACCTTTGTTTCTTCTGAATTTCCCTCGCCTCTCTTCTTAATTTCCCTTCTCTCTAGATCCTTTTTTCTCCTACCTCCCTTTCTTTGAATTATTTTCTTCTCATAAACTACTAGTTGTTATTTCTAAATTCAGCAATACAAAATAAATCTTCCATCAATTTATTTTGTATTCTATTGTTATAACAAATTGGTATCAGAGCAGTGATGATTCGATGGCAGAAACTAGATCAAAGGCAAACGATGAGTCAATCAAGCGGCTGGAAAATGAAATGAAATCCTACATGGAAAACGCATTTTATCGATTGGATGATAACGATAAGAAGTATCACCATCTAGAACAAAGTCTCACGGCAAAAATGGATGCGCTAATGGCAGCTTTTAATCGGTTGCGCTCTCTTCCACAACGAGCGGGACTATTGCCTGACCCGATTGCTGCTTCAAGCTCAACAGCTCCATGGGCGGTGGATGGTGTTAGATCTGACCATCAATTACAACCACGAGTGCCTCGAATTGATTTTCCCTTTTTCACAGGAGATAATTCTAGAGAATGGGTGTGCAAGGCTAATTGATTCTTCACTCTGCATCAAATATCTAAAGACCAACGCATCGCAATGGAAGAATTATATTTGTAAGATCAGGCTGATGTTTGGTTTGCCGGATTTTCTGCCCATTATCCAAATGCTGATTGGGATCTATTCTCGACAGAAATTTGCCGGAGGTTCTCGCCAATTGCAGCTGAAGAAGTCATTGAATCTTTTAGCAGGATAGTCCACTTGACTATAGTGAAGGAATATATTGAAAGATTTGAAACATTAAAGGCGTTAGTTCATTCTTCGTCACCTCACATGACCGAACTCTATTTCATTTTGGTATTTGCAATTGCACTGAAGGAAGAGATCAGAGCAATGGTTAAAATCATCAGACCATAATCTTTGGCACACGCTTTTCAAGTTGCGCTACTACATGAGACCACCATTAGGCGTTGCAAAAATCTCAACGGCCGACTAGATCATTTGTCACTTCAAAATGGCTAGACAAACCTCCTTCTATGACATCAGGCACTTCTAGTCCCGATCTATTGGCTGATTCCGGTCCCAAGCCACAACGTTTTCATAAGATATCTCAGGCCGAGTTACAGCTCAAAAAGAAATTAGGGCTCTATTTCAAATGCGATGAGAAATATACAATGGGTCATGTGTGTAAGAACCAATTGTTACACTACATTCTAGTAGACTCTCCTCCAACCTTTGATTCAACAACCGAGTCAACTAAAGGGTTAATTACTTATGAAGACTCTAAGTTTATGGAAATCTCCCTCAATGCGTTGTCTGGTCAAACCGCTGATTCCACTTTTCGCATTACAGGCTGTATACGTCATATCCCTATTTCTATTCTCATTGATAGTGGCAGCACCCATAGTTTCCTGGATAGCACTCTTGTTACTCGCTTACGGTTGGAACTGGACTCCTCTCGCTCTTTACCAGTGACAATCCCCAATGGCAAAACCATGATCAGCGCTCCTATAAGCTCACCTATATTATGGAGAATGCAATCTACAGAATTTTCTTTTTCTGTTCATGCCTTACAATTAACGGGAAGTGATATGATATTGGGAATAGACTAGATTAATCATGTTAGTCCAGTGACTTTTGATCTGCCAAATGGCTACTTGAAGATTTCCCACAACGGTCAAGAAATGTTTATACATGTTGCCAAACCAACGACTATCCTTCAAACCATATCAGTCCTCTCTTTTTCTTCATGGATGCAACAACAACCTTATTATATTGCTGCTCAGATTTCACTTATCACCACCAACGACGATCAGCCAACCCCCCATAATATCCAGCTCCTACTGGATGATTTCAAAGATGTTTTCAATACTCCACACGGGCTGCCACCTTTACGTCAACACGATCATGAAATTCCGCTTGTGGATGGTGCTAAACCTTTCTAATTGCACCCACATCGCTGCCCGTTCACACATATGTCTGAAATTGAAAGAATGGTCACAGAGATGTTAGAAGACGGAATAATCACAGCTAGTAACAGCCCATTCGCATCCCCTGTTCTGCTAGTAAAGAAATAGGATGGACAATGGCGATTTTACGTGGATTATCGCCAACTCAATGCCATCACAATTAAAGACAAATTTCCAATGCCACTGATCGACAGTCTAATCGACGAGTTACATGGTTCAATCGTATTTTCTAAGATCAACCTTCAATCAGGCTATCACCAAATCATGGTTAAACAAATAGACTGTTACAAAACAGCTTTTCGCACTCACTATGGTTTATATGAATTCAAAGTCATGCCGTTCGGACTCACCAATGCTCCTGCAACCTTTCAGTCCTTATTGAATTCTGTTTTTCAACCTCACCTCAGAAAATTTGTTCTTGTCTTCTTCAATGATATTCTGGTTTACAGTCGTAATTTGGAGGATCACTACTCTCATCTTCGTTCAGTCTTGCAACTGCTACGTGATAATACGCTATTTGCAAAACTAAGTGTTCATTTGGCCAATCTAAGGTTACTTACCTAGGGCACATTATTTCTAGTTAGGGTGTTGCACCAGACCCTAACAAGATATCGGCTATGATAGAATGGCCACGTCCAAATCATATTAAACACTTGCGTGGGTTTCTCGGTCTAACGGGATATTATAGGAAGTTTGTCCGAGGCTATGGCAATCTAGCCAAACCTTTGACGGATCTTCTTAAAAAGGATGCTTTTCCCTGGACTGATGAAGCTGATAATGCTTTTCAGGCTCTTAAAAGGGCAATGTCAAGTGCCCCTGTTCTCGCATTGCCGAATTTCTCTAAAAAATTTGTTATTGAAACAGATGCCTGCTATGGCATGATGGGTGTAGTACTCTCGCAAAATCATCACCCGATTGCTTTTATGAGCAAGACCTTTAATTCCATAAATCTAGGCTATTCAATTTATGAAAAGGAGCTTCTCGCTCTGGTCTCGACTGTTCAACAATGGCGCCAATACCTGGAAGGTAATGAATTTATAATTCAAACTGACCACCATGCTCTTAAATTTTTGTTGGAACAGAGAATCACTACTCCATTACAGCAGAAGTGGCTCACAAAATTATTGGTTTACGCTACTCTATTTAGCATAAAAAAGAAGTATGAACAAGGTGGTAGATGCTCTTTCACGACGAAATTCTGATGCATTATCTTGCCAAGCACACACTGTGATTCAACCAGCATGGATTCAGGAGGTTATCGATAGTTATGCTGATGACCCATGGTCTTCTGAGTTGATTAATAAGATTCTCATTCAACCGATGGAGGAAAAAGAGATCACTTTTACAGACAACATTATCCGTTATAAAGGCAAATTAGTATTGGGCGCTTCAGGTCTTATTCGCCAGAAGGTACTCCAAGCCATTCATGATTTGCAATCAGGAGGACACTCTGGTATTTAGGCAATTCTTCACAGGGCAAAGCAATTCTTTTGGTGGCCAGGCATGTCGACAAGCGGTTCGCAACATTGTACTACAGTGCCATACTTGAAAAAAATGCAAACATGAACAGTGTCCTTACCCTGGATTGTTACAGCCTCTACCAATTCTGGATAAACCTTGGAGTCATATAGCCATGGACTTTATTGAAGGTCTTCCACTGTCAGGTAAGGCAAACTGCATTCTGGTTATAATTGATCGATTCATGAAATACGACCACTTTATAGCCCTATCACACCCGTTTACTGCTATGGATGTGGCAACAGTTTTCTTGGATAATATCTATAAACTGCACGGCCTCCCTCAACACATAGTCTCTGACAGGGACAAAATCTTTGTTTCTCAATTTTGGCAATCTCTATTCAAATTGATTGGCACCCAACTACATTTATCAACGTTTAGAGATGTACCTACGTTGTATGACGCACACACATCCCAATCAATAAGAGCGACTTAATCAATGTTTAGCTCTATTCAAACAGAGCAACTTAATCAATGTTTAGAGATGTACCTACGTTGTATGACGCACACACATCGCAATCAATGGTTTAAGTGGCTACCTTTAGCATAATGGTGGTATAATACAACAGTTCAATCTGTGATACAAATGACCCCATTTGAAGCTCTTTATTGTTTTCCTCCCCTACAATTAGCTTTGGGGCCATATATAAAAACAGATATTGCTGCAGTTGATTTTGTACTCCGTGATAGGTTACACATGGATAGATTGCTCAAACAAAATATTACTCAAGCCCAAGCTCGAATGCAAAACTATGCTAACAAAGGTCGTAACTAAAGACAATTTGATGTAGGCGATTGGGTGTATCTCAAACTTCAACCTTACCAGCAAGTTTTTGTGGCAGATAGACAGACACAAAAGCTAGCTCCAAAATATTACAACGTATTGGACAAGTAGCTTACAAACTTGCCCTTCCAGAAGTAGCTCGAATCCATCTGGTCTTTGACGTTTCTCTGTTAAAAAAACACATTGGCTCTACACATGTCCCACAACTCGCTTTGCCTTCGGAGTGCACAAATAAAGAAAACAGATCACCTCAAGCTCTACTTCAGACTAGAGTCGTTAAGAGAGGTGACTTTCCGGTTACGCAATGGTTAATTTTTTGGGAGGGTCATCTAATCTCAGATGCCACATGGGTAGATTCCTCCTGCATTACGACTGAATTTCCTTCATTCCACCCTTGGAGACAAGGTTTGTCTAACGGGGGTGCCTGTTACAGTCAAGCTTGGTCAAGCTGGAAAACTCGTCGCAAGCGAAATACAAGGAAGAGGGCAGAAGAGTAATTCAACAAACGTGCTATCCTGCTGACGTGGAAGACAATTAGGGTAGACATAATTTAAATACCTATTGTAAAAGGAGAGAGACTAGGTTTTGCTAGGTGTTTTCTCTCGCCTCTCTTTCTTCTGAATTTCCCTTGCCTCTCTTCTTAATTTCCCTTCTCTCTAGATCCTCTTTCTCCTACCTCCCATTCTTTGAATTCTTTTCTTCTCAAAAACTGCTAGTTGTTATTTCTAAATTCAATAATACAAAAGAAATCTTCCATCAATTTATTTTCTATTCTATTGTTATAACATTCTGCCCTTCTCCATTTTAACCCTTTACATTTACTTCCTCTTTCTTTGATTTTAAATACTATTTTTTTTTGTCCTGCTTTTTCTCCAAATCAGCCGGTGACCTTCTCTCTCTTCTTTCCCCTTTTTCAATTCCTTTTCCTTTTATTAATCTTCCTTCCCACTTTTCCCATTTTATTTATTCTCCAACTTCACTTTTCCTTCTCCCAAAAACTGTCATGTTGCGTTATCATTTCTCCTCCTTTAAACATTTCTTCATTTTTCTTTTATTTACAATATTTTCATTATTCATAATCCTTTTATTTTATTCACCTTACTTCTCTATTAATTCTATCTATAAATAATACCACTCAATTCCAACTTACTACTTCAATCCCAACTTTTTCCGCCGAACATCACTCAGCGAAGTTTATCACTTCAAATTTCGTTTTTCAAATAAAATTTTTGTTAGAAAATTTCCAATTTCCCTGTAGATACAATACACCAGAATAATAGTTTTAACTTCCGACTTATTCCGAACGTTGTCGAATAATGTTTATAACTCCAATTTAATCTTTAATTCCATTCCTTACTTTAATTTCCCATTTGAAAATTTCCAATCTCTGACTCAAATCCTAATTTTGTCCAAACACAAATCGACAATGATCTTTTAATTGTCCAACTTCCTTTCTTAATTTATTTGATTGCTCGGTAATATCTAATTTAACCAATTTGACTAATTGCCCAGCATTTCACACGTGGTCGCTATGCGACAAATCGGATCAACTTTTCAACGTTATGACTAATTTAACGCGAAAAATTTGCACGTGAAATTTATTCTTTTGAAAATTCTCTGGTTTTACACAAAAGACGGAAACTTTATCATTCAACATATCAATACCATCGCGCACAATCTTAAACAGTGAACTCAAACTAGTGATTAGAAACAGATTATCAACAGACAACTTATTAGCCATACCTACAAGCATACGTATTATCGACAATTCACACAAACAAATCCTACTCTTGTGATGTAGGCCACCTCTAGCAAACCACATGCAATATCTCTTACCTTGTTTCACGATAATCCTCTCCAATTGTGGTTTCCTCTTGCACTGATAGTACAACGACGTCCTTCCTTTGTTTCTAACCTTAAGGAAATTCTCTCTCACAACTCTAATGTTTTGACCTCCAGACCCCTTTCATTTCTCTCTTATTTATAGAGGTGAGGAAAGCAGCATGCATCATTTGTTAAAAATCTATCCATTGCTTTTAAAGTATTTAGTATTTCTTGTTAAAATCTACCCGATGTTTTTCAAAGTATTTCGTATTTCCTATTGACAGATCGCTATTATTTTGGGAGATATTTCGACATCCAGGTCGATTCACTAGATCAACCACTGCCAAAGACTCTCGCTATACAGAACTTTCATTTTCCCAAGAGGAACGTCATTCATAACCCAAACGACTCCGTATTCTTTTAAGTTTTCTATGTCGGATACATTCAAAACGTTCATTTTTCTAAGAGGGACGTCCGTCATAACCCAAACGATGTCGTATTCTTTTAATTTTTCTATGTGGGACGTCTTTTATCCATTAGGGACATCCCTCGCATCAAAATGATGTCGTTTTCAACTTACTCTTAACAAACGACACCATTCATTTTCCATATTCTATAACGGATACAGAACATCCGTTTTGCTAAGACACACCCGTTAATTTCTGCACCATGAGGGACGTCCGTTCCTCAAAAAGGTATGTGAGTTATCTTCATATTTTAAAATCTTGTCTTCTTCTTCGCCATGAGGGACGTCCGTTCCTCAATAAGGGATGTCTGTTATCTTCATATTTTAGACGTTTGTCTTCTTCTTTGCTATGAGGGACGTTCGTTCCTTAATAAGGGACGTCCGTTCCTCAATAAGCCTTTCCTCGCTTTGTTCCAAACGATATCATCCCACTTAAATCTTAACGCCATTCTTGTTACTTCTATTTTTGATGTCCTTTGTTCATTAAGGACGTCCTTCCCTTTCTAAAACAATTTCATTCTTCGTTCCAAACGATGTCACTCAAGTAAATTTTAATATATTTGTACTACAAAACTAACACCAACCCAAATACCTCTACCATAAAAATTTCATTATTTTCCACTATATAAATAAACTCAACAATTACAATGTACTATGTCAATTTACTATATTTCACATATTTGATGCTTTACACATAAATGAATTTCTCGATTATTACAATCTCCCATCCCTAATAAAATTTTTTCCTCAAAATTCAGCTGAAGAAATAACTCCAGATACTTTGCTTCCATATCTTCCTTACATTCCCAAGTATCCTGCTCAGTTTAATGGTTTTTCCATAATACTTTGTCTAGCAGAATTTGTTTGTGATGGAGTTCCTTAATCCTTGAATCCATAATTCAAACAAGTTTTTCTTCGTAAGTTAAGCTTGGTTGAACTTCTATATCCTCTTGGGGTATCATTTGAATTGAATTCCCAAGACATATCTTTAGCATAGACACGTGAAATACGTTAGGAATTCCTTCCATAGATGTTGGCAATTTTAATTGAAATGACGCTTTTACTATTCTTTTCATGATAAAAAATAGACCAATATACATTGGACTTAACTTTCTTTTCTTCCCAAATCGCATAATTTCTTTAAATGGTGATCTTTTGAGAAATATCAAGTCCCCTTCATTAAATTCAAAGTCTTAACGACAATGATTTGCGTAACTTTTATGGTGACTTTTAGCAGCCAACATTCTTTGATGGATAATTTCAACTGACTCGGTTGTTTGTTGTATCATATTTGGGCCGTAAAATTATACCGCCTCATCCTCGTCCCAATGCAATGGTGATCAACACTTCCTGCCGTACAAAGCTTGATAAGGTGTCATTCCAATTGTAGCTTGGATCCTATTGTTATAAGTGAATTCCACTAAGGGTAACATCTTTCCCCATCCAATTTGAAATTCTAACACACAAGCTCACAACATATCTTCCAATATCGAAATTGTGCGCTCACTTTGACCATCTGTTTATTGGTGAAAAGAAATACTAAATATTAATTTTGTACCCGTTGCTTTGTTCAAACTCTTCCAAAATGTAGAAGTGAACCTGGAGTCTTGATCCAACATAATTGAAACAGGTACTCCTTGTAATCGTACAATCTATGAACATATATTCCTGCGAACTAGTTCAACTTATATGTCATCTTCACTAGTAAGAAATCGGCAACCCTTGTTAATCTATAGATAGTTACCCAAATCACATCATGCATTTTATAGTCTTTGGTAATAGCGAGACAAAGTCCATAGTGATATGCTCCCATTTCCACTCTAGTATAAGCAAAGGTTGCAACAGTCCTTGTGGCATTTGATGTTCTACTTTTAGTTGACAAACTTGACACAATGCCACATATTGAGCTATATCCACTTTCATCTCTAGGCACCAATTATGTAGTTTGAGATCTTTGTATATTTTGTTACACCTGGGGTGGATGGAAAAACTCAAAGAGTGGGCTTCCCTTAAAATTGTCAATTGTAATTGTGAATCGTCAGAAACATAGCATTTGTTCTTAAACTTTACCATTGCATTGGCAGATATAGAATAGTCCTAATACACTAAAGCTGGATTAAATTTGAAATCTTCACATTGGTCATCTTTCTGCTGGGCTTCTTTAATCCTCTCAAGTATAGAAGACTTCAGCGTTAACATTGACAAAAGAGCAGCTAACTGCATAGTAACCATTTGCACATCCAACTCTTGAACATCTTTCCTAAGTACTACTGGCATTTCTTCGCATAACATACTTATGAGTGCAACCTTTCTGCTTAGCACATCGGCTACCACATTAGTTTTTCTAGGATGATACTTGATCTCACTGTCGTAGTCTTTTAAAAACTCTAACAATCATCGTTGCTGAATATTCAATTCCTTCTTAGTGAAGATGTGATATGCTCCAAGGATCACTAGGAGCCCTTATAGAAAATCGACCACAAAACTGTAATATTCTGGACCAGCAACTTCAAACAAAAATATCTTCTAATCCAAACGTGAACAATGGCTGATTTTTAGAGATCACTAAAATAACACATCCAGGAATTTGGTGTCAAAAATCCAATGCAAAATCCACTCAGATCCTCAAGTTATGATAAAAACAATATAATCCTGAAATCTAGGGTTTACCCGAACAGATTTGACAACCTGTATTCAAACGGCGAAAACTCTCTCTGTATACATCCAAAGAATACCAAATTTTGAGGGAAGGAACTTGACTAATTATAGAACAAATCATCAGAGGGGTTGAAATTTAAAAGATATGCGCAAAGGCTTCAAAACAGAGTCATAATCGCATAAAGCCAACAGTGGCAAATTGAAGACAGATTTGCGACAAAACAAGAAATCCACTAATGATTCAATTTCAACATAAACCAACGAATATATTCTCCAAATAAGATAGTGGGAACCTGTTATGAGAAGAATAGAAAAAAAATAACCAAGAACTACTTGCAAGAACCTTCAAGAAGAAAACCATGGAGTTCGTTTATCCTCCTACCCTGAGAGGGACAGGATAGTTCGGTTTGATCGAAGATCAAACACTCTCCAAGGGATCCGATGCTTCTCCTATTTCCACACCACAAATTCTCCACCAAGATGAAGAGTTGGAAAAAATAGCAACCTTTCCAACTTGCTCAAGAAGCTAAAAAATAACGTCCAATACCTCTTTGGAAAGCTCTGGATATTGGCTACAATTTATATGAAGAACACAATTTGAAAAAGAGTCATCCCAATTGCCAAAAAGTTCCTTGAACGTCAAGAGGTCAGATTCTAGGCGGAATGGACAGCTCACATTTTTCTCCTATGATTGCATGACCTCCACTAGCCAAAATGCACCAACTCTTCTTTGCTAAATTGATCAAACACCTACAAATTAAATAAAAAGTTAGAAAAGAAAGGAGCCCTTGGCTCGGGCTCAAGTGACAGGAACTTGGGGCACATCATACTCCCGGGGTTGAAAAGGATTTGTCCTCAAATCCAGGGAGTATACTTGATTATCTTCTTTCTTGCCTTCCGCTTGGATCAAATGGGAAAATTTTGTTGACATCATGAGTCAACTCATTCTTATTAGAGTGCCCATATAAAAAACAATAATAAAGCCTTCAATGATCATATCTAAATAGTTTATCCTTCCTTTTCGGCCATTAAGGCTTTGTTTCCATGCAGTTTCTTCATGCTTATAATACCAAAAGAAAAATTTCCACCAAGTCTCACAAATATTCTTTTCTCCAAAGTAGCAACTTAGATCCCAACCTTGAACTACATATACGGTTGATTTTAGAAGCTCGCTTGTTAGTATCCTAGGATTGTCATCTTTAAAGAAAATGTCCTCCATGGGGTCATACCTATCCTTAAGCTCTTTAGCATATAAAACACTCCATGGACCCGAGCCTTATCATCAATAAGCAGCCTTTTAATCCAATAAAATCCAAAAAGTTTAGCATTTAACTCGGAAGAGAGAGTACCTTGTTTTTAGTGTGCTGGTCAACAATGTTGTCTTCCTCTTCTAGCATTTTAATAATTTAAGGATTGCTACAAAGACACCATTGTCAATATTTATCATCCCCTTGGGTTGAATAGATTTATCACTAAAAAAACTATTGATCCATCCTATTTCAAAAAGCCAAGTAATGAAAGTGTTTGGTGGGCGATACCTCGAGCAACTAGTTTCGGCTAGTATGCTTGATTCTCCACTATCGTAGACTAGCAAATAAAGAATCGAAGATGGCAATGCACCAAAGCCCCAACCCTTATCCATATGCATGCAAGCATGGATGTTAAATCTCCTTCCATTTGTGAATAAAAAATTTACTTTGTCTATGCCCCAACATAAATCATAACAAGTCAACTCGCCATGAATTTTCTCTTCTCGATATTCAATAATGAGAGGTCTTTCTACGGTCAAGAAAACAATTTTCTCTTGAATAAGAGCTAACTCCTTAAAATCATTTTCTCCTTCATTGGTTCTGCAAAGAACTCATCTGCATGCTCCACTATGCAAGTTTCTTCCATTTTACATAAATCACTTCGGTTAGGCAAAGTGAAGGACTTTCCATCCTCTATTAGGTGTGTTTCCTCTAGGACCATAAGTGTCTCCCTTTGAGGGGAAGTTTCTTCCTTCTTAGTTGCTACCATTAAACCATCTCCATTCTCTATATGTTCATCCTCGAGAATTTCAACTTGTAAACACTCTTCCTCAACTACCCGGAAACAATTTTCTTCATCCACTTGAGTCTCCATCACGAAAAGTGGTCCTTTAGGAGCATAAATAGTCTCTTCTTCATTCTCTTCTTTGCTAAAACAAGAATCACCTTCCTCATCTTCACTAATCACTTCATTGGTTTCTGCTTTTATAATCATCACTTTTTCATTCGGACATTGAGAAGCAATGTGGCTGAATCCTAAGCACTTGAAACAATTGACATCTCTAGACCTCGACTTGCTTGTGTCACTAAAAGCATTCTTCTCTTCATTAGGCTTCACAGTATTAAACTTGTTATCTCAAAGCCAATTGAATAACATCATCAAGAGTTTCATAAGATTTCAACTCCACCACATCACAAATATCTTTATGCAGGCCCTTAATAAAATGAGCTACGATTTGCTCCATTGGCTCCACCACATTTTATCGAATCCTTAAAATTTCAAACTCGGTCAAGTATTCGTCAATTGTTAGTGAGCCTTGTTTCAACTTTTGAAGTTGAAGGAATAGTTCTTGCTTGTAGTGCAGAGGGACAAATCGTCTTCTCATGAGTTCTTTCAAAGCCTCCCAACTTCGGATCTCAACTTCTCCTACCCTCCTTCTTTGTGTTTTAAGGTCCTCCCACCATATACTAGCATAACTGGAAAGCTCTAATGTCACCATTTGAAGCTTTGTCTTTTCGGAATAATCATAGTAATCAAAAATCCGATCTACCTTCTCAACCCATTCTAGGAAGTCATAACCATTCTAGAACCTTTAAATGGAGGGATAGAGACCTTAACGTGCCTCATATCATGCTTGCTATTCGGCCCCCTTCTCGGGCTAAGTGAATCTCTATCATCGGACTCCTCCAAATCTTCACCAAATACACTAGCATCATGACCTCGTGAATCCCTAGACGTACGAAGCCTTCTTCTAGGCCTTGGAGTTCTAGGACCCCTGACAAGATCATTGTCAGAAGGTGCCATTTTTTGTTGAAGCTTAAGAATCATGTCAAACATCTCTCGCTTACTATGCTCAGTTTGTTCATGAACTTCTTCGGGTGGTGCACTAGGATAGTTCCTCATCTCTTTACTATTATGATACTGAGCTCCACTTCTAGTACTCATGATTATCAAATTATAGTCTCAATAAAACAGCAAAAACACGAGTGAGGCTCTCATACCAAATGATATGCTCCAAGGATCACTAGGAGCACTTATAGAAAATCGACCACAAAACTGTAATATTCTGGACCAGCAACTTCAAACAAAAAATATCTTCTAATCCAAACGTGAACAATGGCTGATTTTTAGAGATCACCAAAATAACACATCCAGGAATTTTGTGTCAAAATTCCAATGAAAAATCCACTCAGATCCTCAAGTTATGATCAAAACAATACAATCCTGAAATCTAGGGTTCACCTGAACAGATTTGACAACCTGTATTCAAACAGCGATAACTCTCTCTGTATACATCCAAAGAATACAAAATTTTGAGGGAAGGAACTTGACTATTATAGAACAAATCATGAGAAGGTTTGAAATTTAAAAGATATGCGCAAGGGCTTCAAAATAGAGTCACAATCGTATAAAATACAGCATTGCCAAATTGAAGACAAATTTGCGGCAAAACAAGAAATTCACTAATGATTCAATTTCAACATAAACCAACGAATATATTCTCCAAATAAGATAGTGGCAACCTGTTACGAGAAGAATAGAACAAAAAGAACCAAGAACTACTTGCAAGAACCTTCAAGAAATAAAAGAAGAAGAAAACCGTGGAGTCCGTTTATCCTCCTATCGTGAGAGGGACGGGATAGTTCGGTTTGATCGAAGATCAAACACTCACCAAGGGATCCGATGCTTCTCCTATTTCCACACCACAAAGTCTCCACCAAGATGAAGAGTTGGAAGAAATAGCAACCTTTCAAACTTGCTCAAGAAGCAATCAAAGAGTAGGAAGTTCAGGCTATGCAAGGAATCAGCCGATGAGGAGATCCACACACCACACACCACAAGGGAAATTCGAGTTTTAATTTATCAAAGGTAATGTGGATTCTAACATGCCCTAGAGGGGACTAAATACACTCTATGAGCCTTACAACAAAAGGACAAAAATGCCCTAAAATGAAATGCCAAAAATGAACCTGAATAATTAAAGGAGAAAAACGAGTCCGAGGATGGTTTTTTTGTCTCTGTAATTGTAACGATTGACATGTCAAGCAAACCCTAAAAATAATGTCCGATACCTCTTTAGAAAGATCTGGATATTGGCTATAATTTGTATGAAGAACACAATTTGACAAAGAGTCATGCCAATTGCCAAAAAGTTCCTTGAACGTCAAGAGGTCTGATTCTAGGCGGAATGGACAACTCACATTTTTCTCCTATGATTGCATGACCTCCACTAGCCAAAATGCATCAACACTTCTTTGTTAAATTGATCAAAAACCTACAAAATAAATAAAAAGTTAGAAAATAAAAGAGCCCTTGGCTTGGGCTCAAGTGACAGGAACTTGGGGCACATGAAGATGTATTTTAAACTTTTGTGATCTGTGAAGATTTCATACTGCTGCCCATATAAATAATATCTCCATATTTTGAGGGCAAAAACTACTATGGGAAGTTCCACATCATGGGTGGAATAATTCATCTCTTACGGTTTCAGCTGTCTTGAAGCAGAACCGATTACTTTCCCATTTTGCATAAGCATGCCACCCAATCTGCTTTTGAAAGCATCACAATAAATACAATAACTGCTTTATTCTACTAGCAAAGTCAAAGCATGGATTGAAGTCAGTTGACGTTTCAATTCTTGAAAACTTTCCTTGGAATCATTTGTCCACCAAAATCACGCATTTTTCTTCATTAGACTAGTCAGAGGGAGGGCAATCTTAGAAAATCCGCTTATGAAGCATCGGTAATAACCAGCCAGCCCAAGAAAACTTCTCACTTCACCTACATTCTTTGGTTGCAACCAATCAATTACTACTTAAATCTTTGATGGGTTTACTTCAATACCTTCTTTGGAAATTACATTGCCAAGAAAACTTTATTCCGCCAAAACTCACACTTGGAAAACTTTGTATACAACTTGTGTTTCACCAATATAGAGAGAGATTCTCAGATGTTCATGGTGTTCTTCTTCCGAGCGTCAATAGACTAGAATATCATCGATGAATACAATGATGAACTTATCAATATGCTCCTTAAAAATTTAGTTCATTAGATCCATAAAATGCCGCTGGAGCATTTGTTAACTCGAACGACAATAATAAAAACTCATAGTGTCCATATATTATTCTGAATGCTGTGTTCGGAATATCGTTAGGTTTAACTTTTAGCTGATGATATCCAGACTAGAGATCAACCTTTGAAAAGATGCAAACTCCTTGTATCTGATCGAACATATCAACAATTTTGTGTAAAGGATATTTTCTCTTAATTGTCACCTTATTCAGCTCGCAGTAATCAATACATATCCTCAACACTCCATCCTTCTTCTTTACGAATAAAACTGGTGCACTCCAGTGTGAGGAACGGGGACGTATGAACCCCTTGCTAGTTAATTCTTCAAACAAGATTTTTAATTCTCTTAGCTCAACCGGTGCCATTCTCTATGGGTTCTTAGAAATCGGTTCAGTGCCAGGGTGCAAGTCAATTATAAATTCAATCTCTCTATCAGGTGGTAACCTTGGAAGATCGTCTAGAAAGATCCTCAAAAAATTTTGAACAATAGGAATTTCTTCTAGCTTTGCCTTTGTTGTCACTGTTGTGTCCATCACATTCCGAGAAATCCTTTCCATCCACTTTTCAAAAATCTGTCTGCCTTAATCGCAGAAATTAGTGCCAGTTTACACTTTTCCTTGAATCCATAAAACATTAGTTGTTCACCACTAAGAGGACAAAAGTAAACTTCTCTCTTTCTACAGTTTATAGTAGTGTGATGGTGGGATAACCCGTTTCCCAGAATAATATCATACCCTTTCATCTCCATGACTATCAGGTCATCGTGAAAAATGTTGTAGTTCATTCTAATTGCATATGCCTTCAGAATACAACTGGCACTCAAATAGTCGCCAGATGGTAAAAGTATCCTATACTCACTATTTACTAGATTAGGGAGACATTTTACTTTCTTGCAAAATTCAGTAGTAATGAAAGAATGAGTAGCTCCAGAATTGAATAGAATATAAGCAGCCATATCATTAAAGTAAATTGTACCTGAAACTACTACATGTTGATCGTCCTCTTCCTCGTTTCCATATAATGAGAAAACTCTAGGTGCCACTCTTTCTTGTTCTCCACTCTTAGTTGGGAAAAAACTTTGCAATATGACCTGACTCCCTACACTTGAAACACTGTCTAGTTGCTACTTTGCACTCTTCATAATGATTCTTCATGCATTATGGACATTGATTAGGTTGATATGTTCTACCATTAGATGAAGCGGCAAGTGTTTCATTCATAGGCGTTGTCCTTCCACTATAGTGCTTCATCCTCTAATGGTCTATTCATCCCTTTATTTGCAGGTGGTCCAACCTTTTGCTGCTGGCTCTTATTATTCTTCTAGAACCTCTGATTTATTTCTCTTTACCTTGCCACCAACAATTCAGCATTTTCAACCTCTAACACCTTGGAGATAATTTTTGCATAGGGGACGTCTTAAGTACCAAAAATTGTAACTCCACTGAAAATCTCCACTTTTAGTCCTCTTACAAACTGATGGATCTTATGTTCATTGTTAGCCACTAGATGTGATGCGAACAAAGATAGTGCTTCAAATTTCTGTATATATTCTCATACATTCTCGGTCTGACGTAAATGTACAAATTCCACCAACTTTTTCGCCCGAATTGTCTAATTGAAATACTTCTCATAAAATATTTCCTTGAATTGCTCCCATGTCGGGGTCCAAACGTTCTAAGCTACCTTTATTGAATCCCACCACAATCTTGCATCTTGAACTAGCAAGTATGCAGCACATGAAACTTTCTCTGATTTCCTAATTCTTGCATAGTCAAACATATCCTCAGAGATCATATTCATTCTTCAGCTTCCAAGGCATCAACATTACCATTAAAATTTAGATGCCTAAGCCTCCTGAACTTTTCCCACCCGACTTCTTCAGGTACCACCATCTGACGATGATTTCCATTGCCATTCTCTCTTTCCCTGACTCGCTCAATATACTAGAATTGTCGCTTCACCATCATAGTTAATCGGTCAATTACTTTATTTCTTGTCTTCATTAGCAGCATTTTCTTGGTTGATGGCTTCATTCCTATTTGCTTGTAAGTTTTCTTTAGTTTCCCTCACCATCCTATTATCCTATTAAAATTTTATTTTGGAAAACATTAACTACTTATTCTAGCGAAATTTCTATATCACGAAAAATAAGCTAGTTATTCTACTGCAATTTTTTTTTTATCATAAAGCAATAAACTAATAAAGGAATTTAAAAACTAAACTTACAGTCGAAGAAGTATGCCACAATAATTCTTGTGTTACCAGCAGTTTACAGGATCGTATTTGACATGGTTATGCTCTGATACCATAGTCATAAGATCCCTATTTTCTTATAAAACTTTTTCTTTTTAAAACACATTTGTAAACAAGTAAAGGATAATTAAGAGAATAAAATGTAAGCGGAAGTGTTTAAATCAACATACGCCAAATTCATTCGATCAGTCGCTAACGCTTTCTTCCAACTTACCGGTCGACCGATAATCCATGTGCGATCAACCGCCACATTTCTTTAATCATCCACCATTCTAAATCAGTATATAAGTATTTATTTATAAATTCCTGATGCAACTTCTCCTCTCTATATATATATGATCACTCTTCCAAATTATCCAAACCCCAATCCTTCAATACTTTTATGTATAAGTCACATTTCCTCCATCACTTGATTCTAAACCTAATTTATTCTTGAATATTATCAACTCTCAACAACTTGGGTAGTTATAGTTCACTATTTCCAAATGTTATTTCCCTTAACCAATATCTTAAATTATTCAAGTCAATTTCTAATAAATCTTTAAAAATCCTCCTAAGCTTAATATGGACATAATTCGGGGTATCATAATTCACTGCTTTCAAATATATTTATGTTGGTGACACCTTAATTGTGCATTTTAGCTCCAAATACCCTAGAAATTTTACTTAAGTACTATGCTTAGCATAACAAAAATTCAGGATATTACATTCCTACCGTTATATAAATTTTGACCTCAAAATTTTATCTAATCTAAAGGAATTTATTCCTGCCTAAAACATATTTTACTTGTATACTTTCCTATTATTGTCATCTATACCTAACATATATACCCAGACAAGTACCAAGCACTCATATAAAACAAAATTTGAAATTTTATTGAATCGCACAATACCTGGTGTAGATGTAGATGGTTCATCTTCTTGAAGTACATTCTGTGAAAATTCCCGTGGTGATACATTTTCTTGTTCCTTGACCGACAATGGATAGTTCATAACCAGATGACCTTGCCTCCCACACTTAGAACACTATCCATTACTAACTCTGCACTCACCATAATGTTTCTTAAAACACTTAGGACATGATTCAACTTCAGAATTTCTAACCAAAGCTGCATCTACCTCATTCTGTGCACGCTTATCAATTGCAAACTGATCCTCATTTTCGAATGTTCACTTCGCTCCTTTTTCAGCTATCTGACCATCCACTGGTGGTTGAGTTACTATTCTTCTTTAGCTTTTGATCCATTTCTCTCTATTTAATAACTTGCATCTCAACCTCCTCAATCCAAAGCTTTTTTTATTATCCTAGAGTATGAAACATCTTTAGTACCATTTATCTTAATTCCTTGATATATCTCAGCCTTTAGTCCTTGAACAAAGTGGTCTACCTTAAAATCGTTAGTATCCACTAGGTGAGTTGCAAATCGGGATAGCGCCTCAAACTTCCTTGTGTACTTCGCAACAGAGGTTGTTTGGTGAAGACTTATAAACTCGACCAACTTTTGAGTCCTTGCCACTGGTTAAAATACTTATCGAAGAATATATCCTAAAATTGTGTCCAATTCATTTCTCTTACGTCTTGAGCTAACTTAATAGTGTCCCACAAATATCACGCATCATGAACCAAAAAGTAAGCAGCACATGGAACCTTCTCAACTTCATCTATCCTTGGATACTCGAACATGTCCTCTAGGTATCTAATCCATTCTTCTGCTAGGGATGGATCTGATACCTTCTGATATGCTCCAAGGATTACTAGGAGCACTTATAGAAAATCGGCCACTAAACAGTAATTTTCTGGACTAGCAACCTCAAACGAAAAATATCTTTTAATCCAAACGTGACTGATAGCTGATTTTTAGAGATCACCAAAACAACACATCCAGGAATATCGTGTAAAAAATCCAATGTAAAATCCACTCAGAATCTCAAGATATGATCAAAACAATACAATCCCAAAATCTAGGGTTTACCCGAGAAAATTTGACAACCTGTAATCAAACGGTGATAACTCTCTCTGCATACTTACAAAGGCTACGAAATTTTTAGGGAAGGAACTTGACTAATTATAGAACAAATCATCAGAAGGAACAAAGTCAAAATGGCTTGCGTAAGGGCTTCGAATATCAGTCACAATCGTAAAGAACCAGTAGCCCCAAATCCAAAGACAGATTAGCGATAACAAGAAATCCACTAGAGAAACGATCTTGACATAATTCCTTCAACAATACTCAACATATAGGATAGTAACAACCTGTTATCTGAAGATTAGAACAGCAAGAAGCAAGAACCACTCACAAGAACTTCAAGAAAACCAAGATGGAACCGTGGAGTCCGCGAGCCTCCTAGTGAGAGGGGGCGACTAATGGCTTGACCGCGGGGTAAGCACTCTCCAAGGGTTGGAAGATCTTCTTCTAACCTCACATCACAATCTACACCTTGAAAAGGAGAGTATTGGAGAGGTTAGTAACCCTTCCAACTCGGCCAAGAAGCTTCAAGACGGCCGAGCTCGGGCTATGGATGAAATCGGCTATGGAGGATGGGTGCTGAGAGTGTTTCTCCACCAAAGGAAAAGACTAGGGTTTAATTTCAACAAAAGTGACTTCTCATTCCAAAAGAGGGTATATAAAACCTTAGTGATTACAAAAATAATGCCAAAAGACCAAAATAACCTTAACATGAAAATTTCAGCATGAGGGCGTGGTTTGCATGCAAACCGCGCACCTCTCAAACACTTAAAAAAAGACAACAACAACATAAAGAAACCAATTAAATTCTCTAGAAACAAACCTATTTCTAAATCAACAAAGATGGTAACCAAATGTTAATATTTCATTTTGAACCTTCAACACTTCATAGAGATTTCGAGGCGGAAATAACGAGTTATCCATTCAGTGGTGAATGCACCCATGTGATAACGTGAAAAGGAGCTCCCTTGTCTTCGTGAGATGTTTCTTCTAAAGAATCCCAATCTTTGATATTACCTGCAAAATAAAAATGAGTCATGAAAGAGATAAGCTTCTTGGCTAGAGCCCGAGTGATTGGGCCCTGGGGCACATCACCTTCCTATCAAAGCTTTGTGGCTTTAATCATCTAAACTTTTCCCATCCGGCTTCTTCACGAGCCACCCAAGGGGATTTCCATTCTCCTCCCTTTCCATAAGACGTTCAATATAGCGAAACTGACGTTCCACCATGCCAGTCAAGTGGCTTATTGTGTCTCCCTGTAAAGTCTAATTCTCCTCAACTCCTTGGCCATCAGGTCCATTAATTCCTCGATCAACAGGTCTATCATTATTTTCTCGACTAGCAGGTTCATCCTTTCCAACATTATTAGCAGATTCATCATTTTCTCCATTAACAAGTACATCATTTCCTCTAACGTTATTGGCAGGTCCGTTATTCTCTTGATTAACGGATACATCATTTCCCCGACCAGCAGGTTTATTCATTCCAACATTATTAGCAAGTCCATTATCTTATTGTACAGTAGGTTCATTATTTCCTTGGCTAGTGGGTTCATCCCTTACAACATTATTATTACGGGCACGCCCTCTTCTTCTCTTCACCATTATATTTGCCCACAAATTAATTCTACAAATAAAACACTATTCCTAATCAAACACTATATTTAATACTTACAGTTGATGAAGCATCGCGGCGTTGAGTTTTGCACTATTGGTAGTCAATAGAAATGATTTTAACCCGGTTATGCTCTGATACCATTTGTAACATCCCGTAACTTTTACCATATAAAATTTTCTTTCCTCTAAAACACTTTTGCATGAGGGAAAACCAGAGTAAACACAGAGGAGGTCTTTTACATTTACATACCACCAACCAACAGTTTAAAAACTATTTGAATAAGCATAGTAAAAACATTAACTTAAAAGAGTTTGAAGACATCACTCGAAAACTTTTTAAAACAATTATTTACCCTTATTCCATTTTTGTGAGCCAAAAACCCCAAGGTCAGCGTCACTAACATCACAAACAGCTTAACCAAGCAACACCTCATTAGCTGCATTTAGAACAAGCTTTATCATATCATTGGCTCCTTACCTATATCATAGGACGTAACTATGAGCCTAAAGCTCAGTGAGCGGTACAAACACAAAACATGAAACACACATGCAACTTTTAAAGTTTGTACTAAGTTTTCTATTTTCCATTATGTTTTCGTTTACGTATTAGTTGTTGTTGCCTTTTACTGTGATTTCTCCTGTTTCTATGCTGGGTGTAACTAACCATACTACACAAACATCTATTTACTTATCTTTCGTTTCTATCTTGGGTGTAACCAATCGAACCACAAAACAACTATTTACGTTTATTCCATTAATTATATTATATTTCCATTTTCATTTAGTTCTAGTTGCCCATACATGTGTTAGAGATGTCAACATGACAAGGTAGAGCGGTTTATAAACAAGGGAGCCATCCTGTGGCACATACCTAATACACTGCCCAGGCAGCCATCCCATGGCACACAGCTATGGGACCAACTCAAGAACCCAAATCTGTAAACACCTATTTATGTTTATTCATTTTCGTATACTTTAGGTTTAATTACGTTTATTCGTTTTAAATTCAGTTATATTTCATTTTTGTGTACATTAGCAACAATGGTGTATGAATGCAAGCATACAATTCTATCTAACATGTAACATGTTCATCTATCGTATCCTCAAAACAGGATTGATTCCTAACTAAGAAACTGAACTTAAATCTAATAAACATACAATTCAAACAATCAATCAGCAGTACATCTCCCAAATAATAACATAACCTATACATCTAGTAAATGCAGACATCAAACAATCCTAGTTCCCCTGATGTAGGTCCTTTCAATCAAAACACATGCAGTACCACTTACATGGAGTCCTTAGCTTTAAAGAATTAGCATTTAAAGTCTCTTCTCCTCAATACCTATTTATCAACCAATAATAGTTTACTTATATATAATAATTCTCCAAAAACTATCATCTATCCACAGCTACAAATCCAACAATTCAAGGATTAATATAATCCCAAAACTACTACTTAGATAGGGCATAAATCTGATCGTCGTGTTATCCTCAACAAAATATAGTTGCCCTCCATATTCAACAATCCAATTAACCACCAATATTGAACCCATTCATGTGCTAGTAATATATAGATTCCATCAGTAATAATCATATAGTGGCTATAAATAGATTTCCAACTTATGAACAATAGATTCTAGGTCATATTCTCAATACTTTCTTAAGTATGATTTAATTAAATCTAAATCCTTAAATCCATAACATAAATATCCAACAGAATAACACTAAATCATATACAGTAATCAAATTCCATGCTACCCATAAAACACAAATATCAGGTAGCAAATCGATTTCAACTCCAAACAAATTCCACTTCACATCAAACTAATGTATTTTACAGAATTAACAATAACCACGAATATTACTTATCAGCAGAGAACAAATTAGGAGAAACCAATACCTGAAGGATTCGATAACCTAAAAACCAAAAGAGAATTCCCATAAACAACTCTCCTCCTTATAGTCTCCTTCAACACATCATACTTTAGGAAAGGCTCGAGAGATAGAAAATCCAACTCTAAAGACCCTTCCTTTTTCAAAACCTCTCGGCCATTCCAAAAACCATAAAGTTTCTCCTCACAGTTTCTCTTTCTCCTCAGACTCCCTCATGGTTTACTCACAAAACTCCAGACCAACACTTCTAAGTTCCTCTTAGTTTGCCTCCAAAAACTCTAGAACCATTCCCTTCACCAGCTCTCTATCATTTTCCAAAACCACCCGTCCTCACACCCCCTTTTCTCATAGTCTCCCTCACTCTTTTGACAACTCTCTTCTTTGTAAAATAATCTCTCAAACTCTCTCTCAAAAACCTTCTCTCTCAAAATTTCCAGAGTTCCTCCACGGTTTGTAAAATCCATTAGCAGTCTTCGGTCATTCCTATTTAGAGACCACCATTCCCAACCCTTCAGTGTCCAATGAAGGTGAAGAGCCAAGGGACGCAACCCTTCATCATCCAGACGCATCCAATGTTCAAGTCAGAAGCTTCTAGCAACTTTCTGGATCGCGGGTTGATCGATTCACTGACCACAATCGACTACCAAATTCATTCAATTAGCCGCTAACTCTTTCTTCCAACTTACCAGTCGACCGGTAATCCATGGGTGATCAACTCTCACATTCCTTCAATCATCTGTCATTCTAAATCAATATATATGTATATATATTTATATATAAAGTCCTTATGCAACTTCTCCTCCATATATATATATATATATATATATATATAATCACTTTTCCAAATTATCCAAACCCCAATTCTTCAATACTTTTGTGTATAATTCATATTTCCTCCATCACTTTAAACTAAACCTAATATATCGATACATATTATTAATTCTCAACAAGTCGGGTACTTAAAGTTCACTATTTCTAAATGTATTTTCCCTTGACCAATATCTTAAATCCTTAATCATCCTCCTAAGCTTAATATGAACATAATTTGAGGTATCATAATTCACTTCCTCCAAATATATTTCTCTTGTTCACACCTTAATCGTCTATTTTAGTCGCAAATACCCAAGAATTATTACTTAAGTCGTATGCTTAGCATAACGAAAGTTTGAGATATTACACAATTCTTGTATATGGGACATCTTGAGTGCCATCAACTTCTCCAAAAATTTCAACTTTTAGTCCCTAGACGAACTGATGGACCTTGTGCTCATTATTCACCACCAAGTGTGACAAAAATCGAGATAGCGATTCAAATTTTCTTACATAGTCTGATACAGTTCTAGTTTGGCGCAGCAGCATAACTACCACCAATTTCTTTGAACGGATCATCTGGTTGAAATACTTCTCATAGAAGATCTCCTAAAATTGATCCCACATTAAAGCTTGAACATCATGTGGTCCTTAATAGTATCCCACCAAAAACTTGCATCATCAACCAACAGGTATGCAGCACATGAAACTTTCTTGGTCTCTGTAATTCTTGCGTACTAGAACATGTCTTCCAGAGACCGAATTCATTCTTATGCTCCCTTGGAATCAGCAATATTTGCACTGAAGTTTGGAGGCTTAAGTCTCCTAAACATTTCCCAACTAGCTTCTTTAGGAACCACCACTTGGCATTGATTTCCATTCCCGTTCTCCCTCTCCACAATACGTTCTATGAATTGGAATGGGCAATGCACAATAGAAGTCAAGCGACAAAGAATTTCCGTGACTGGCAACTTCGTCTCTTACATTATCGACTCCAACAGCTTCGTCCCTCACATTATTGGCATGCACATTTCTTCTAGTTTCCCTCACCATCCTATTTTCATACAATAATTTTGTATAATTTAGCGTTAACTAATTATTCTAATGAATTATTATATTAGGGGGAATTAAACTTAATATTTTAAAGGAAATATTTATTTATTACTAGTATTATTTATTTATTTTTTTGTTATTCAAAGAATTTTATTAAACTAATTATTTACATAGATTTTATATTATGAAATATTAAGCTAACAAAACAATTTAACTAACAAGCAATTTAAACTAAGAAAGCAATTTAAAATATGCAATTACTAACAAACAATTTAAACTAACAGAACAATTTAACAAGGAACTTATAGTCGAAGAAGTATGCCACCAAAAGTTTTGTGTTACCAATAGTCTACAGAATTGCATTAGACCTTGTTATGCTCTGATGCCATAATTGTAACATCTTGTTTCTGTTTTACATTCCAATAAAATTTTTCTTGGTAAATCTTTATACAAGATGCATGGAAAGAAATATTAGAGTAAATAAGAGCGGAATATTAAGACATGAAATCGTACTTCAAAAACAACATTGTCCACACGTCTTAAAACCAAACTATTTCAACCACATAAAAATTAACCCTTAAAAGTCCTTGAGCATATTTAAACAATATTATTCCATGTATGAGCCATAACCCCCAGGTCATCACGCTCCAAGTTACACAATCCTTCGTTAGATCATACTTCCTCCACATATACTTCATTTGAATCACAATCGTTACCTACATTACAGAAGAGATAATGAACCTATTGCCCAGTAAGAGATATAATGAAATGCAGGAAAATGCATATGCTGAGTCTGTACATATGTCTGATATGTCAGAAGAGAACCTATCCTTTTGTTTTAATTAACGTTTCACTTTTAACTAGAACATTGGAGATATTTACCATAGAGGAATAGATACATACTCAGGATCTAACCTGAGCAAAACCACTTGCCCATCTCTACATGGGAGGGGGAAAATTCTCAAAAGCAGATCCGTCACTAAACTGCCCAACCTGTAACATCTATTTACATACATTAGATTCATTATTATCTTGTGCAATGCATGATATGGAACCCTAACTGACATGCTTATATGATGCATGATATGAATGAATGTCACACAGCAATTCATATAATACAAGAAAACAATGTAATACTATCAACAACCAATGAAGCATGAATCATGAAACAATTATAAATCAATCCTATGCATGAACCAATTAACATATCAATAAGGTAGTAAACCTATATGTTCACTCATCTACATGTTTATCCAGACTTCTAACAGTTTTATTAACGTAATATCGATCTTCAAAACATGTTGCAAAAACTAACATTCTAACATGGTATTCGTGACACACAAACATGTTGAAAACTAGCATCCTATCATGGTATTATTCTAGCACTTTAACATTCACAGGTTATCAACTTAAGATATATCAACAGGGGATAGTTACCAACAAATTACTATTTTGATTCACAAAGCAGTATAACAAGAATGTTCTCAATCAAGCCTCTAGTATATGTTATTTTATCCCAAACTGAAATTGATAATTAAATCCATAGAACAATCATGCTTTATCGAACTCAACAAGATATTTAACATCATCACATCATCATAGCATGAAATGAACGCAACATCATATCATCAGTAAGCTTCCTATTTAAAATATAGCAAAGGATAGACATAACATTCCTTTTCTATTCATCACCGAATACAGATGGCATATATATTCTATAAACACTAATAGGAAATAGGCAAGTTCTAGAATTTATTAACAGGCAAGAAAACAAGTAGTTTTTCACCATCGAAGCAGAGAACATTTTCATCAACAAATAACACAAACCTAAACCTTGTGATATAGGCCCTTTGGGGCAAAGCGCACACAAATCTCTTACCTCCATTTTGCTAAAACTTAAGAATTTAGTCCAATCGAAGACCTTTTTCTTTAGCACACCAACTCCAAAAAGCACAAGGAGAAAAGCCAAGAATATCAAGAGAGAAAAACTCTAGAAACTAAAACAACCTTTGCTTTTCTGATTTCCCATTTCTTATACACTATAACTCTCATAGGACGTCGAGGAGGCATGACCCATTCGTTTCCAAGCAACTCCTCAACATCCAGACATTGGCTACCAATTTCTTGGCTGATGATCTACGTTCTGGTCGATCACGTCCTTCCCGTGATCAACCGCCAAGCCTCCAGATTCCTATTTTTTATGGCTATGGTTGACCACATGATCGACCACCAATAGTCCATATTACAATTTTTCACTATCATGATCAATCGCATGATCAACTGCAAAATCACCATATTCCAATTTAATATCTATCCTTTGGGAACGGTCGATCAATTCTCTTCAAACTATCAATTGCTCTAATTTTGGCCACACTTTGTAATATTTCAACCATGAAGGAGATCGACCTCTCCTTCAATGATCGATCGCCCACACATATTTCTTTATTTTTTACCATAATAACCATCCTTCCTTTATTCCTTCTATACTTAAACAAATTATACTTCCATAAATCCAATATATCTCCAAATGTTTGCAACATCAATATTCTCATTTGGAAATGCAAATTTCACCTTGTTCAAGTATTTTATTTCACATAATTAAAGTCTTACATGTAGACAAATTTTCTAGTATGACATCAATTGTCCAAAAAGCCTTGTAAAATCATCTTGATATAAAACTAAATATTTAAATTTATAATTTAAATAAAGGTCTTTTATATCAAATTGCCATTCATGAGCCTTTGCCCATGGGTCAATATCGTTCCAACAATAACAAAACCTCTCCCATTAGAGTACTCCTTCAACGACAACCTTCACATATTTCTTTCATCAGGTGTATTGTCAAAGTTCTTCTCACCTACATCACAAAGTTCATTTATGAGCCTAAAGCTCAGTAAGAGATGCATATACGTTGTGAGCAGGAAATACAATTTCATAAAAATATGTATTTTCGTTTTTCAGTATTTCATTCTTTTCTTTCACTTTATAGTCTAGTTGTTGGGGTAATTAAATTTAGGGGAGAGTAGCATCATTTGGTCCTCCTCATACGTGGCAATTAGCTTGAGCTCCATAAGTGACTACTTACATTTATTCAGTCCTTCATTTTTTCTTTTTCTTTTTTTTTTCTCTTTTTTAAAGAAAACATTTTTCATGATATATATGATGCACACGTGATCATACCATGTAAAACATAATACCCTAATATCCATCTAGTCTATTTTCACATGTAAAACAAAACAACAATACATCACCCAAGTCATTATTTTATCACATCCTAATTGTACACCTATTAAAAGAAAATCAATGCAACAATCAGTAGCATAGCACATCCTTGATCAACATCTTAGAAAACAAAAAAGTGTAACACAAGGAAAATATCCTAGCACTTTGTGTTGTAGGCGAGAAGGCTAAATGTAACAACCCAATCCTAATTTTTCATGTTAAACGATGTAACCAAACTTTGGAGATAAGAATTGGCATAATATATAATTTTACATCGTCCCTATACATGTTAAGTTGTGATGTATAACTTCGTGGAGATTTAATTCGGGCAAAGACTTAGACGAAAACACAAAGGAAATGGATTGTGATCGATTAGGACGTAAACGGACGACCTCGTGAATGAGACGTGTCATCTGCTCAAGCATTAGAATGTCGTCCAGGACTTGGGGACGGCTGGGGATGCAATCTGCTATCCTAACCTCATTGTTCTTAGGAGTTTTGGACGACGGCGGACAACGACGAACGAGGTGGTGAGTCGTCCGACTTGAAACAGACCAATCTTTGGGCACATTCGGATGACACATGCGGACGAGACAAGATGTGTCCGCATTAAATCTGTTTAAGTCTAGAGACTTTAGGACGAGTGCAGACGGCAGCGGACGAGATAGAGAAGCATCCAAATTGAATCTGTCCAATTCTTGGACACATTCGGACGCTAGATGCAGACTATGTGGAGGAGGACTGGTGTCCACACCTAGACTGCGGATGGTATGGACAAAGGTGGGGACACGATTTTCGTCCCAAGACTCAGATTTTGCCTGTGAAAATTGGTGTTGCGGACGACTGCGGATGGGAGTGGATTGTCCTCATTCATCTGAATCAATGCAGACCAGTGACAAAAATGGTTTAAAATCAGAACGAAAACGACACTCAACCAGTAATATCACAGCTCCCTAACACGAAATTGCCTCCCACGACCTGACAAGCTAGGGATGGTTCCTTGCCACATGTGTGAGTGTCCCCAGGTGAGTCTCTACTTAGCCCAACCCTCATTTACCTTCTTCTCCTTCGTTTTTCTGCTAGGGGAAGATTCTGTTAGAGTAGGGAGGCCAAGGAGAGTTGCTGCTTGAGAGACCTCGACTACCAAGGTAAGGATATGGGTGGTCTTGGGCATTTGGAGGCCCTACACCCAAGTAATAGAGAATGTGTGAGTGTGTGTATGCTTGATAGTTTACTTTGTTGTAGTTGATAGAATATGTAGAAATTTCTTGATGAACTCTGTTGTTTTCTTGCAATATTTGCTATTTTCCATACTCTTCACTTTGTAGATGTTTCCTTTGCCATTTCCTTTCTATGTGCGTTGCTGTTAATGTTCAACAAATAAATGACAAGAAACAAAAGAATGATTATCTAAACACTTCCAAAGAAAACGTGAATGGGAATGAGAACCATGGCTAAAATATGAAAGAAAGATGAAAGGAATGAATGACTGTTGTTATGACCTTATTTCGATGTCCACTTACTCTGTAAGAAGGGATGAATAACTGTAGAAATCATGAGATCCGCTAGTGACATGGCCTCTGTTATTGCATGCTTTGTTATTATCAAATGCAGACTATTTCATTCTCGGTGCAAGCATGTCTTCCATTGTTACTACTGTCTATAATCGTTAAACAAGCCCGTTACGTTGTTACGTTTTCTATAATCGTTAAACAAGCCCGTTACGTTGTTACGTTTTCATAAATCCTCACTGCCTTGTATATCATAAGAGAAGCATGTTATTATTGTTCAACATAGTTCATTCTCGCTGCTGCTATTATGGTATAGGAAGCATGTAGCTCTGCTGCAAATTACTCTTGCTGTATAGAACTGTTGTCATAGCTTAAAGTACGTCTACTATTTGATTAGAGGTATGCTCACTTTTTTGTATTTCCTGCCATTTTCAGTCAACTAGAAGCATGTGTAGTCATTTATATATCCTTCTATTACATTTGATTAATGCATGTTAGCCAAGTATGTTCTAGGCCAATTGAATAACATCATCAAGAGTTTCATAAGATTGCAACTCCACCACATCACCAATATCTTTATGTAGCCCCTTAGTAAAACGAGCCACGGTTTTCTCCATTAGCTCTGCCACATTGTATTGAATCCTTAAAATTTCAAACTCGGTCAAGTATTCGTCAATTGTTAGTGAGGCTTGTTTCAATTTTTGAAGTTGAAGGAATAGTTCTTGCTTGTAGTGCGGAGGGACAAATTGTCTTCTCATGAGTTCTTTCAAAGCCTCCCAACTTCGAACCTCAACTTCTCCTACCCTCCTTCCTTGTGTTTTAAGGTCCTCCCACCATATACTAGCATAACTGGAAAGCTCTAATGTCACCATTTGAAGCTTAGTCTTTTCAGAATAATCATAGCAATCGAAAATCCGATCAACCTTCTCAACCTATTCTAGGAAGTCTTAACCATTACTAGAACCTTTAAATGGAGGGATAAAGACCTTAACGTGCCTCATGTCATGCTTGCTATTCGGCCCCCTTCTCGGGCTAAGTGAATCCCTATCATCGGATTCATCCCAATCTTCACCAAATACACTAGCATCATGACCTCGTGAATCCATAGACATACCAAGCCTTCTTCTAGGCCTTGCAGTTCTCGAACCCCTCACATGATCATTGTCGGAAGCTGCCATTTTTTTTTGAAGCTTAAGAATCATGTCAAACATCTCCCGCATACTATGCTCGGCTTGTTCATGAACTTCCTCAGGTGGTGCACTAGGATAGTTGCTCATCTCTTTAATATTATGATACTGAACTCCACTTCTTGTACTCATGATAAGACTGAACTCCACTTCTTGTACTCATGATAAGCAACTAATAATCCCAATAACAACAGCAAGAAAAAGTGAGTAAGGCTCTGATGCCAAATGATGTGCTCCAAAAATCACAAGGAGCACTTTATAGAAATTGGCCACAATAATCTGACCAAACAACTTCAAACAGAAGTAACTCTCAATCCAGACGTGAACAACAGCTGCATTTTGGAGGTCACCATAAAAACACATTCATAAACAACATATCAAAATTCCCTCAAAAACCACTTGGAAACTCAAGTTATGGCAGAAACAAAACAGCTCCGAAATTAGGTTTTCACCCGAACAGATTTGATATCCAAAATTAAAAAGGAAAGAACTCCACTTGCATATGTCTAAATAATGCCAAATTTGGAGGGAGATATCTTGACTAAATGTAGAATAAACCAGCAAAAAATGAGAACAATAGGACCCGCGCAAGAAGACCAAATGTAGTAAAAAATGCAAGAAATCTAGCAGAGAATAACCAAGGCAAATTTATCGGCTAACAACAATCCACAAAGAAATGACTCTAATGATATAATCTTCAAATATATTAACCTTTTGATGGCAGGGGACTCTGATAACTTGAGTAATATGTAGGAATAACCAAGAATCCATTGATGAACAAGCAAGAAAAATGCAAAGAAACAACCAAGGAGTTCGCTAAACCTCTTAACGTGAGAGGAGCGACTTCAATTGGCTTGACTGGCAATCAAGCACTCTCCAAGGGGTTGAATGCTTCTCCTACTTCCACACCACAATAGACTCCACAAGAATGAAGTATTGGAAGAAGCAGCAACCCTTCCAACTCGGCCAAGAAGCATTCAAGAGCACCGAGTTCGGCAAGAGGAAGATCGGACAATGAAGGAGATTTCCACGGACCACTCTTCACAAGAGAAAGCTAGGGTTTATGTTTTGTTCAAAAATAATCTGATTGCATAAGGGTTCATTACAGGATTAATACCTCTCTAATGGAAAAATACGTTTTTTTTACAAAAATACCCTAAATAGCAAATGACTAAACAACCCTTAACAAAACACAAAAACAATAAATCCGAGTTGGGTTTTTGTCTCTGTAAAGGGGGCATTTGACATAGTAAATGACACCCAAATATGACGTTTAATAGCTCGTTCGAAAGCCCTTGATGTTGGTTACATTTGGTACGAAGAACCAAAGTTGAAAAGAAGTCTTCCTGATTGTCCAAAATGCACTTGAACAGCTAGAGGTCAGATTCTAGGCGGAACGGAAAGCCCACAATTTTCTCCTATGATTGCTAGACCTCCACTAGCCCAAATGTACCAACTCCTCTTTGTTTAATTGATCCCGAAAACTCTCCTTGAAGTTTGCTAGAGAAGAAATACCTGCAAAATAAATAAAAATATTAGAAATCAAAGGAGCCCTTGGCTCGGGCTCAGGTGACAGGACCTTGGGGCACATCACAAATGCCCCTGCAGCTTTCATAGATTTAATTCATCGAATATTCAAGAATTATTAGCTTAATTCATAGTCGTCTTTATCGACAATATTCTTATGTACTCCCGATCTATGGAAGAATGCACTGAACATTTAAAGATTGTTCTATCTATTCTAAAGCTTCACCAACTCTATGCAAAGTTTTCTAAGTGCAAATTCTGGTTGAAGGAAGTTAGTTTCCTTGGCCAAGTTATTTCCAAAGATGGTATTGTTGTTGACCCAGCGAAGATTCAAGCAATTGTTGAATGGGTATAGCCAAAAAGTGCAAGCGATGTTCAAAGTTTTCTCAGTTTGGCTGGTTATTACTGGCGATTTATTGATGGGTCCAAAATTGCTATGCCTCTTACCTGTTTGACCAAGAAGAATGTAAGTTTCTGGTGGTCTGATGAATACGAAGAAAGCTTTGAGGAACTTAAACTTCGATTGACATCTGCACCTGTGTTGACCTTGCCAATGGCAAAGGGTAATTTCTGTATATAATGTGATGCATCCAGATTTGAACTTGGTGGTGTTTTGATGCAAAATGGAAAGGTGATTGCTTATGCATCTAGACAGCTTAAACCACATGAGACAAATTATTCTTGTAATACCCTGACTTTTTATATCAGAATTTAATTAGAGTAATTAGAAGTAATTGGGGATATTGAAATAATTGGATAATTATCGGGGTATTATTAAGAATGTATTCGTGAGTTTTTTATTTAAAGAATTTGTTAAGATTAAATGGAAATTACCGTAATTAAAATGAATATATTAATTTGATTGATTAAATTATAATGTTTGGATTTACTTATAATTGTTTTAAATTAAGGATTCATTGAATAAAAATAGAGAAGGGCTAAATTATTGGGTGATTAGATAAATTGTATTAATTATTGAGGAGTGTTATGGATGGCATGAACTGGTTCAGCATAACCGATTCACACCACTAAACTGGTTCGCTAGGTGAACCAGTTAATTGAAGAAAATAGACTGGCCAAAGGCCATTCTATGAGAGAAAGAGTGAGAGAAGTGTGGGGGACCGAGAGGGAGCAATCATTCGGGAGAGAGAGTGACGGTGAGTAGACAAGGTCCGCGAAGGAGGAGACCGCGTCGGCGAGCAGACGAATGCCGAGCGAGAAGCGGCGAGTCGCGAGGACAACTATGGCTCAGAGTCGGGATTTTCGCGGGTTTCATTTTCCAACAACGATTGGAGGTATAGTTTCCTTCCTCCTTTGCATTTCTTCTATTGGGTGTCGATTTGAGGCGTTGTAGTGCAAATTCGCGATCTGCAGTGGCAATTTTCGCCATTAGTCACCCCTCTCACTAGGAGGCTCGCGGACTCCATGGTTCCATCTTGGTTTTCTTGAAGTTCTTGCTAGTGGTTCTTCTTTCTTGCTGTTCTAATCTGCTGATAACAGGTTGTTACTATCCTATATGTTGAGTATTGTTGAAGGAATTATGTCAAGGTCATTTCTTTAGTGGATTTCTTGTTATCGCTAATCTGTCTTTGGATTTGGGACAACTGGTTCTTTGCGATTGTGACTGATATTCGAAGCCCTTACGCATGCCATTTTGACTTTGTTCCTTCTGATGATTTGTTCTCTAATTAGTGAAAGTCCTTCCCTCAAAATTTGGTAGTCTTTGGATGTATACAGAGAGAGTTATCGCCGTTTGATTACAGGTTGTCAAATCTGCTCGGGTAAACCCTAGATTTCGGGATTGTATTGTTTTGATCATATCTTGAGATTCTGAGTGGATTTTGCATTGGATTTTTGACACGATATTCTTGGATGTGTTATTTTGGTGATCTCTAAAACTCAGCTATCATTCACGTTTGGATGAAAAGATATTTTTCGTTTGAGGTTGCAGGTCCAGAAAATTACAGTTTTGTGACCGATTCTCTATAAGTGCTTCTAGTAATCCTTGGAGCATACCATTTGGTATCAGAGCCTAAGTGGCTTCTTAGTGTAACTCTATGATTGTGAATTTGGACTCGGAATTTGGTGAACTCAAACTCTTAGTTTGATGGCGAGAGGCTATAGATATGATGTGGCTTGTAGCGAGAAAGAAAATGAGTTTCTTGCTTCTATTCCTTCCTTCAGTGGTTCAGAATGGATTGAAGACTATTTAGATTAGGAAGAGAAGTTGGAAGAAATTTTTTTAATTCATAAATTTTCAGATCGTAGAAAGGTTAAAATTGCTTCTTTGAGACTTAAAGGAAAAGCTAGCCTTTGGTGGAGAAGAATAAATTATGAGAGAAGAGAAGAGGGCAAAGAAGTTATAAGTTCATGGATATGGATGAAGAGATATTTGAGAAGCAAATATGCTACGATCCTTACGAAGGTAGTCTCATCTTCTCCACAACCAATCCAATCCAAGAAGAGAGTTTCAAAAAGGCAGCAAACCCAAGTGTTGGACATCAAGGATTCCCTGCAACATATAGCTCAACAACTTGGCAAACTAGCAGCTTCAATAAAGTCTGAAAACTCTCAACCTATGCAACCAATCAATTGTGATGAAATAGTTGAAGAGGATGAGTGGATTGAAGAAGAGAAGTATGATAACTCTTTGGTAATGGCTAATGGAAAAGAAGTCTTTGAAGAAGTTGTAAGAAGTGAAACCGAGTTGGAAGAAGATAAGGTCGATCATCAAGAATTGCTTTACACATGTACTTCTAATGATGCTTTGCTTGTTCCCTTTGCTTGTTCCATTTAGTGTTGAAGGACTATCTATTGATGAAGAGTTACCAAATTTAATGATGGAAGATGAAGAAACTCCTCCTCAAAGGGAAAGGCTCATGGCCTTAGAGGAAACACTCGTGGAAGATGAAAAGTCTTCAATTTTGCATAACCGAAATGATTTTTGTAAAATGGAAGAAACGAGCATCGTAGAGCATGGAGATGAGTTCTTTGCAGCAACCATTGAAGGAGAAAATGATTTTAAGGAGTTAGCTCTTATTCAAGATGAATTTTTTTTCTTGACCGTAGAAAGACCTCTCATCATTGAATATCGAGATGAGAAAATTCATGGCGGGTTTACTTGTTATGATTTATGTTGCGGCATAGACACAGTAAATTTTTTATTCACAAATGGAAGGAGATTTGACATTGATGCTTACATGCATATGGATAAAGTTTGGGGATTTGGTGGAATACCACCTTCGAGTCTTTATTTGCTAGTCTACGATAGTAGAGAATCAAGCATACTAGCCGAAACTAGTTGCTCGAGGTATCCCCCACTAAACACTTTGATTACTTGGCTTTTTAAAATAGGTTGGTTAACAAATATTGTTGTTATTGAATCTGTTATACCACTGCGGATTGGAAATTTCATTTATGTTGTTGTTAATGAGCCTTCTTCACGTATTGGAATGTCAAATGAGGTTGTAGACCTTTGCATGCTTAGTGGTACAACTATAGGGACACTATTGACTAGAGTACACCATGGTATTGAGCTTGATATTCCAGTTATTAAGAAAGGAGATGATCACAATTGGGATAAACTTCTGAATTTTGTGGTTAATGATGCTTGCTTGGGTTGTGAAAGAGTTTTTGTTGATTTGATGATTGAAGATGTGTTGATGGGCAATCTGGATGTTTTGTTTGAGAATTATTGTGACCCTATTTTTTCTACCTCCGCATGATCTTGTTATTGCCAGTTATACATCCACTCCCATTGAGCATGCTCACCAAGAAAGGTACATGCCATTAGTTTCCTTAATTACCTGGTTCTTTAAAATTGGTTGAATAGGAGATTCCTTTAATGATGGTGTTGTTTTTGAGTTCTAGAAAGAAGGCTTTAATGTTGTGGTGGAGGAAATAGATTTTACGATTGAAGATTATTTTGACTCAACGTTGCTACCACTACTCAAACTAGGTATGGTTTTGTGCGAATCCACTATTATTCTTCCAATTTTGGCAACACAGGATGGGAAGTCTTCTATAAATGAAGTAACTCTTGGCGTCAACAAAACTTTTCCATTTGATCCAGGAGGAAGATTTGTTGAAGACAAGCAAATATACTCCCTGGATTTGAGAACAAATCCTTTTCAACCCCGGGAGTAGGATGTGTCCCAAGTTCTTGTCACTTGAGTCCGAGTCAAGGGCTCCTTTATTTTCTAAATTTTTATTTATTTTGTAGGTTTTTTATCAATTTAGCAAATAGTGGGTGCCTTTTTTGCTAGTGGAGGTTATGCAATTCTCGGAGAAAATTGTGAGCTGTCCTTTCCACCTTGAACTTGACCCTCGGCTGTTCAAGGGCAATTTTGACAATCAGGACGACTTGTTTTTAACTTTGGTCATTCATACCAAATGTAGCCAACATCTAGAGCTTTTGAACGAGCTATTGAACGTTATATTTGGTTATCGTTTGCTATGTCTAATGTCTCTTTTACAGAGACCAAAACCCAAAATCGGATTTATTGTTTTCGTTTTATTGTTAAGGGTTGTTTAGTCATTCGCTACTTAGGGTTATTTTAGTCTTTGTTCTTTATTGTAAACTTTTAGGGTTTAAAGCCCTCTTGCTGGAATGAAAAAAAGGGACTTTTGTTGAAATTAAACCCTAGTCTTTTCCTTTGGTGGAGAAACACTCTTGGCACCCATCCTCCATAGCCGATTTTATCCATAGCCTGCGCTCGGCCATCTTGAAGCTTCTTCGCCGAGTTGGAAGGGTTACGAACCTCTCCAATACTCTCCTTTTCGAGGTGTATATTGTGGTGTGAGGTTAGAAGAAAATCTTCCAAACCTTGGAGAGTGCTTACCCCGCGGTCAAGCCATTAGTCGCCCCTCTCACTAGGAGGCTCGCGGGCTCCACGGTTCCATCTTGGTTTTCTTGAAGTTCTTGCCAGTGGTTCTTGTTTCTTGCTATTCTAATCTGCTGATAACAGGTTGGTACTATCCTATATGTTGAGTATTGTTGAAGGAATTATGTCAAGGTCATTTCTTTAGTGGATTTCTTGTTATCGCTAATCTGTCTTTGGATTTGGGGCTACTGGTTCTTTGTCATTGTGACTGATATTCGAAGCCCTTACGCACGCCATTTCGACTTTGTTCCTTCTGATGATTTGTTCTATAATTAGTCAAGTTCCTTCCCTCAAAATTTCGTAGTCTTTGGATGTATACAGAGAGAGTTATCACCATTTGATTATAGGTTGTCAAATCTGCTTGGGTAAACCCTAGATTTTGGGATTGTATTGTTTTGATCATATCTTGAGATTCTGAGTGGATTTTGCATTGGATTTTTGACACGATATTCTTGGATGTGTTATTTTGGCGATCTCTAAAAATCAGCTATCATTCACGTTTGGATTAAAAGATATTTTTCGTTTGAGGTTGCTGGTCCAGAAAATTACAGTTTTGTGACCGATTCTCTATAAGTGCTTCTAGTAATCCTTGGAGCATATCAGGTTCCCCAAGCCCGAACTGGTTTTCTTCTTTTAGTCCCCGCTCTGTTGGAGGTCGACTGTGTGTCGTGCGTCAGGGCACACTTTGAAAAGTTACAGTGAAGCTGTTGGGCATGCAGAGTGTTTGTTTACTGGACCACCTTTATGAAGAATTGAGAAAAGGGGAGTGTTTCCCTGGTAGGGTGAATTCGCTGGTGTACTGAAGGATGGAGAAGAAGTTGTCGAGCCTCTGGAGAGCTTGAGCCGAGGAAGAAGGATGGAAGCTGTGAAGACCGTGAAGGAGCTGGAGGGATGAACCCTCGGGTCTGCCTTGTTTTCTGGTAAGCCTCCTTCTCGGCTGTTTAGGTTAATTGGGTTCTGTTAGTGGTCATCTGCCAGATTTGGATTATGTTTTGTGTCTTGGGTGTGATATAAGGAATGAAGATTTTAGATGAGTTATGCTGGCTGTGAATTGTTGATATTATACTACCTGTTTTAGTTGAGCTAGAAAAAGCATGGAGCTCTAGTGATATGTAGCACCTATGTTAATGATTTAAGGGTGATCATATTGTCATATTAAAGAGTAATTACTCTTTGCTTGCTAGAAACTATTAAATGGGTTAAATGATTAAGGAAGATATTGAACGAATGCTTTATATGCTATAGAGGGTTCGAGTTGAGATGAGTTAGAATATGAAAGGAAATGAAAGTTATACATCATAATTGTTATTGATAGATGTTTCTAATTGTGAAAGTATTGGAAAGAGAGGAAGAATAGTGATTAAGTGCATCGTGCAATGAAGAATTGAGGTAAGGAAAATGGGTGTGTCTTGGCCATGTGGAGGCCCTACACCGCAAGTAGAGTGCGTGGGTTATATGTTTTGTTCTCTATAAATTCCTTGTATTATTTTGTGATTGATAGTTAGATAAGTTGATAAAAGTGACATTTGTTGTTAGTGGCTATTAGTCTCTTAAATGATTTACTACCGTTATGCCCTTGTTGACTTCCTCACTTTTGTTATTTCCTTGTTGGTATTGTAGATCACTTGATACGCTGTAGATATTACTTCTGTGATAGCTTATTCTTGTTGTTAGTCTTATGTAGTTCTGTTATACATGTTTCACTTTGATAGACTTATGATGAATGATTAAAGGAATTAATGACCTGAAAAGTATGAATGAATGATGTTGAGAACTAGACCGTCGAGTATGATCCTATCTTCATAGTTCACCGTTTTCACTTATTATAATATTTTGTAGAAATTAGTTTAACGCCCTGCGTATATTTTCACTTTTCATGCATGAATATTATTCTGTTATGTATGTCCTTGTTTGTTAATTGCTAATAACCCTTGAGCATGTATGGATGTCCTTGCTTGTTTAGTTGCTAATAAACCCTGACCATGTTAACCAAAGCATTTAATCAAAGCATGTAAACTACTTAATCTGTATTTGTAATCTTCCGAACATGTAAATCAATTAGTTGTTTGACTTCTCTAATTCTTGCATGTTTAGTTGTTAATTAGTACTGCATAAGCATGTTAATTAGCTTAACTAAACTAGTCAACTTGAGCATGATAACCTGATCAGAGCAAGGAATTGAATTAAAATTAGAAATCGAGCATGAAATCGGCTAAGCATGTAAATCGACTAATAATTATTAGATTAACAAATTGTAATCTTCCTTCAAACATGTTAATCATTCCTTAAATAAATCAATTAGCTAACTATGATTAATTAATTAACATGGTAACTTAGCTAGACCTAGCATGTTGTAATGTTAATTAATATTGTTGCATGAGTATGTTAATTTACTTAAGTATGTTCAAGCATGTTAATTAATCTGAGTAGACAAATAGACTCAAACATGTGAATTGACTAAAGAAGTGTTATAACTTGAGCATGTAAACTGCTGATTCATTTACTTAATTGAATCAACTGAGCATGTTGACTAATTAGCTACTCCAAGCATGTAAATAAGCATGATAATTAACTAGTCGTTAAACCTTGAGCATGATAACAAATTAGTTGAGCATGTAATTAAGTTAGATTAATATTCGCATGACAATTTATTAAGATATTCCATGTAATAAGCTTGTGATTAGCATGTTCAATTAGTATGTTTAACCAATGAATTAGAACAAGAGCATATTTAAATCACCTAGAATAATAAATATAGGAAGCATGTAAACAGACTAGGAAGTTAACTAAATAATTGGCATGTTAATTCCTGTATTCAATATTATCAATGTTCTCTATATTATTGGTTGTCTCCATTGCTATGCGTTTTCAATTCCTATTATTCTTTTATATGTGCTTTTAATTTTAGTTACTTTTGTTATGTGCACTTCAATTTCTATGAAAGTTTTATTGTGAAGCATCATGTATCATGTTAGGTTGAGAATGTATGACCATGGATCATGATAATAGAAATCATAGGAAGTGCCACCTTGGTGGTGGTACGCAAGCATGCATAAGTGAGCTAAAATGTTAAGGAAATGAAAGAATGAAAGGGAGTTGGGGGGCGGATGGGTAGCGGTTCTAAATTGGCAGCTAGGAAATACCCCTACCTTATCGGGAACAGGACCTAGTTGCCCACAAGAGATTAGATCTGACCAACTATACCATCCCGTACGGGTCCTTCAATCTCCAGCTCAATGTATGAGTAACGAACGAATGAACGAATGTAAAGTAAAGAATGAACAAATGAACGAAATGGAAGGATTGGTTTAGGTGGCCCCCATTCCAAATGAACTAAAGAGAGTCATAAGCATAATTACATTAAACCATTTTCCTTACTGAGCAATTAGGCTCACGTATTACTTGTGGTGTAGGTACAAACGATGAACAAAAAATAAGCGGATAATAAACTAATAACGGAGCAAGGATGAAGGATTTGTACGGGTGAGATTGGGGCTGGCAAGGCAAGAACGAGAAGAGAGAATGGTTGTTATAAATCGTATTTAATTATTTAGTTCTTTCATTAAGTTTCTTTATCAATGATTTACGCTTCCGCAATGTTGTAAACAAATGGTTTTGTTATTTACGCTTCCACACTTTGTAATTGGTTTTCCAAACAAGTTTACCGAAAGCCCAGTAGTGGTCTCATTTTAGTATCGCACTCTAATTTGTTTTAAAAAGAAAATTTTCAATTTTCCCCGCATTTTAAGGAATTACGAAAAGTCGGTTCGTTACAATCCTACTCATGATCTCGAGCTCGCTATTGTGGTCTTTACACTAAAAATCTAGAGACATTATCTGTACGGGCAACGATGTGAGATATTTATAAACCACAAAAGTTTGAAGTATGTCTTTACATAGAAGGAGCTAAACATGAGGCAGCGATGCTAGCTTGAATTAGTGAAAGACTATGATTGTGAAATTAAATATCATCCTGGAAAGACAAATGTTGTAGTGGACGGTTTGAGTCGAAAGGTTGCCTTCATGAGCATAACATGTAAGGAAATGCCAGTCAGATTACAAAAGGATATGTAGGAATTAGATGTGTAGTTAGTTCTTGAACAATTGGCAGATGTTCTATCAGCTTTGACACTTAAGCCTTCGATACTAGAGAGAATTAAAGAGCCTCAATTGACGGAAGCCCGATGTGAAGATTTTAAACTCGACCCAACTCTCTCTAAATTTCAAAGCTACTCCTTATCTGCTGATGGGATTGTGAAGTATAAGGATAGGTGGTACGTACCTAACACGCTTTTTCATATACCAATAATGAAGGAAGCACATTCTTCTAGTTTTTTCATCCACCCCAGGAGTAATAAGATGTATAGAGATCTTAGAAAACATTATTATTGGCCGAGAATGAAGTTCGACATTGCCTTCTATCTTACTCATTGTCAAATATGTCAACAAGTGAAGGCTGAGCATCAAAGACCCAGTGGAATGCTCCAACCGCTACCTATACCTGAGTGGAAGTGGGAGCATATTTCTATGGATTTTGTTAATGGATTTCCAAGGACTACAAATGGACATGAAGCGATATGGGTAATTATTGACATGCTGACAAAGGTTGCCCATTTCTTACCAGTGTGAATGACATTCAAAATGACCCAGTTTGCAAAATTATATATTAAAGAAATCGTACGACTTCATGGGATTCCCGCATCCATTGTATCTGATCGAGATCCATGATTCACATCAATGTTTTGGAAGAGCTTGAACAAAGCTATGGGTACCGAGTTGAAGTTTAGTACTGCTTTCCATCCACAAACTGATGGCTAGAGTGAGAGGACGATCAAAATTTTGGAAGATATGTTATGCCCCTAGGTCTTAGAAGTTCAAATCGGATGGGAGAAGATACTACCGTTAGCTGAATTTGCCTACAACAACAGTTTTTAGGCGACCATTGGTATGACACCTTATGAAGTGCTATATAGCAGGAAATGTAGATCTCGTCTCTATTGGAGCAAAGTCGGTGAAGATAAGTATTATGAACCTGATATAATACAGCAGACGGCTGAAACTATGACCATCATCTGACAACGAATGCAAGCTGCCCAAAGTCATCCGAAGAGCTATGCTGATAATCATCGTCAAGACTTTGAATTTGATGTTGTGGATCGTGTCTTTCTAAAATTATCACCATTCTAGGGTGTTATGCGATTTGGGAGAAAGGGAAAGCTTAATCCGAGTTATATTGGCCCTTTTGAGATCACTGAAAGAATTGGCAATGTGGCATATCATTTACGCCTAACGGATGCTATGGCAGGTGTGCATGATGTCTTCCATATATCAATGTTAAATAAATGCCTTGGTGAGACCATTCATATGTGACCTCAGGAGCAAATCAGAGTATGCACTAACTTGAGTTACGAGGAGAAACCGCTAAGCATTTTAGACTCTCCCATAAAGAAGCTATGGAATAAGGAAGTTTCCCTCATCAAGGTGTATGGCAAAACCAGATAGATGAACAAGAGACCACATGGAAAAGACAAGATGTCATGGAAGCCAAGTATCCAGAACTATTTATGTAGCTAAATTTTGGGGACAAAATTTTTATAAGACAGGTCGAATGTAATACCCAAAAAATATTTCCCCATTTAGTCGATGTAATTACTTTTCAATAATTAATATTACATCATGTTACGTGATGATACGCGTTAACTTGTGTAAGGAAAATATGAGGTTAACATTGGAAAAGAATTAAAGTGTGAAAGCTTAATGAAAATTTTAGAAACTGTGAAGTTCTGAGGCATACGGATGACACACAGATGGAATATCGCATCCACAAAACACTTTGGGATGACATGAGGATGAGGTTTTGTGTCCAAGTCATTTCAGACGGGTCGGTTGGATGCAGACGCCTGCGGATGGACAAATTTGACTCTGTCCAATTTTTAGATAGTTTCGAACGACGCAGACAAATCATGTGGATGCCTTCCTTTGTTCACGATGGTATTCAGATGAATGCGGACGAATACAGACGATTGCGAACACAAAGATTTTGAATCTGTTCAATTGCTATGGATGACGCAAACGAATGGTGAGAACGTTTATCTTCATCCGAACACGTTATTCAGACGAATGTAGATGGGGTGCGAACGCTTCCTCCTTGTCCAAAAGGTCAAAATTAACCAAGAAACCCATTTAAATCTGACATTTTCTCTCCCTCAATTTTGTTTCCCTTTTGATTTTTCCTCCTTCTGCAACACTTCTCTCATTCTCTAGTGCTTCCACGTGGCTCCAATACACTGGATCTCCCTCCCCTAGAATGGAATTCACTGTTTCAATGCTTCTCCCTGTAGAGAAGCTTATCTTCGACTCTTTCTCTCCCTCTGTCTGTAAGACGTGGATGTGGTCTACGTCTGGAGGACTATCTTGCAAGCTATGTTAAGGTGAGTGTTACATTTTTTTTGTGAGTGTGAGACCTTTTGTGAGTTGTGAGAGAAGTCAATTTGGCTTCTATTTGGCATTTGGGTGTTGATACTTAGACATTCTGCTATGAAGAGAGTTGCAGTTACAATATCAGATTTCGCCATAATATTGAGGTAAGAATTTGAATGATGTAGTTGGCCAAATGAGGTCTACATCGCGGGGTTTTGCTTGAATTGTTTGATTTCTGTTTTGATTAGATTATGGCTCTGTAAACTATGAAATATGGCTCTTTGTAAATTGTGAAAGAATTGAGGAGAATTTTATTTGTTTTATTTCTTGGCTCTCACAAATTGTTGATAGAACTATAACTATGTTGTGAACTGCTCCTGTACGTGTTTATAATTTATTCTTCTGATGTTGAATATGAAAGAGAGCTATTCCATTAATGAATGAGTAGTTATTAACTATTGCTATGGAATTAAACTAAACACGATTGCTAAAGATAATCCATGCCAATATGTTATCATTGGTCTCTATTAAGGATTTATTTTGATCTATATTAAGAACCTCATGCTTGGTTGATTCTCTGTTTATTGGATATTGCTACGACTAAAAGCATGAAAAGATGTTTGGTTGTTAAGTATTGGTATATAATGCCTGTTGTGCACTTCCATGGTAAATTGCTAAGATGTTTAATGACTTTTAACTATTCAAGTAAGTTCTCACAGTGAAATTGTTTTGCTTTAAGTACTCGCTGTATGCTGTTGAATAGTAGGAAATTTGATGTATTCTTAGCAATTGTTTTGTCTTTAATTACTTGTTGTGTAATCCCTTCATATTATGTGAGTTATACTTGACATCCATGCATCACACATAGGGTTTGTCAAACTGTGAGCATATTGTATAACATACCTAATATATGTAAATAGGCATGTAGGGTTTCGGGAGATTGGTGACTTTCCATTCCATTAGTAGGTTACTCCCACATAGAGAGTAGTGAGGTGTGAGTTAGCTACATGGGATCTAGGGTTCACTTTTCTCCCGTTCTGAAATCCCAAACGTCTGTAAACAAGGAGTATGGTACCGGCATGTGGAACACCCCCGATGGATATATCTCCTTATTGGAGTGACTAATTAAGCCACATGACCCTAGGGTGTATCTCACTCTTGGCTTCCAGAAGGGATACGACACCTTTTTGGAATGCATTGTATGATCATGCATAACATTTACATAACATTGCATTCTGGTGAGTAGGGTAGAACACTTTGATCAGGTGTTCTACCCTACTCACCAGATCAAAGAAATGGGGAATCAGTTCGACCCTGCCAGCACCGGAAGCTCTAACCTTCATTGCTTGGAACCGCCTTTAGCTTGTTGAGCTCATCGACCGCTCGCAGCTACTGTTAGGAACTTGTCCTTCCTGCCAAAACCTCCTAACCTAAAATGCCCTCGTGTGGAGTCGTCTAATCGCTCGAGAATCGTGAACCCTCTCTCTCTCAGGTACCCATTTTTGGCCGAAAGGTCCTTCCCTTCCCCTTTTAACTCCATATGCGATTTCTTCGTCCCCTACAACCCTATTTTTCTCTTTCCTTTTTAAATTTCTTTTCTTCTTTTTATCACATTTCCCCTAAACTTTCAGCAGCCCAATACACTTGGGCTGGATTTTTCTCCTCGTTTCTCCATCTTCATTTTTCATCTCTTAAATTTATCTATTTCACTTATTTCCCTTATTTCATTTATTCCTTAGTTCATTTACTTAACTTCGAGGGAGCTTGCTCATGATGTAGACTTGGCGGTTGTTGGGTAATTCTATGGTTTATTTCACTATTTTTATAGAATGAATATTTATATGGAAAATTTGTAAAGGACTGTTAAAATGAGAGTTTGACAAGAAATGTATTTTAATTTCATAAAGTCTTCTGCTGCTAATGTTTTATAAATGTATGGGTTAGTATTTGGTTTTAAAGTATAGTTTTATCACAAAAAGAATTTAAGTAACATCATTTTAGTACGATGGTTTTATAGAAATATATATATATATATATCACGAAAATTTACTACAAAATAATATTTTTTTAAAAAAGGGGTCGTTACAATTTAAGCTTTCCTTAAATTTGTTTTCAATGAGTTTTGAATGAAAGAAAACCTCATATCCATTGGCTTCTCCTTGTTCTTTTGCAAGAACCCGCAAGCCCAATAGGTTGTTATCAATCTATTTGTGTAGTGCCGATTTCTTGTTCATTTGTGAGAATTTGAAGAAGTAAATTCCTTATTGCAACCTTCTCCCCTCCTTACCTGAGAAGTGAATCCCTAGCAAGGTTGTGCAAACTGATGAAATATCAAGTTGAGTGCTCTTTTTCGTTGAATGTAGCCATTGAAGTCAAAGGTTGTGATTGTCATCTCTTCAAACCAACTTGGACCCATTCAAGTATATCTTCATCTCCCGTTTGATTCTGGCCCTGAAATTTTGAGGTTTTCTTTTTCATCCATTCCACAACTAGTTGTCCAAAAATCATGTCCCAATTCGTCCATTTACTTCTTTTTTATTCTTCCCAAATCCCCTTCCAAGAACTGTCTAGAATCCGAAATCCTATATTAATCAACTAGCAACCTTTTGAGTGTAACACTAATTCCAGAAGGAATTTGTCCACCAAATTTATAGGGCATCTTCTATACATATTTTTCCACCAGATTTAGAAGATAACTCATTCAAATCTCTAAAAGACCAAGCAAACAAAAAACAAAACTCAATCGGATGGTAACAATCAATTGTGATTACGGGTTCTTGCAATGAATCAAGGAAAAAAAGCTAAAGCCTCTGGGATTTTTTACTGCTTCAAAACTTTCTGCAAAATTCCTTCAAGAAGGTTTAAATAACCCCCCCCCCCCCCCCATCCCCCCCAAAATTATAAAAATGCCCTCAGAAAACAACTACTTGGCTTGAACAAGCTCTAGTCGAGAGACACCATCACTTGACATTTTTAAACTAATACAAATTAGAATAAAATAACTAAACATAAATCTCAAACAATCTTCTAAATCTTGAATGTAGTAATGAATTCATATAAATTATCTTCAAGGTCATTCTCGAAGTGGATTTGGCTTCAACTCCAAGTAAGAGTGATTGGGCTTCTTTAATAGAAATGAAGCTCTTTGTTCAGAACTCATTTCGCATAGTAAATGATCTTTTATTTTTATGAAAGCCCTTATTCTGAAAAGCTTAAGAAGTCACCTACAATCTTTATGAAGCATATTTTTTTTCATATGACATCGTAAAGGTTCCCAAATACGTCAAATACTCCTTATGGGTTAAGCTGTTGACATATATGGAATGTCTTATATATTTGTTAAACTTGTGCTTAAATTTCCATTTATGTTTTATCTTGAATAACTCGAGAACATATTTGGGTGCTTAATGGATGTAATGGATATTGTGAATACTCTTTTTTCAATGAACAGATACAACATAAACACTAAAATTGTGGTTAGTAAATCTTCTTGTTTAACAATGAGTTATAGGTTTCAGTGGCACATCATAACACAAAGTAACAAGTGATGTTAATTCTATGAGAAAAATGATTGAGATTCAATATTTCTTCACTTATAATTTTCATTTTGTGTCACGGCAAAGCTATAAAAATATCAATTAGTTAACTCAGAATTTTTAAATATATCACACAATAATCTGTCGATCTACAATGATGTATTCTTTTATTTATTATTGTCATATGTCTCTGCAAAGAATAAATTAAAGATAGAGATTAGTTCAAAAAAAGTTATGTGATACAAACTTATATATCTATAGAGAATGTATGAAAAACATTAACTTTATTTTTAAAGTTAACTAAATACATTATCCAATGGGAGTTCTAAATTAAAGTTATCATTCGATACGTGTGAAAAACAATCTTATGATGCAATCAATCACCTTTTTGTCCTCTAAATGTAAAGAAAATTAGTTCATTGACAATAAAAGTCACACCCCAAATGGGACCTGATACAGAATAGGGAACGACCCACCCTGAAACAGACTGAATCGTCAGACATTTTTTCTTAAATCCATAAATAGTAGCAGAAGACTTAAGAATTTACGGTACAGATGAAGCCCAGAAATAAAGGTCTAAAAGTAACAACCATATAATGAAAATTAACAAAATCTAAAACTTGGCGGAAGTAACATCAAAATTAGAACAAGAGTACAAATCTTACTAAAATATTCTAAGTCTCTTTATAAGAATACATAAATTAATTACACGGCAAAAATATGCAAATTTCTACTCCTATAGTGGCAATTTATGATTATTTTGATTAATTCCTAATAAGTGAAAATAATTAAGTGGTGAGTCAAACAACTCAGTAGAGATTTAATTTTATATTCAACATTTATATCATATGAATTATACGTGCTTTTTCAGTTAATTAATTTAACAAGTCAATATATAAAAGAAATGAAGACTAACAATAAATTAAATAACGAAGTTTAAATAACAGCGATACTAAGGCGATCGCAAACAACCAAACAGACCTAATGAAGTTTAGCGATTCAAAATCCAAGAACACGACACATACAACTGTCTTATTACGCATATCAACTTTAGGGATTCGAAATTCAAGGACACGACACATACAACTGTCCTGTTACCCATTTTACATTAAAAGTAAATAAATGCAACAATGAATATAAATGAACTGAACGGTAAATTAAACATGATTAACTTTAAACAACGTTAAACATTTTATTAATTAATGTACATTAAACATAAAATAACCCCTACCTCACTTGGGCCAACCGATATCAAGGCCAACACCAAAATGTTCCACGGAAGCACAACTGAATGGTTTGATAACTTACTTAGATCATGAACCTAATAATAAAGTTATTAAAAATTAGGATTTGTGATTTAAATTTAATTGTTGGAATTTTTAGGCTATGCAAGAATAATCCAAAGTTGTTAGGGTTAAAAATTCAATACGGTCCAAAACGGATTTGCTTTGGTCCAAATTTAGGGTCTGGTTAGGCCCAAAATAAAATTGGGTCGAAACCCTTAGAAAGTGGACGTGGTCGAGAAAGTTTATGGTTCACAAACCAGATTACACTTGTCTGCAGACTAGAGAGCCCTTGGCGATGGCGAGGAATGGTCCTTCCCCGATCTAAAGAACTGTTGAGCAACGAATCAGTCGGGAACGAAGGAATTCTTGTCAGAATTCCATTCTCGACCTTCACCTTCCTAACAGAAAAAATTTGGAGCATTCCCATCGCAATTCCGAAGACCATAACAAAACACAGTTTGGTTGGGAATGAGAGAACTCCGATCGGAGCTCCATCCCCGACTCACGACTTACATTCATACCAAATTAATCATCCATAATAATATTCCAACATAACCCAATACAAACACAAAAATCCAAACTTTGTAATACCTTTCGAACGAAACAACAACAACAAAAATTGAATCTTAAGTCCTGACTTGGAAAATTACTCACCGACAATGCCTTGTCGGAGTCCGTCACCCAAAACTGATGAGGAATTCAACCTTACAAACAAAAAATCTTCTGTTAGACACTAACGGACGAAGGAAATTGAACAAGTCAGTGAAGATCGTTACATAACTTGATGAACATCGTGACACCCTATACACCAGAGGAAATCATCCACTTAATACTGGAAAGGATTGCTGGGAGAGAGGAAGAGCAGTGGGGGAAGAACAGTTCCCCCACACTGTTGCTAAAATAGGGGGGTCAGACCCCCTATTTCTGCAACACCCCCGAATGTGGGGTTAATCAAAAATATTTTTTATTTGGGTCGGGTTTAACATTCTTCCCACTTAAAGAATTTCGTTCGCGAAATTTGAAACAATCTCAATGGTACCATTAAATAAGTGAGGATATATATATATATATTTCCCATTTCAGATTCAATTTTTCCAAGTAGCTTCTCTCTTAATATGGCTTATCCGTTGCATTCAAACAAAAGGTACCACACGATGACAAAGAATTTGTATCTCATGACATACTATATCATATCAAGTTTCTACTCATATGGAATATGCTCCTGAATAGGCATCTCAGTTAAAAAGGTTACAAGCGACAGATTAGGTACATACTTCCCTAGCATAAAAAACATTATGAACATAATTTAACTGTGGTGATAAGTCCTATTGATAAGTCATCGCATCAACACGTTTAATAATCTCAAGGATTTGAATACACATTTGAGAACTAACTTATTCATCAAACCAGAACGAACAATACCACAACACGGTCGAACTTCCAATTCACAAAGTCATCACCTTAAAACTCTCTAGTCGACTCAGAGCCATTTAAAAAGTCCTTCCGTAACACCTAAACTTTCTCAACATCTACCTGAACCAAAACAGGGACAAGCTTTACTCACACCTTGGCCACAGCTCAACATAGCGGTAATTTGCACTATCTCCCATAAAGAGCCTCATAGGTTTAAATACCAACAACAATTGAAAGATCTCATCATATTCGACATTAAATAGCTCACCATACCACCCCATGAGTCCAAAACTCAATATATCTTTAAATTAGGAATTACAAATTGCTCAAGTTTAATTTAGTGCTCAAAATCTCTAGAGAGCAAAACTTAATCAAAACACTTAGATCATAGTGGCACGAAACACTAAAAGAACACGTAAGATGGAACGATAACTTCTTTATTTATTCTAACGTAGATTGCTGGATGTCTTTTAAGTTGATCTATCTTGACTAACGTAGATTACAAGTATAAATTTCATCTCTTCACAACTTTAAGCATCCAACTGCAACTCTTGATGCATCAACATAGCTAATATATTATGAATATGCACATGTTACTGCCAATAACAGCGCAATAACCAACTGAAATTTTAACTCCTCAAAAATCAAATAACTATTTTCCTTTACAATTACACTTAACCTTTCTTTCATAAGGTTACTTAACAATACTAATATTGTAACGACCCGATTTTTCTTACTTGTAAAATCGTGTGAAATTTAAAACTTTTATAAAATAACTGAAATCTTTATTGAAACTTTTTAAATTGAAATCAGAGTTCTTTTCTTAAAACTTTATCATTAAAACATTTTACTTAAAACTCGTTACTTAAATCTTTACTAACTGTGGAAGACTTTATTTATTAAATCTTTTTTCTTTAAAACATAGTGGACGTGTAACGACCAGAGTTTTTCTTACTTTTAAAATCGTGTGAAATTTAGAACTTTTCTTTTCTTTTATAAAAACAACAAAAATCAGAGTTCTTTTCTTAAAACTTTATCGTTAAAAATCATTTACTTAAACTCGTTTCCTTAAATAGTTATAAACAGCGGAAGACTAAAATTTTCAAATCCTTTTTTCTCAAAATGCAGTGGAAGCATAAACAATTCGTTTGATAGATAAACTCTTTCCATTAAATTTACAAAACTCTTTTCTCTTTAATCCATTAGCCTATCAAGCCATAAGATCCTCCCATGCAAATCTTTCATAAACTATTCCCAAATCTGTTCTAGTACATATACCAACATCACAGGGAAAATAATGAGCCTAACGCTCAGCAAGAATTAAAATGAAATGCAATGCAAATGCTATTCGTGATCATGCGATGCATTACAGGAAAGAATTGTATCCTTACATGAAGATTTTGCAGCAGCTAAGACTGAGAGTTTCAATCTGTCGATCACCAAACATTTCCTAGAATGGAGAAGAATCAGTGGGTAAATCAGGCCACAAGACTTAAAGTAAGTTAGAGATTCATTAACCGGTCCATAAATCCCAAAACCAACACTTACCTCAAGCTAAACTTTGCTCCAGCAAAATCCCTTAAAGCAGAGGATTCTCACAAAAAAATTCTCACTACAACAACTCATAACTCTCTGAACGATCCTTACACAAAACAAAAAGGGAACACTTACACCCTCTCTCTGTCGCAGCTCACTCCAGTCAAAAAGTAGAGAACGAGAATATCGTTTATTCCATAAATTATAGACAAGGGAGAGAGGGAGAGGGAGATGGATGCATGTGGGTGAAGGGGACAATCACCCATTCCAAAGGAGGAGACTCAACCAGTCATTGTCACGTGTGAGGTTCGCCACCGACAATGGAGAGGAGCAGATTTGGTCGGGAGGAAAGTGAAGATAGGAGGCAAGATTATGTTTGGTAGAAGTAGGATTCTAGCCCAAAATTGCCTTTTTGCAAATATAGGTGGTTTTTTCATTCCATATCTAACGTCTGTCAACCTCTTCGCTGCAAGGGATGTCCGTTCTACAAGAAGGATCATTTGTTGCTTTCATTTTTTAGACGTTCGTCAACCAGAAGAGATGTCCGTTAGCTTTTTTGCCATAACGGACGTCCGTTCCTCAATGAAGGACATTCGTTCCTTAGTGAGAGACACTCGTAACCCAATAATGGACTTCCGTAACTCTCAAACGACTTTCATTCTTTACTCCAAATGACGCCATCCCACTTAAGTCTTAACGATGTTCTTCTATTCTTCTATTTTGGACGTCCGTTGTCCATAAAAGACATCCAGCATTCCCTTCAGCAACGTCGTTCCCTTTACATACTAACACCAACCTTCACAAGGGACGTAGGTCCAGCTAAGGGACATTCATTTTACCAAATGACGTCACTCCACTAATACTCAACACTGCCTTTCATAAGGACATCCGCCTACATAAAAGGGTGTCATTTCCATACAACGGACGTACATCCCTTTATAAAGAATGTCTGTTTCACCACTTTGAGCATCCGTCATCCTCAAAGGAGGTCCACCCCACTATGAAGGGCGCTCATTACACTATAACAGACATCCATCCCTATATGATGTGACCTAGGGTCCAATCATTTGTGCCCGAGCCAAGAAACTTATTTCTTCCTTAACTCACTCTTATTTTGCAGGCAATACTAAATTATGGGATTCTTCTAAAGAGGCAACTCATGAGGACAAAGGAAGGCCATTTCATGTTGTTAATTGGATCGATTCTCCGCAAGAGGATTAGCTTATTACTTTCCATCTTGGAGTTGCTTTGAGGTTGCAATTTTTCTACGATTTCTATCTCTTTGTTGCTTGCAATTTTCTTGATTTAAAACTTATCTCGCCAAGTTTTAATGTTGTTGTTGGTTTTATTTTGCTGGATCTTTTGTTTAGAGAGTTGTTTTGAGAGGTGTGTGGTTTGCATGTAAACCTTGCCCTCATGCCCAATTTTGGGCACGTTATGGGCATTTTGGTCTTTGTTCTTTGTTGTAAGACTCTTAGGGTTTTGAAGCCCTCTTGCTGGAATAGAAACTCACTTTTGAAGAAAATCATAAACCCTAAACTTTGAGGAGAGTGAGTACGCGCGGCAAAAACCCCCATCGGCCGATTCCTTGCAAGCCTGAACTAGGTGCTCTTGGATTGCTTCTTGACCGAGTTGGAAAGGTTGCTACTTCTTCCAAATCTTCATCTTGGTGGAGTCTTTGTGTTGTGGAAGTAGGAGAAGCATTAGATCCCTTTGGAGAGTGCTTGATTGTCGATCAAGCCGAATGAACTCATCCCTCTCACGGTAGGAGGATAAACGGACTCCTTAGTTATTCTTGTTATTTTATATTACTCTTAAAGGGAATCATTCTTATTGCTATTTGGTAATCAAATATCCTGAGTTTCCTGCCCTAGAATGGTATTCTTATTGATTAGTAAGTGATTATTTCGTTTGGTTGAAGAATACTTTTTGGTCGCTGATCTATTCTGGATTATTCACTGCTTGGATCATTGGATTGGTGCCTTAATTTGAACGACTTGTTGTTACCTTTTTCAACTGATTTTTGCCTGAGATCTTATTTGTGTTGTTGAGCTGCACTCCTCCAAAATTGACGTTATTAGGCTATATGCAAGCGGAGTTCTATTCGTTTTAATTTCAGAGGCCGAATATGATCAAGTGAAGCCCTAATTACGAGGCTGTGTTGTTTTTGCCATAACTGGAGTTTCTGAGTGCTTTTTGCATTGCATTTTTGATATGTCGCTTATGAACAAGTTACTTTGTTGACCTCCAAATTTTAGCTAATTCTCACGTCTGGATTGGGAGTTATTTTCGTTTGAAGTTTCGTGGACGAAATATTACAGATTATTGTGGCCGATTTTAATCAAGTGCTCTTTGTGATTTTTGGAGCACGTCACTATATAAAGGACGTTCATTTGCTTCTGACTTCGGCCACCAATATTTCAATAGCGATGTCCACCTTTACCATTGGCATCCATCGAACCTTACACAATAAAGGACGTCCGTCCCACTACAAGGGACGTCCGTCATTCCCATTTTTTTTCATTTTTGGACGTCCGTCACTTCCCAAGAGACGTCCATTAGTCAAGAAATGCTTATTTCTCCATTTATCAATAATTCGCTCAACTTATAATAATTATACTAACACCATTTGATAGATCCAAAATCTCCAATCGGCAATTTAAGTTACTAGCAATCGGCTATATCAAATTCTGAGCAAGGAAATTAATGTGAACGTAACTTGAGCTGCATATGGCTTGTCTATCTCAAATTTACAGGGAAACCAATAGATATGTAATATTAAATAACCAACAAATTTCAGCTTAAAAAGCGCCGAACACACGGAGTTGTACTTGACAGAAGAAGCTGCTCGGAAATGGAATTTGTGAAAAAACAGTTTTGCGCCTCTCTTAGCAAAATGACATATCTTTAAAAATACGAATCCAAATCAAACGAAATCACCTAGCATTTCATAAGGACAGGGAAGCCAATAATCTTAGGGGAAAATATAGCAGTTATCTCCAACAAAAACGAAAGAAAAATTGTATGCCAAATTGATTCGTGGATCTACTCGGAGCTAGGGTTTGCTAAAAAATCCAAATTTGCGATAACAATGAATAGCTCAAATAATTCCAATATTTCAAATCTCCAAATCACCAAATAACTCATCAAATTTCACAAATATAGAACAACAAAAAAGTAGGGTAAAACATATAGAAGCACCTTTAAGATAAATCAAGAGAACAAAGAGCACTAAGTTGGTATGTGGATCCCTCACTCGGCCTAGTGGGTGACTTGTTTGGATGTTTCAAAAAACACCACTCCAACCTAGCTTTTGTCATGGTCTTCAACCTCCACACCACAAGGACAACCTCCACAAGAAGTTGCTGGAAGAGATGGTATGAGAGTGCTCCCCTAGGCCATGCAAGAACAAGGAGAAGTCTTGGAGAAGATGGAGGCGAGCTGTGAAGCAAACCACACATTGTGAGAAAGAGCTCTCTAGAACAAAGTTCAAATTTGATTTGGGGGTTTCGAATATGAAGATTAGGATTCATTAGAAAGGACTAACTACCCCTCTACTGACCATTACAAGCAATTTACGTATTTGCCCTAAAGTTCTCAAAAATGGGCATGAGGGCTCAGTTTACATGCAAACCAAGCACCTCAATTCCTACAACAACAAAATGATCTAAAAATTCTCAAAATAAATCATAACCAGCCATCCAACCATCAAAATATTTAAAGTAATAAAATAACATAAAAATTTCAATAAAACACTCTCATTTGACCTTGTTGGCTTCGATCAAAGTGAGTCCCTCCCATCCGAGAGAATGCTAGCCGAGTTGATTGAGAGTTGCATGGCTCCATGTTAGATCATGATGCATAGCTTCCATGTCTTCATACATTGGATCCTCCGTAAGCTCCATTAAACTATTATTCCCTACAAAAATAAGAATTTGTTGGATAAGCAACGAGCCTCTTGGCTAGAGGTTGAGTAATGGATCCTTTGGGCACATCACCATTACTATCCAATTTAGCTCCCAATACCCCAAAATCATCACTTAGATCTCATATATAGAAACTATGATAATCTGGGGTATTACAAGAAGCATAAACAATTCATTAAAAAGTTAATGAATAAATTGTTTACATTATATTTACAAAACTCATTTCTCTTTTAAACTTCATTAGCCTAGCCAACCACAAGACCCGCCCATGCAAATCCTTCATCAGATGTTCCTTCATCTATTAATCATTTTCTCTCATACTTGTACCTACATCGTAAGACATAAACTATGAGTCTAATGTTCATTAAATGATAGAATTTAAATGCTATATGCACATGTTGTGCCACTTTAAAATCGTATGTAGTTTCTCTTTTTGTTTTCTTTCTTTTACCTTTTATCTTTTCACATTTTTGTTCTTATCTTTCTGTTTCTATTTCTATTCCTATTTCTGTATTCATTTCAGTATCCATGATCGTACGCCTTTCCATATCTGTTCTCGTATATGTCTTCGTATCTGTATCTGTATCTGTATTTGTATCCATTTCTGTTTCCAAAAACTCATTTTCGTTTCCTTTTCTGTTTATGTTCCCATTTCCATATTCGTATATGTGCTCGTACCATTTTCGTATCTGTTTCCATTTTGGTATCCGTATCTGTATCTGTTTTCGTTTCTCTTTTCATGTTATTTTCTTTACTTTTTTTTTCTTTACTTGCTCTTTACATTACTTTTTTTTTTAATTTTAATCTTTATCTTTCTGTCCATGTTCTCTTTTCTATTTACATACGTTCCCAGGCTTATTGACACACCATCTCATCCTGGAATACCTGCATTCCCAGGCCTTTTGGCACACTATCTCATCCTAAAACGCCTACGTTCCTATGCCTTTTGGGCAACCTCTGTCCCTCATCCTGTAACGCCCACATTCCCATTCGTTCCTAGGCCTTTGACATATCGTCTCATCTTGTAACGTATTCAGTTACCATTTATTCATTTTCTTCTATCCTTCTCATGTTATCCGTATCCATTTCCTTTTCAAAATTGCGCATGAAAACCATTTTCGTGATCTTTGAAAACTGTGCTGCATGATGCTTGTGAATGCATACAATACTTAAGAGAATCTAATAAACACCCAATATCCAATTCATAGATCATGCTTCATAAAATGGTAGACATGCTATAAAGCTTTAGACATGCTAATAAAACTCTAGACAAGCTATTAATACTGTAGACATGATTTTAATAAAATAGATATGTTATAAAAATTGTAGACATGCTCAATATCTATTAAAGCAGTAAACAAGCAAACGTGCATATCATATTCTTGCGATGTAGGGCCCTAAGGACCAAAGCACACACATATAACTGACCTCGTTGTCTTCAATGCAATTATTATAATCATTACCTTTTCGAGTACTCCTGCGTACCTTCAATTTAGCCTCCTTCAATTTAGCCTTCACAATAAATACCAATAAATAACCTTTATCATTATAAATTATAGAAAGATACTATTAATCCTTATTGATACTCATACTCTCCATAATTTTTGAACCAACCGAAACAGTCCATATTTATTTCACTCAATAGAGAATAATTCCATTGCTTATTACATTGCTTCGTCTCGCATTCGCCAAGCAATATCAAATACAACAACCTTAATAATCCATTTGACAAAGCATAATTCCACCAATTAATTCATTACCCTATCCTTTTATCTTTTACTTAGTAAAATTCATAATCAGAATACAATTCTTCCACAATATCCATATTCAACAGATGATTAACCAAAATAATCGCAGAAAATAAGTCCATAAGCCAATCAACACACAATAGAGAGCACTCCCTGATTAATAGAACAACACACTCACAATACCACTCATCTACATGATCCATGATTAACATGGGCGCCGACCCCAACACTAGATTAACAATCCATTTCCAGCAACATAAACCAAATCCTTCTATGTAGATAATAATAGAACCAAAAATAAATAACAATAAACAAAGAGCATAACCATCTCATCCTTTATTTAACCTAACATATCTTCACTTAAAATCCATAGCTAAAAAAACAGGGAGCATTATCCAACAAAGGGCATTATATCACCAGAGTACATATATCAAAGCTGTAATTACAATAGGGATTAATTCCATTAACCCATCCTATAAGCTAGTCACTCAATAACAAAACTGAATCACGATCATCATTGCACAATATCCATAAGCCTGTATCATCTACTCTTAACAATAATCATAAATCCATAAAACCATGAAAGGACCAGGGTGTTACCTCAAGGCAGAGGTTCACCTAAGAAGACCATGTTTCTCCTTCACCGTCTTCTTCCTATAAGAATAGAACAAGGAAGAAGCACAGCTCTCGGCATTCGAAGCCGAGAACCAAAACACAAAGACCCTTACCTCACACTTCTGCTAGAGAAGAAAATGCCCACCAGGAGCTCCCTTATAGCCTCACCAAACTTGGCCTCAGTTAGGCACTGCGACATTCTAGCTCTTGGGAGCATCACTCGTTCCTTCCCCCGGGTCCGGTTGTTCCAAGCCCTAGCTCACCGACTTGTTGCTCTCGTTCCACCCATCGCCACCCGTGGTGTAATATCCCGATTTTCCCTAATATAGTTTAATAAGGCTAATTGGAAAGTAGTTGAGAGTATTCGGATTATTTGGATATTTGTCGAGATATTACCAGGGACATACCCCAATATTTTTCAGTCGTTATTATATTATGAATTTCGTAAAAATAAATACGTTATGTTATGGGACAAGATTTTGAGAAATTATACCACATAAATAATTCATAGTTAGTTGGCTGTAAATTATATGAGAAAAGTTAAGTAGGAATGGTAGGAATTTGGGTTTGGGACGCGTGAGTATAAGATTTTGCTTCCCAAGTATCCCCTACGCATTTGCGGACGAATGTGGATGAGGACGGAGCTCGTCCCATTTGAATCTATCCGGATTCTGGACAGTTTCGGACGTAACATGCAGATGCCATTTTGCGTCCAAATGACTCATTCGGAGGAATGCAGACGAAGATGAGGACACGTTCCATCGTCCAAAATCTCATTTATGAAGGAATAATGGATCGAACCAGTTTGGTTCGGCTCGATCCAAAAAAATTAAGTTTTGCTCGATTTTCTTTTAATTAAAAAATGGAATGAGAAGTATGGGGGATTTATGGAATAAAGTAGAATTAAAATAGATGTTGATTTGATTAATTTAATTAGTTTCTTGGGGGAAATTAATTAGAGGGAATAATTAAAAAGGGAAATTACGAGTGGTTGAACCGGTTCACTAAGTGAACCGATTGAGTGGTAGAAAGAATGGCCTTCGACCATTCTTCATGAGTGAGTCTGAGAAAAGGGAGAAGACTAGAGAGAGACACGAAAGGTGAGCGACGCCCGCGAAAGCTAGAGATCTCGCGGGTGGAGTTTGTGACGGGGGAGACGATGACTACGGCGGCGGCGAGCTGCTGCGGCAACAGCGTGCAAACAAGTGGCGGGGGATGGCTAGGGCTTTGAATTGGAGCTCCTGTAGGCATGGCTTCCGGCGAAAATTCGAGGTATGGTTGATCGGGTTTTCCTGCTCCGTTTTATTTCTATTGATTGGTCATTGTCTAGAGCCGCAATTCAAAGTATGAATCATCGATTTCGTGTTTGGCAGTGGCAAACTCACAATACACAGCGAGTTCATGGATGGGTGCAGATGGCGAGGCTGCGTCTGAACTCGGTCTGGATGGTTTGGGTGCATTATTTTCAGCAATGCAGACTACCTCCACCAACTTTTCTAGCCTGGAATTGCCTTTTGCATTTAATGGATGTAAATGCAGAGTGGGAAACACTTTGAAAAGCTGGATGGATTTGTGGGATTGTTGTCGGGGGATAATTGTGATATTTCGGTTGAAGTTTGACAAAGGAGGATGGCTGGAAGAAGCTGAAATCCTCAGGTGTGCTGAAAAATAGAGCGGGAGCTTAGAGCTAAAGGATCGGAGGAAGGCGGAGCTATGAAATGCTCTCGGGTGAGCTCTTGTGAGAAGGAAGAATGGAGAGGTCTGAAACTAGAGCTAGAGAAACGTGATGAGAAATATCAGCGGAGGGAGGAGGTCGGGTTGGCTGCTGTCCTCGGGTTTCCTCAGGTAACATAATCTTTCTCGGCATGTGTTGGTCTGCAAATGAGGTAGATTGGTGTTCTGGCTTGGCTGTGGTTTTCTTATGACTGTGTTGTGTTGTTGTGTTATGTGTGCGTGAGCTAGAAGGAGTGGTGGCAGTGCACAACTCAGTTGTTGGCTGCTGGTAATGGCTGAGAGGTTGGAGCCTTGGGTCCTTCATGGTTGAGCTGTTGTATGTTGGAATTGACTGAGAACAACAGTCTTGGATGCTCTGTTGGTAAGGTTCCCTTCTCTGTTGCTTTCAAGTGCTATATTCATGGGTGGTGAAGGCTTAATTTCGGAAGATAAAATGATTATAATCTTTCTTTGATTGATGCTCTGTTGATGTTGGACTCGATTCTGCTATTTGGATGTGGTTTTAAATATAAATTATGTCATTATAATCTGAGTGAAACTATGTCTTTGAAATATAGTTACTGGTCAATGGATAATATCTCTACGTTATTATTGGTCTGAAGCATAATATTTTGAATGAATTGTTGAAAATGGAAACATGTTGAAGCATATGTTTTTGGTATCTGTAGATGATTTAACTGTTGTTTCATTGGGACAAAGATAATGAAATACGATTTATTGTCAGTATCTGCTGTGTTGGTATCAGCTATTATGATAATCCATGAATTGTCCTGTGAAGAATGTTTTTAATTTGCAAATTGGTAAAAGATTGGATTTGTGTTCTGAAAATTGGTTCTTAATGTTGGTTGCAGGAGATGGTTGACATGTACATTATTATCGAATGTGAATATTATTGATAAGGAAAAGCACATATTGGTTCGGATCGATGTCATTAATTGGATTGATATATTTATTTTGGATATTTACATTAGATCATCGAATGTTCGCTTGGTAGATAAATGTAGTTTTGTGACTTGATTTATATATTGCAGGTTGTATTCCGTTTAGGTGTTGAAGAAGTTCTTAAAATTTGCACAAGTTAGAATACATTTCACTTATACATTATAATGTTCTAAATTGTGAAGTTATTGAAAAGAAGAAGAGAATAAGAAATAATGACTAAATGCTAATGCGCGTTAATGCTTTGAGGTAAGAAATTTAGTAGAGTCTTGGCAATTGGAAGCCCTACTCCAAGTAGAGTCATGCTTGTTTCTTTGTTGAATTCATTACATGTTTTCCTTGCTTGAATTTCATAATGATGACTCTTGATATTGTTTGGTTTGATTAATTCCTTGTGTATTTGATACATAGAATTGTGAAGGAGTTCATGATAGAATATGCCTAATGAAGATGAAGAAATGTTAGTAGATTGATTGATTTGATTGTTCACAATCTTAATAGCTTTTTACTACTTTTGGTTGATTTTGAGATTCTAATGCTTGAAGCAAATGTTTGGTTTCACTTGGTTCTTGAATATGTTCATAATCTATTGAATTGTCAATCGATTATAGCTTAGTTGTTAAATGCTTAGTTGTTGTGTTATTCGTTTTCCTATATGCAGCAAATCCTTAGAAAGTAGTGGTTAAATTCACATTGTGAAATCATATTAGATATATTCATTTTAATTCGCTATCTTATCTCTTTAAATTACTGTCAAAATTACAAAGCATGATATCCATTTAAATTACAGTCAAGATTGTTAGCTACTGTCGAAATCATAAAGCATGAATGTCTGTTTCACTCGCTGTTGATTCATTGATTTCATGCTATTAGTTTCTAGCAAAGTCTAGAGCATATTACATGTTATTTTGCAATTATATGTCGTATTTGCTATATATATATATAAAGCACGTATGTCCATTCTGTTTCGCTGCTATAATTTGTATGTGCTGTCAAATTATAAAGCACGTATGTTCGTTTAATTTACTGTCATATTTTGGATTTGCTATCAAGGTATAAAACATGTATGCACGTATTATTTCACTGTCATATGTTGTATTCACTGTCGAATTATAAAGCATGTTGCATGTTTTACTTGCTATTATAACTTGCTATTTTTTGTCAAACTTCAAAGCACGTTAGCTTGATTATTGCTGTTTAATTATCATCACACAAAGTTATTTACTGCTAGTTCGGAATATTAGTTGCTGAAATTCCATGATTTGTTTCCATAGTTCATTTTATTGATATTCTGAAATTCATGGTAGTAAAGATTTGTAGAATTATGAGATGAGTGATATTGTTTATAGTTGTATTATTCAAATCGTATCATCATGCAACATGATAATAGAAACCCTAGGAAATACCATGAATGGGTTGATATTCATTTAGTGAGAAGAAAATGATAAAAGAAAATATAGTAAGGGAATTGGGGGTCGGGAAGGTGGTTCGGGTCTAACCGGTAGACTCGGATAGAATTATATCCTTCCCTTGATGGGTTGCGAGAGTTTGTCTACTCTAGGGTGTTAGATGTCTATTCCCCACCACCCTTCTCTCCAGGATCCTCCAATCTCCCAACTCGATCTATGAGTTTATAATATATGTAACTTTGAGTAAAGAGCAGTTTGGGGCGGATCTCATTCTAACATAATGAGTTAGAGGCATTCATATTGCATATCTCAATTCCTTACTAAGCCTTTGGGCTTACTGTTTGCTTGTGGTGTAGTTGATCATGATATTAAAATTATTCTAAAAAGGAGCGGTTGATGAAGGATTTCCACAGACGAGTGATGTGGTTGGCCAGGCTAAAGACATAAAGAGAAAAAAGGTTTTGTAAATATAAATTTCATCAGTTGTTTTTCATTCCACAATTACTTTATTTGAGTTTCCGCTATGTTTTCAGTAAAATGATTTATGCTTATAGCTTTCTGTCGTTTAAATGACAAGTCGAAAGAAAAGTATTTTAATGGTTCAGTTTTTAGAAGGAACACTGATTTCAATTAACAAAGGTTTAAGTTGTTCTTATAAAAGTTTTAAATTTATCGCATTTTTAAAGATAAAGAAAAATCGGGTAGTTACACGTGGTTCCACAGGCCACACGGAGACGATTTCATGCATGCCCGAGCCTAGCAATGCCGAGTCGTTCATCACACCAGCATCGTAGAGGAGAGCCAGCATGAGTCACCCTTATCGCAATGTCCCTCACCCGAGCTCCCCCTTTCTCCTTCAGAAAATGGCCACGGGCCACTCATCATCTTCCCCTCTTATTTCCAAACCTGACCAGTTCAACTGCTGAACAGGTTCAAATCCTCCTTTTTATTTCAATTTTTCTTTTATTTTAATTCCTCTCCTTTTATTTCTAATCCAATTTTCATTTTAAACTCCCCTTTCATTTACTTAATTACTTCATTTTATTCCCTAATCAAAATAACCCAAACTTAATTTCCAAAAATCATCCACAATTATATTGACTTATTTTCTGGTATTACAAATATTGGATGAAATTTTTACAAATTGGTGATAGCTCAACAACCCGAATTCAAGAAAATATAGATTTCACTTATAAACTTTAGTAGTTCCAATCTAATATAATTGCAATCCGTATAGAGACGAAGAGATACTGAATTAGAATCCTTAAGTTTGAAATTTTTAACTCATCATCCAATAGTTGTATTCAACAACAGCTATCTTACAACTTATGATCCTTAAAAGTTTATAACAAAATTCCTAGACATTTCACATGCTCAACACGAGCATTACAACACTCAAACACTTAAGGAATACTTATCCAAATTAGTCCACAAGGAGCCTAAGATTCACTTTCTAATATTCATAATATTAACAAGTTAAATCAATGTCAAAATTTCAAATTCAAATAATCCACAATGAACTCAAAAATTTAACAGTACTTTACTCCCATTAGCATACTTGTTGATGATAGTCCAACTTGGTATTGTTTAGGGCAAAACTTATTAATTCTTTCAAATGATCAATTAAGACATTCCTTCATATTAATAGATCATTAATATCAATTGTCACTTGATCGATGACCTTTAGTAGAAAAGGAACAAAATTGGAAACAACCCATTCTGTTTCCAAGCAAACATTAAAACTAATTTCTCTCCCCATGACATACTAAACACGTGAAATTCATTCCACAACAATTCAATCCATTGCAATTAGAGTTCATTCACCTCACCTAAACTATCATGTATGAAGCAATAGAAACTAGAGTAGCGTAGGCACTAAATGCATAACTCAAACTTACGATAGGGTGGTAACCCAAATAGACCCTCAAGAAGAGCGCCAGAATACACAATCTCAACTGACAAAACTAGACTCTGCCGACTAAGTCATAGTCACTGTTAACAACAAAATTACCTCTATAGTGCTCTAAGTCTCCACAGTTGTAGAGACAAATATTAAATGTGAGAAATACCCTGGAAGCAGCAACTTGCTTACTGACAACTGAAGAGTTGCACTCTTCACAAAAAAATTTAATCTAAACTTAAACTCACACAATCAATTAAAATTCGATATTACATTTAATTTAACTATAAGAAAACCAAAAGCTCATTATTTATTTGTGTCCAAAAACCTTATGGCATAAAAATGCACTAAATGTGAAATGTCGCCGTCAACTCTTAACACACTTCAACAAGGTGGAGGCTGAGACTTCCTTATCCTAAATCTCAAAAGAATTGTATTACCAATTCAATCACAGACATCAAATCATCCAACTAATTTACATATCCATAAGACTTCTATCACTTCCTAGTCATCGTTCTTTGACTAGATTGTTCTATGCTAAAAATTTTCCCTACTTTCTGAACACTTACCAAGATTGGCCTTAAAAAAATATTACTAGAACTAACCAGATTTCCAAAAATGAAGCTAGATTCATTAGGCTAAAATAATTAAGAAGCCTCCAATACCTTTCAAACTCAACTCTATCAATCGTGACTAATCACCTTATTACTATATGCAATACCCCTATTTTGCGTAATGGAATTAAGTAAAGGATAATTGGTAAATTAATTGGGTGTAATTGGATTATGTGGATAATTATTAAAGATTTATTAGATGGAATTATTAGGAGTGGTTAAGTGGGGTATTTATGGTGATTAAAGTGTTGGATTAATTAAAAGTGAAGAGAGAGAATAGCAAAGTGTGACCAAGCTAACCATGGTGATTTTGTGTGGAGGACGGACATCCTTTAATTGAGGGAAGACGTCCGTTATGGCAAGGTGGATTACCTTTAAGGTGAGATGGACGTCCTTCATGATGTAAAGGAGGTGGACGTTTATGGATGGCGGGTGTTAGTTCTGTAAGTGGCGCGACGTGGTTTAAGGCTAGGGTGGACGTCCCTTAGAGGAAAATGAACATCCCTTAGCAAAGGTGAACATTTTATATATTGGGTGTAACATCATTTGATGGAAGGCGAACGTCCTTGGTCAGTGGTGAATGTTTTATATTTGTTAAATGACATCGTTTCGACAAAGATGGACATCTCTTATAGGAAAATGGACGTCTCTCACGGAGAAAGAAGATGGTCATCTGTTGGGTTTGACGGACATACCTGACAGACAAATAAAATGTGAAGGTGACGGACGTCCCTCAGAGGAACAGACATCCATTGTAGCGAAAAAATTGACGGATGACTAAAATTTGAAGGCAACAGACAACCTTCATGAGGAATGGATGTCCATTACAACGAAGAAATTGACTGATGAATAAAATGTGAAGGCAACAGATGTCCCTCACGAGGAATGGGCGTCCCTCATGACAAGGCAACTAACGATTGTTAAAAGTGGAATGACTGATGTCTGGAATGCTAATACTGATGGACGTCCCTCATGAGGAACATACGTCCCCCTTAGCATAAATGGTAAGCAGATGTCCCGGAATGAAGGAATTAAAATAAAGGGGATTAAATGGAGGAGTAAACCTGTTCTCCCTTGTGAACCGTTTCAATTTTAAGAGAAAAGGAGGGAGAGTGGCCACGAGCAATTTTTCAATGGGAGATCCAACAGGGGAGCGCTGGTTAGAGGAATGAATTCCGTGGGACGAATAGGAGCTCCCGGAGATGCTATGAATGTTTTGGCCGCAATAAGTCAAGATGTTAATTTTGTTTTGTAATTTCTTCCTCCTGCGTTCTGCTGATGGATTGGTCGCCATTTATGGGCTGGCGAAGGAATGGCTGAGGCGAAGGAGGACAGGGGTGACGGTTCATGTTGGGGATCGGATGGGGCGGTATGTTTGATGATTGGACTAAACCGGTCTTTCCCTTTGGTCTTACCTAGTGGGAGGTGACAGTATGGACGTACATAGTGGAATGGTCAAATCAGGGTATGACTTGGCATGGCGTGGGTGGCAGAGGCTTGGTGAGATGTGCCTCTTTGATAAATTAGAAATGCAGAGGAAGGAAAGGCTGTAATATCCCGAAAATTAAGCAGGATGTAAACCCTGATTGATACATTACAAAATATGAGAAGACCAATGAAAGGATCCATAACAAAGAAGATGGACAAAATCATACATGTTTTAATCTATTAAGTCCAAGTTAAAGAACCATTAAATAGAAAGGCAAGGGCTATGATGGTGTTAGGGATTAGGAAGGATCTAATGGAGGCCCAAGGTAGGATTGTATTGAAGAAAAATGGCTAAAATGGAAGATGGACTAAAGCATCCCACGACCAGGCCCACTACACGCGCCGTCGAGAAGTCAACTGGCGCGCCGCCAAAATAGCCACTCGATAGCGAACCCGCTGACATGCGCACACTGTCCAGACAGTGCGCTTGCCTGCCTTGACCACACGCCCGCAAATATTGAGTAGCCGACTTCCACGCACGCGCGCCGTGCCTAGCGCCACCTCCCACGTTCCACCTGCGGCAATTCTTCACTTAACATTGAATTTTTGCATTCTTTTGTATATTTTATGTAATTGTATAATGTTTCTATGTCCCCTAGAGTTGCCTATAAATAGATGGGCAAGCCTTCAATGTAAATCATAACTTACAACTTAAAATTTGAGAGCATTTTTCTTAGAGTGATTCGCTTTTTGAGTTCTCTTTGAGGACTTAATCTTCTTTAATTGTTTTCTTGAAGAGATCAAAGTTTATAGCTTTGGTTCAACCAACAAATTTAGTTTGGGTTTGGTAGTTTTGGTTTTTATCTCTCCATAGATATAGGGTCAAACTCTTAATCCGTTTGAACCTCCAAGGCGTCTTGTGAACATTCTGCATTGTTTTTGGGTCTCAGATATTTGAGGGTAAAAGTGTGGAGGAGGAGTTACTCAGGAATCAGGAGAAGTTATTCTTTGGGAAATTCTACCGTAGGAAAATTCTGCAAGAGCTTCCCATGGATGTGCAAATGCCTATAAATAGAGGCATTGGTTGAAGGAATAAATCACACCAAAGCGAGAGAAAAAGAGAGGATCCAGAGAGAAGGAAGGGAGAGGAGAGAAATAGGAGTGAATGTGAGAGTTTTGGGTTGGAAAGTTTTGGGGTGGAATCATTAAAACATGAATTTTGAGGGGAGAAATTATGCGGTAGCTCTTGGATTATTTTGGTAATATTTCTATCCTTGAAGTATTTGATAATTAGTGAATAAATATTAGTTTCATTATTATTAGTATCACACTATTATTATCATAGTATTATTCATTAAGAGATATTGTTATTAATTCCATTATTATTATTCTTATTATCACTCCTATTATTATCTCATTAATGAATATTATTAGTGGTGTAATTATATTGTGCAAGTAAGTTCAGTTTAAGAAGACTGGTATTTAATAAGCATCGTTGTGACCAAATTCTATCTTAGGATACTGGTATTTAATAAGGACTGTTGTGGCCGCCTAGTCTTTCTTGGGAACTTACTTGGAAAGGATATTCTGTCGAAGGAGATTTGCTAAAAGCATTCTTTCTTGGAAATATTTCTGATCGGTACTATCCACGTTTAATAAATAATGGAAAATTGATAAATTAGATAATTATCAATTGGTGATAATAATTATGGATTTAACTAATATGCTTAGGTTATAATCACTAAGGGATAGAATTACTAAACGTGATTAAAGAAAATTATATTATCGAAAAAGTATAAATTAGGTAACTAAATAAAAAGGGAAACATGTATAAATTAGGACTATGTTTTTAGAACGATAAATAAATAGAAATTAGTAATTAACAAACTAGGAAAATACGATAAGTAGTAATTAATACTTAAATAGAAATACGTAAGGAGTAATTAATAAGATATACGATACGTTATGGTTTAATTAATAGATATATTAATAGATAAATGATAACTATTTTGAAGGTAATAACGAGAAATGAATAAGGAGTTAAACACGCTAAGGACCATAGGTAAGTGATTGCATGGATTTGGTCTTTGGACCCTACATCGCAAGAGTTAGGAGTTGTATACTGACTGTTTACTGCTTTCATAGAATATTTAGGTTGTTTATTGCGTTACCAGAAATTAAACATGTTCTATGTATTGTGCTATTGGTTGATGGATGTTTATTAGAATTAGGTTCTATTAATGATATGTTTAATAGACGAGCATGCTTAGAGATTTTGTACTATATGTATTCATGAACATCATGCATTATGGTTTTCTAAATGATATGAAAATGGTTTACATGCATGATTTTGAAAAGGAAACCAAAAGAGAATGAAAAGTGATAAATGTAAAAGAAATAAAATGAACTGTGAGTTTGTTAGTTGGTCTTCAGATTGGCTAGCTAAAGGATATGTGAGACTATTTAAGCCTTAATGGCACAATCACTAGTAAGCGTAGGTTTGAGCCCGAGCTTCATACTGGGCACAGTGGCTAGCAAAGCTTTTGGTTGTAGCTCGAGCTACTTTTTCCTAAGGGTAATCGTTGTGCATGCACAATAGCTAACATGTTGCTTGGTTGGAGCTGAATCCTTTTTCACATAAACGTCTTTGGTTGGAGTCAGGACGGACCTCCCAATGGTTAGTGAGGCCGTTTAAGTCTGTGTCATAGCTACTAGTAGGCGGAGGTTGGAGTCCAAGCGGCTAGCTAAACTTTTGGTCAGAGCTAGTGTAACGACCTGGAATTTCGTAAATCCTTGAAAATATGTAAAAATTCAAAATTTTATTAAATGAATCAGAGCGCGATGCTAAAACCGGATCGCTACCAACCATTTGTAAAACTTAATATAAAATCAAATTGATGAAATGCGGAAGCGTTATGAAATCATTTATTTAAAAACGTTGCAGAAGCGTAAACAATGCGTTGAGAATGGAAACTAAACTATTGAGTAAAACAGAAGTGCTAGACAATTAAATACAATTTCAAATACTTAATTTAATTGCAAATGTTTCTCTTTTACCATCTTAACGTCTTGCCAGCCCCGATCTCATTCGTGCAAATCCTTCACCTTTGCTTTATTATTTTTTCGTTGTTTCCTTGGGTATGAACCTATTACTATTTGTTCATCGTTGTACCTACACCATAAGTAATACGTGAGCCTAATGGCTCAATAAGGAAAAAGGTTAATACAATATGCTTATGTAGTTCATTTGGAATGGGGCCACCCAAAACCAATCCTTTCATTAGCCATTTACCATTTTATTACTTTTCTTTAAGTCGTTCGTTCGTTACTCGTACTTCGAGCTGTAGATTAGAGGACCTATATGGAATGGTATAGTCTTGGTCGGCTTCTAACCTCCTATGAGCAGCTGGTCCCTTTCCCGACATGAGAAAGGGGAGTAGTCCAGTGCCATGCTAGATCCAAACTACCCATCTGCCCCCAACTCCCTTTTCTTTTCTTTGTGTCTGTGTCGGGCTAAGCTACCGGACCATAGAGGCCTTTATTAGCTTACCGTTTTACTCATTTTCATCATTTATCCTCACTCATGCATGTGTGCGTACCACCATGTGGCACTCCCTATTAGTTTCTATTAACATGATGCATGACTATACATTCTCAACCTACCATGATGCATGATGCTTCACAATATAACATTCATAGAAATTGAAGTGCGCATTTAAATAAAGCAACGGTAATTGAAAACGCATAGAAAAGAATAGCAGTAATTGAACGTGCACACAAAGACAATGATAACAATGGAACACCCAAATGGAGAACAGGATGTGAAAGAAGCAATTATGGAACTAATTAAACAATGGGGAACTTGCTTGGATATCACAATAATAAAGGAAATATAACGGCATCGACAAGCGACATGCATATGGAAGTAAAGCATAATTTAATTGTCATGCTCATGAACTCGTTATTATTTACAACTAAATAATTAACATTCTCAAGAAAGGATTATAATTATCATCTAGTTAATTATCCTAATTAATTTCATGCTCAAGGGTTGATTTGATACTTTTATCCAAGTTAACTAATCATGCTTGGGTTTAATAGTAAACAACATGCTGAGGACAATTAGTTTACATGCTACTTAATATCCAAGTAAATTAACATACTCTAGTAGAATTACAATTATTATTTTAACTATTTATCCTAGTTAATTTACCTGCTCAAGATAGATTACAATTCTAGTTAGGTTAATTAGCATATTTGAGTCTAGTTCATTAATCTAGTTTAGTCAGTTGCTCTATTAAATTGACATGCATCAAGAATTAATCAAGGAAATTAAACACACTCAACTAGTTAATTAATATGCTCGTTCTATTAATTATTTACTCTAGTTAATTAGCATGCTTAAGAATGATTATCACTTTGAATTCTAAGTGATTAGTCAGTTAGATGGGACATACATTGATAAATTAACATGCTAGTTAGTTAATTAACCGTGCTAGTTGTTCTATCTAGTTATTAGTCGATTAGCATGCTCAAGTATTAACGACGATTGAGATTCTAATTGGTTAACAATTTAACATGCTTAAGGCCTAGTTAATTTAACATGCTAGTTGATTAATCAAGTGTGCTAATTATTCTAGTTATTAACATGCTCAACTTACTCAATCTTGTAAGTCTAGCAAATTAAACATGCTTAAGTAATTAAACGTGCCAATGGTTTGAATATGGTAATTACATGGTACTTAGTGACCTTAATTAATCACATGCTCATCCTAATCAATTACATGTTCAGATTACATGCTAAGTTAATTTCATGCTTAGATGGTTAGTTAATCACTCTAATCAATTGACATGCCTCCGAAAATAATCCAATGAATTAAACATGCTCAACAATTTATTAACATACTAGTCTAATTATTAACATGCTAAAGTGGTTATCCTATGACTAGTTAATAGATTAGTGGTTGACTAACATGCTTATTAATTTAACATGGTTACCACACAAAGGAAATTACAACAGAACAATCGTAGAACAACGAAGGAATTATGGCACGAATAAATAACAGTTCGTAGAGTAGACATTAAGCATTCATCCTTTCACACGTTAACCATTCATCACCCTTTTAACATTTATCATTTCTTTATCACACAAGGCATTTGCATCACGTAACAGACAATAAAACGGAGCACAACAACAAAAGGGGAATGTCACGGAACTTAACCAAATCTTCAGAGTACTAACAAATCTATGCTATTGATCAACAAAGGAAATATCTAAAACAAACAGAGGAAATAACTACGGCACAACCAATCATAAAACTCACGCACCCCCATTTTTGGTGTAGGGCCTCCAAATGGCCAAGAAACCCCATTTTCCTTACCTCGATTCTTTAATGCAAGTTGGCACTACATTCTTATCCTCTTCCTCTTACTGACACCTTCACAATCAATACATTTATCATGGACAACTTCTCATTGAAATCTATACTTTAACACTTAACAAATTGCAAATATTAACAACTGAGCAACAAACAAAGCATGCTCATTATTCTTTTTATCCAAATATAATGGCAGCAAACAGATCATCCCAACATATATAACTAACAGTTTATAAACTTGTCACAGACTTGTCATGAATAACTGCAGAGAGCACATTCGCTTCGTACAAATTATATGTAAATTATAAACAACTTAATGCCATAACTTCTTCCAAATCTTAACCAGACAAGTCATCACTATTAACAAAGGAAATCAGTAACTATTAAACAAAGGCCACAAAGCAAGGTTAATCCCTTTCATGCTAACATCCACCTTTAACATTCCCTACCGTCAATCATTTTCCAACAACAACACTTATATGTTCCACGAACAATAGACAACAGAAATCCACATTTAATATTGCTTGCGTTCAATCATTATCCAACAACAGCACATATATGTTTCACAACCAACAGACAATAGAAAAATATCCAGTTATTATCCGAATAAAACCCAACGTGTAGAACCCAACAACACTGTGAAGCTGCTTCTACAAACAGACACCAAATACCAAAACAGTCGAGGAAGAGACTCACCTGAACCTCTCAGCCATTCCCTTCCATCCAACAAATTCACTTTTCTTTCTCTGCCTCTTCTCCTATGTATAACAAACTAGAGAGGAGACACTCTCTGCCAATCCTTGGGAGGCAGAGAACGACGTCCTTAGGCATGCCTGACCAGCCACTACCAAGCTTCAAAGTTTGTTCCCCATACTAACACGCTGTTGTTTTCCAGCAGAGCAAGAACCAGGAGGAGAGGACCGAACCACAAGCTAGGCCATGGCCTTCGGCCAGTCCAGCTTGAACCGTAGCTTCCCTGCCTTCTTGACTCATCATCACCGGCCACCGTCCCTGCAACACTCTCCAGCCAACAGTTGATCCTCAAACGCGAAAGAGGAGGAAACCCAACAAACATACCTCCAATTTATCACCGGAAATAGCAACCTGTGGAAGTCCCAAGTTGTCCCTCGCCACCTTGCCTCCCGAGCCCTAACCGCAAGCCGCGGCACTCATCGCTGCAGCAGCTCGCACCTCCGGTGGAACGAACCCGAGCCGAGCTCGAGCTCTCCATCGCTAACCTCTCGTCCCCCTC